>QEOT01009618.1:0-43695 GCA_003123785.1 Pterocarya stenoptera
TCTGGGTGGACCAAGTGTAATTTCTGCTGCACTAGACAGTTGGGAAATAGAGCAATAGGGAGGGACCTATAGTATAGGATTCATTGATTAGTCAACAACCACGAAAACCTATATAGATAGCAAACAGGTACCAAAATGACTATATATATAACTTTCCTACGATTAGCAAATACTGCAAGATCATGCTCATACCAAAATTCACAACATATAAATTGGGTCTGATCATTGGTCCAGCACAGGTATAAATTGGGTCTGAAATTCACAACATACTACAACTCATGCTTATACCTCAACCCAATCTTCCAAGTTTCATCAGAATTTTCTTTACCTTTTCTTCTACTTTTTTTGGAGATTTTTTTTTTTTAAATAGAAAGTTGGCCTGCAGCTGCAGGGTATTGAATGCATGATCCCCACCACAGATAAAGCTTTATTTTTGCTCGAAAAGGGTCCCAAATGAAACAACTTTGATACCATAATTGTGTAGCTAGCAACAATGATCAGAGAGCTTTTAAGGTGGTCGATCTTTTGTGCATGGCACGTCGTATAAACTTATATATATGGCCTATTATTAGAAAATGACCAACGTGTGAAAGAACTTACATGTCAAGCTGAGGAAGCAAGTCGTGAAAAAGGCATCGGATGGATACCACCCAAAAAACTAAAAGGCTAACATGTAGCTATCAACCTATGACTAACCTGTAGCTATCAGCCTATAACAATTTCAGATCTTCAAAACAGTAACAAATATATTTTAGAAACAGAAGCAACATTTTTGACAAGAACAAACAATTAGGCCAGAGAAAAATGGATGACTTACTCAACCATGAACTATCTTTAGAAACTTCACCCCACCATCACTGAGCTTCCCATCTGGTGTAAAGGATCACGTAACACATTTGGTCAGAAGGGCATGTTTTCTTCACTAGCGTGACCAAGAGCGTTTTAAGACCAACCCTAAAGAAAACAAAAGAAAAAGGCTAAAAACTATGTGGGCTGGGAACGAAAAAGAAAATAGCATAGAAACTGCCTGTATCATGAATCTTGAAATATAAACTGAGGAACACAGTAGCATAAAACATTGATCTGCACCAAAAAACATATGAGGTTAAAAAAGGTTATAACGGTAGTAAAAAACATCCAATTAACAAGAACATGAAGTTGTGAGGGTTTCTACTTCATTACTTATATAAGAGTAAAACAAAAATGAACTTCTACTAGATTCTAGGTGATATTCACAAACTCTAATAACATTAACATTAACATGAACAATTTTGATCCTCTACCCATAACATAACACAATACTGTCAACAAATTAATCTAAAAGCAACATACCAAACTATTTTGAAATAATAACATTCAATAATAAAACAAAGATGCCCATGAAACCAATAAATGTGTTCAACAACAAAGCATACAACAAGAAATGAAATTACATAATAACGCCAATGAAAAGTTCCAACTCAGAAAATAACGGTACTAATCAAGCTCTAATGTTGTAGGTAGTCACTAATCAACTATGCAAAGCCCACGCTCGACGATGGACATCATCCATCGTCAGAAATCCTCGTTGTGCTAGGGGATTCATTAATTGATCAAACGCATGGGAGAATTCCTTCTCCTGCACTGGAGGCTGAAGTGCTTGTAAAATGACCACAGAGTGTGAAAAAGAATTCCAACCGTCATCACTATCCAGCCTAGGTGTCGATGCTCTACTACGCTTTTCACTTGATGGTTCCCCTCAGCCCTCGTAACACTTTTGGTGTGCCTCATAGGAACGCATGATCTCTGCAGCCATGTTCGATATATCCTCGTCCTGCTGGTTGCTTTGCCTTCCCTTCTGACGCCTTCGAGACAAGCGAGTCGATGGTGTCCCCATGTCTATGAAAAATTGTGACGAGCTATCAAAAACAATATCCTCACTGGCTTGGGTACCAAGTGCCAGGTCCCGACGTCGCATCTCGGCGTCAAGACGCTCCTCCTCGTCCGAAGATGGTGATGGTTGGGTGGACGCATGGTGGTGTGTGCCCATGGCAATAGAAGCGCCAAAAATTGTGCAAAGGTCTGTATATCGTGGGCAACCCAAGGTACGGGACTTATTTACTTGAGGTTTGGCCTGAGCAAGGAATTGTAATATCTATATATTAGAGAGGGATTATTGTGCTAAAAAATGATAATCAATAAGATAAATATTGTATAATATTATAAATGGCATGGTTAGAGATTTGTTACCCTAATGGCATTTGCCTAGTGTTCATCGCTCCCTAATACCGTCTTGGTATCGGGGTCCCATCCCATACTAGTTTGGAACATGAGATCCGTGAAAAGTCATTGCATCATCTTGAGCCTATGTATTTTCCACAGCCATAAGGCGTACAAAGGAAGCGTGGTCAATAGAAGTGATCCTCCCAGCCCCCAGTGCACCATTAAGGGCGTCAGCTAACATCATGTCAATGAAGACATCATCCATTCCATCCGCCCATATTTCCTGATCAACGTGTGAAATGTCGGAATCGGGGTCCATGTGAAAATGCTAATAATATGATATGAAATGCAAAGACATTTATATCATACGTGGCAACATAAAGGATAAATGAAATCAAAATTGTTTTTTGGAGATGTGGGCCATACCTATCGAGGGTGAGATAGTCGAGAGGAGCGTAGGTAATAATGCTAACAAGTGAAAAATGTTGTAATAAATTAGCACGTTTTGTTAAACGAATAATATAGAGGAAAGTCATAATGTAAAGGTTTTGATAATGGTATCAGCTTTTTAATGGGAATACCACTATAGTATTTGGGAAATCTGATTAGTAAATAGATTTTCAAGATCATTAGCTTTTTTTAACAAAATCCCACTAATGGCTTGTAGGTGGTGAGGAATTGATGTTTTTAAGAACTTTCGTGAGTATAATAAGATATAAATAACATGGATAAGCTGATAATTAATATAAATGCCGAATAAATATAAATCCATTTTAATTAATATGGCTAAAAAGGCCACTTGATTATGCAAAATGTTTTATCCATTTTAATTAACTAATGCCGGAAGGTGGAAGACACAAATGAGAGAATTTGTCAGTACACAATACTGGAGTCCATGTTTCTAGAATGTTTTTAATAACAAACATTGCTTGTGCAGAAATTGGAGAGAATAATCAGCTATACAATTCTATTCATGGGAACTGAACTTCATAAATGTAGTATTATGGCTTATTATTATGCCTTCTAGAACCATAGATTATAATCAGGTTGATGAAGTTAAATTAAAAAAGTACCTAATTTTTGAGACATCATTGGGAGGAACTACAGATGGATAAAAAGGATTGTGCACATATGACCCAGGAGATATAATAATAATGCCTATTATAATAATAATAATAACAATAAAAGAAAATATATATGATTGGACAAGTTAGTAGAAGAAAAGTACTTTAGGACCAATTATTTAGGGTAATATTCCAAACAAAATTCCATTTTCATCAATGTTTCCATGGCCGATCATGCAAGCAAGCAAGAACATTAGATCAGTTGGAAAATGAGATTTTAAACAAAATAGTTGTGTAGTATCCTTGGTTCGTTGTGTTGAAACTTTGAGACCCTCTTAAAGCTTTGGTATAGTCCAACTTTTTGGATGAAAACCCAAATTCAGGATATATATAAGAACCCTATTCTTTTCTCGATAGTTCCAGCTTTATTTATTTTTTACCAACATATTTATGCAATTTTCTAACCTATAGTTTACTGTAAGATCATGTCAGTCATGAGTTAATTTAAGAGATTTATTTATTTTTATGTCCATTATTTGATGCGATAAACTTTTACATCAGCAGTGTGTTTCGTGTCGATAAACATAGACTTGTAAGAAGATTTTTTCTTACAACTTTAGAAAGCTTATTTGTTCTGTCCAATGATGCTTAAAAAATGGTGAACTGCTCTAGTTTTTGTAGCGTGTAGAGTTGAAAAGTTTGGAGCATCTGCAAACAGTTGGAGAAGTGAAACTATTACATGTTTGCACCCTGCTCGGATAGGGTTTTTGGGAGATTTGAAAGGTGCTCGAACCTATCTAAGAAAGAAAATAAAAAAGGAAAGTAAAAGAAAGGAAAGGAAAACTTTCTGGAATATGGTTTTTGTGTTAGAGCCCTTGATTGCTAGCATTAGAATATTGGCCTGAGAGAGAGGAATATCTCAGGAAAAAGAATCCAAGTAATCTATATAGATTAGGGTTTAGATCAAGTCAAATTTGGGGTGCATAGATCATTAACACAGAGTTTCTCGTAAGTACATTTCGAATAATTTATAATCTACGATTTTCTCAATTTGATTGTCCCTAAAATACGTTTGCACCCAATAGTTTGAATCTAAAGAGGGGTTTGGTTAAGCTTACATTTCAATAAAAATGTAAAATCTTTCTATAATTATTATGCATTAGAAGCCGAATTACCCTATAAGAATCTCAGTCATAGACCAAGCTAAGAGACTTTGCTTGTGAAAATTAACTCAGGCAGAGAGTGCAGAGCATGCAACTCTAGTTGCTTTTTAAAAACATCTTGAATGTCCTCTAAAGACTATCACTTTCAACATTTTGCTACTTGCGATATGTGTACATGGTATTATTTAATTCAATGTAGCAAATAATGAAATCGTAGAAATAGATAATGCTGCTTAACAAGATCAAAATTTCTACTTTGAAAACCATGTGAAACCTAACAAATTAATCCACCTATATTTCAACAAAAAAATCCTGACTCTTGCAACATTTAGCAATAGTTTCTAGCACAACACTTGCAAAATGGAGTTTTCGAGTTTTTTATTTCTTGAAGACTCCAAGCAACAAAACACAAATGGCTTGCACACACGGAAACTAAAATTGTAGTGTATTAATCTACAATTCAAGTATATTGGAAGCTCTACAAAAGAATTTTGTAGACATCATTGGAGAGTTCCACAAACACCTTATTACATATCCAAACAAATATTGGAATTAGGAACACTATTTATACAAAAAGGAACTAAACAGAGAAATCCAACAATCATTCCGTAATAGAAAATATGGGTGATTGTTCGGGTCCTTGAGAGAAAGATGGGGAAAAAAATTAAAGGCACAAAGACAAGAATACATCTTAGAGGGAAAATTGTTACATACCTGGTACGACCTCGTTCTTGAACTTGTGGTCTTCAGTCGAAAGACCTTTCTGGCTTTCTGCATGTCCTATATGTAGGGGCTTCAGTTATAACACAGTGGCTGGAGATTGGGGAAATGTTGAGAAGAAAACCCCCGTGAACTCACTGTTTGTTGCAGACGATTCTCAGGGTTCAAATCAGAATCGACACTTTGTGTACTCTTGTTTCAACCATCGGCTGCAATGGAGTGATGGATACAAACTCCACAAGGGAGATTCGCATAGCCACCTCCACAGATGTAGGATGCAGAAAGGTGTAAAATTTTCCTTGGGGATGATCTCTTCAGGATCTCATTTTGAAACCCAACCCACGCGAGGATAGTTTCTGCAGCACGATACAGAGATGGGATCGAATAGCCTCTAATGATGGGATACTTCAATTGGACAGAACATTTGCACGAAAATGTGAAGAAAGAAATTAGGGTTTCTACTGTCCAGCGCAACGTGAGAGAGATGAGGCAGACTTTTTGGTTTTGTGTCAGTGCTTTGAGATGAACAGTATAGAATAAAGTTGAGATCGAGTGAGATGAAAACCCATGGGTACAAAACTGTGTTTGTTTTGACAAAACATTTGATCGTACGAAAACTTTTGAGATGTTTTCAAAGTTTTCGATTTTCTTCCGGAAAGCAAACTAGGTCTTAGAGCATTGAGACATGTAACACAAGGTTACATACCCCCATTCATGACAGTTAATATGCAATGCATCCTACAAATGCATCTAGCAGTATGCAATAACTGCAGTAGACTAAGGGTGACTAAATAAAACTTATGCCAAAATAAACTAAAACATCCCAATGTCATTCATAACCATCTTAGCTTACGGTTTATTAAGGTTATTATTTTAGGTGGAGAATTTTATCAGTATTATTATTTCATGTGGAGAGTTTTATTTATGTGGAGATCATTAATTACTATTGTATGTGGAGTTAAGATAATTGTTGGGTGAATTTATCAATCTCATTGCTAAGGTTGATATTTGTTTAGGCTTGAATTGAATTTGGAGTGTATGATGGTTGACACATAGTTGCTAACGTGTGTGCCTAAAGGATTAGTGAGGCATCAGACCAAAATATGAGACGATCGAAATTTTTTGAATACTAGGTTCGAGTAAATGATTGAGGAGTAAAGAGACATGGAAAGCATGTGGCGGATAACCATGCAAGTTATTTGAGGTCTAGCAGATTCCAAGTATGGAATTTATAAAGGAAGGAGTTTGTAACCCCCCGCCGGCCCAATAATTCTAAGGTCAGAATATTGATAATTCTTATTGGGCCTAAATTATATTTAATGGATCATCTTTGATAAGCCTACGAACAATAAATTATTGGGGTTGATTAGTATTTTAATTAGGCTCAATAACTACGTTAAATCTCATTTCTTATTTATTGAACAAATTATACTCATTTTAGAATTTAAAAATTGGCCATTAGAAATTTATTTCAATTTAAAATTATCACTGATTGAAATCCCATACGCAATCTCAGTCACTGCTAATCCTACATTGAATAAACTACTAGATCATATTTTTAAATTCAAACTCTTTTCTTGAATGATCATGACCGAATCCAACTTGAACTCATAAGTCATCTTTACGTTAAAACTATTTAACTGACTGCCTTCTCAAACTCTAAGCCATGCACGTCTCCACCTTACACTAGGATTCATTCCCCAATAGAACTCTATTACAATTTTACAAATCATCTTTACATTAAAATTCTTAAACCGACTCCTTATATATACAGTCAGCTTCATGCACTTACATGTATCTCATTCCTCTTCAAGCCCCAATGTAGTTTATGCTCACCAAAAATCACGCAGAGTACCTCTAGTCCAGTAGCATCCCTCATGTTTTCTTTCTTCTTCTAGTTCACTTGATCGATTACACATATGTACGGTAAACGACATGTCTTTTATAAAAATATTATGCATGTATGCCCTCAATTGGAAGCCCCTTTTTATGTACACGAGTCATAAATATCATGATTTTATGCATAAGTTTCGTGTTAGTTGCAAGACATGCATTAAATATTTTATGAAAATCCATGATTTATGTGAAGATTTATGCATTAAACTATTTATGAAAATTCATTATTTTATGAAAGGAGTTGTGCATCAGAATATTTATAAAAAATCATGATTTTATGTTAGAAAATATGTATCACGACATTTTATGAAAGAATACGATTTCATTTGAAATTTTTGATATGACAAGTATGTAACTATGATTATAATGAAGTATGAATGATAAGATATGTAACGGCTTATGTTATGATATGAACACGGTACCATATGTTATGGGCATATTGCATTGCCAAGTTGTACATGTTGGTAGTGCACCCAGTATGTCTTCCTTATGTATGAATTCTACAACCTGCAGCCATGAATGAAATCAGAATCTACTTAGATTCGCTAACCCTAACTCACGGGGGTCAACAATGGATACCCGCCTATGACAAGTGAAAGATAAGTTCATATTCATGTTATTTACGTATGTATTTATGAGTATGCATATTTTTCAAGCAACTTTATGTTTATTGTATGATGTGTTATTTATTGAGTATTCAACTCTTTTTTGTATATTTTTATTTTTTAACCACCCAGGTGATGATATTTATGAGGATGAGACTGTAGGACAGAACTTGGTCGGCCAGTGAGGCAAGGAAGAGGCCTAGATTGTTTATGTCATTCTCAGTTTTATGATTTAAAGTTTAATGAGTTATTTTGATAAGCACATGAATTCATGTTCATGTTATTTACGTATGTATTTATGAGTATGCATATTTTTCAAGAAACTTTATGTTTGTTGTATGATGTGTTGCTTATTGAGGATTTGATTCTTTTTTGTATGTTTTTATTTTTTAACCACCCAAGTGATGATATTTATGAGGATGAGACTGTAGGATAGAAATTGGCCGACCAATGAGGTGAGGAAGAGGCCTAGATTGTTTATGTCATACTCAGTTTTATGATTTAAAGTTTAATGAGTTATTTTGATAAGCACATGAAACTTTATTGAATTTCAATAAGAGAAACACTTCCGAACAGCCCATCCGAAGTTGTTTAAATAACAGCCCCCCACTTATATTAAGAAATGAAAGAAATCTGTTTAAATAAATACTACAAAAGACCACACCTGATTAAAACAAAACCTTTCTTCCCCGGCGCCGAAACCCCTTCCCCCTGGCAACCTGCGAAACCCAAAATCCCTCCCTTCCCCTGCGTCGAAACCCCTTCCCTCTGGAAACGATACCAACTACCATATTTTAAAGCCCCTCCCCTCCTCGCTCTCTCCCACCACTCGCCATAAAATTAGCAAAAATTCACTTCTCCATAGCAGACTGCCAGATAGACAAGATAAAAATATCTTCTAATATGGAAGATACCTCACTGGCGGCACAGGCACTCGTCCTTACCATCAAACCCAGCCCCTTGTCGGACCCCAACATCGAACCACCGCCACCACCACATCCCCAACCTAATCAGACGGCTCCGAAGGACGTAGGATGTGAGCTGGACAAGGACACATTGTGCCCAATATGCATGCAGATCATAACGGACGCATTTCTCACCGCTTGTGGCCACATTTTCTATTGCATGTGCATTGTCACCCACCTAAGAAACAAGAGCGACTGTCCTTGCTGCGCCTACTACCTCACCACCAACCATATCTTCCCCAATTTTCTACTCGACAAGGTTTTTCCTTTTTTGATTTGGTTTGCGCATTCTTGCGCATGTTTTTTTTCGCTTGCTCTATTTGGCATCGGATAAAATGTGGAAGACAGTAAGAAATGATGAATCTTGAATTAGATTCTCCATTAGTCATGGCTTGGCAAGGTCGAGCTAAGTCCGTCAATGGAGCTTTGGGTTTGGGATGGGTGCTTGGAGATCTATCTCTGACCGTCACGGCTCGGGAGTTCAATCTCCGTCCATCGCGGCTCGACAAGGTGGAGCTGAGTCCGTCGATGGAGCTTTGGGTTTGGTTAGGGTCCTTTGGTGGAAGACGAAGAGGGCACGGACAGAAGATTGGAGAGTTTTGTGTTTTTTTATTAACTGTAGGTAGGCGCACGAGATGTAAATTAAACGACTTATGTGGAGGGCTATTTTTAAGGTTCCCGACTGGCTGGAAGGTATTCTCTTTAAATAATTGTTTTCTCAAACTCTCTTTAAATTTTAAGTATTTAATAAAGATGGTATTATAAAGAATCTTTGTACCTGGCACTTTCTTTAAAATAAAATAAAATATTTTTAAATCAAGTTCATTAGTAGCACTCCGGCTTCCCCGATAATCTCTAAAATTGATTTTATTTTTAAACATGGGGTGCAGAGTGTTACAGTTTCATTACTAATCAATGCACTATTCTGAAAAAAGGTGAAATGTTTTCAATTCAACTAAATGAGTAAAATTATAATTGAATTAATATAATCCAAACTCAACTAATCACCATTTAAATGCAACATGACATTACTTATTTAATTATAGTTGACGAACCCGAGTTGTCAACGCGTTTGAAATGGTTGATATAAATGGGAAGTTTATTTTATTTTATTTTTTTTACAAAACTAAGAAATAGAAATCAAGAATATATCAAAGAAGAGGACAATTTGCCTTGTTTGGATTGAAGCAACATCTAATTCATCTCATTTTATTATTATAATTTTTTTAAACTTTCATACAATATATAATAAACAATTCAATTTTTTCAAATTTTAAAATAAAAATAATATTCTAACAATATTTTATTCAACTTTTGACTTTTATATCATCTCAACTCATTATCTAAACTTTTCTATTATACTTTGTGGTTGGTGTTACAATCTAGATATATGTACGTGTGTGTGATTAGATTCTATTGGGTACAATTAGGATATTGAGATGAGATGAGATGAATTAAGATAGTTTTAGATGAATTGAATAAAATATTATTAAAATATTATTTTTTTCATATTATTATTATTTTAAAATTTAAAAAAGTTAAATTATTTATTATATTTTTTATAAAAATTTAAAAATACTCAGACTCATATCATTTTATCATTAATCTTTTGAGCTAGATAGGCTGCCACGTGGCAACGAAAGGAAAGATCTCTGCCACTTAAAATGGGTGGACGAAGTACCCTGTCCACGTCGATATAAGATAAAACCAAACGTGAGGTTGGTCAGCCAGCCAATAATTCTTCTTTGGACGTTCTCAATTATTGCACTGCACTATATACATCGCAGACCAAGCAAACATATCGAAAAAAGAAAAAGATAAAATAAAAAGCGTCCTCTGCAAATTATAAGTATAGGAGTGTAAGTTTAAACAAAGAACTCATATTGGATTAGATCGGTTTGATTCAAGACTATTTCTTATATTATGAAAATCAGTCTGATTCCGTTCAATCTTTATTCTATAGTTTTCGGAATCAGACCGAACTGATTGAAAAAATATATATATATATAAATTAATTTTATATATTACACAAAATATTATATATATAAGTTTTATATATAATATATAATTATATATCATATATGAAATAATTTCATATTATAATTTATAAATTATAACATAAAATGTTAATCTTAAATATGAATATTTGTAATTTGTTTGACTATATGTTATTAATATAATTATATATAAGATAATGTTATTATAATTTATAAAATAAAAATTTAATATTAAAGATGAAAATTTAATTGATCATATGCTTTACACATAAAATATATATATTAAATTATTAATAACATTTTATCATAAGAAGTAACATTTTATTATATATTTTTTATATTTTAAAAAAAATCAAAAAACCAGACCGGACCAGACCAAAAATCTGTAAAACCAGACGTACCGGTTTAGGAGGATAATCGGGGCGTAATCGGTTTTGGAAAATGTAAAACTGGTACATATCAGTTCAGTCCTAAATTTTGTCTAAAACTGGACCGGACAGGACCGGTTACACCCCTACTCAACTCAAAATGATTGGGTGGCTGGGACGCGGGGGCTTTCATGAATAGTAAATAAATAATATTTGAGAAACACTACAGCCATCGAAAAAGTCTCTTGAAAGAGTGTCTCAGAAACTGCATTTTATTTTTTTGTTTTTCTGTTCCTTTTTTTATGTATTTTTTAATCATTATAAACATTTTTAAAAAAAATAAGAAATTCACAACATCATTAAAAAAATATTTCCTTAATTATTAAGGAAAAAACAATATGCTTCGGGACACTTTCGGGACCCAAATTCGGTAGATTTAGCATTTCTAATAATATTTTTGTGTAATTGTCCTTGCAATTAGCTAGGGGTGGGCTCCTCGGAATGCCCACCTCCGACATTAGTTGGAGTCTGACAAAAAAATCATCTCCGACTCTGATCAGAGTTCGGAGTTCGAAGCTTCTATTGGAGTGTATGTTGGCTTACCCAACTCAGATTGAACCTGGGCCCATGGCCAAAGAATTAATGGTCAATTATTGGCCCATCCTTGTTTAAATATTTTTATTAAAAAAAATTAAAAAATGTAAAAAAGTAATTGAAAAGTCTAAAATACTGTAAAAAATAAGTTAAAAAACTAAATTTTAAATACAATGACCAACTCATATACAATAAAAAAATAGGTGATTGAATATGTGCAAACGATAAATTTAAATTTAAAACTATAAATTAGTAATAAATTTAAACTTACAACACCAAAATATAAATAATGTTATATATTTGATTCAAATAGCCGCAGTCTCCTGCATCAGTCCTAACAATCCATGCATTTGAGTCGATGACTCGTCAACTTGATAATCGATAGTGATTTTCTACATTAAGTTTTACTAATAAGATGTACTATCTTTTTTTTAGTCATTTAACTATAGACTTCTAAACCATCAACCAAGTGATACATGACATAAAATATGAAATATTATGAATTCACATCCACCTCTAACTTTAACGAGTTTTGCATGATGGTAATCATGATATTAAGTTTCTCACCAATAAATGGGCTGGGGGGTTCTCCATCCCACGGTGCGTCCGTCTCAGTCAACAACAATTAATCTGGAGTTCACAACTAGGTCTACAAAATCATATAAATTATAAATTAAATAATGAAAACATTAAAATTATGTAAATAATCAATTAAAACCATAAATTTACCCACCTATAGCTCTCGACATCAACAGTATCTACTCCAATAGGTATTGAACTTAACCAGTTTTATGTGCAAACAATGGTCTCGACAGTGGTTGGAGACAATGAACTCTGATAAGCATCCAAGACACAACCTCCGATGCTAAATACCGACTCAGAGACAACCGTAGTGATAGGATTGGCTAGTACATCCCTGCTATTCGGGCAATGATTGGAAACTTGCCAAAATTCACCTTCCACCAAGTTAATATTGGGAATGTTTCACTAGGTGCCTGGACATCTTCCATAAAGTAACGCTCAAGCTCAAACTTACACTGCATAATATTCATCAATGCACGGTTTTAATGATACCGTCGTAGCCGCAATAAATTTGAATTTTGTGCATGTGTGTCATCTAAGAAAGATGTCAAACCGGTCGGGTATGAGGAGCTATCACCTTCGATTGAAGATTGACCACTATTGTTGTAATGGCTATATAAATCATCAATATCATATTAAACTCTCTAATAAATTGATCAGTGTCTTCATCACTGAGGATGCCCCTAATCCAAAATTCTGGAATCGCCAACTTATATCGAGGGTCAAGGATTGCAGCCACAAATAATAATCTATTTATCTTCTCAACATTCCCAAATATTTATTATATTTTTATTTCATCAGCAATATCATTCAATAAACTCACACTGTCAGCACAACTCTGTTGCAAGTGGTCAAAAAATTCAGAGAGCTCCTCAAAGTACATGTTCGCAGTAGGATATTTTGTCTAAGATATCTGCATAGTTATGTCATAAAATAACTTTAAAAATTAAATAAAATACCTGACATTGGTCCAATCAACTATGTCCGACTCGCCAAGCTCCATTCTCCGCCAACTAACTCTAGCAAAGCATACCTCATGCCCCTATTCTCGACCTCCATCCGCTCAAACGCTGGCTAGTACTTCTACGCTACATTCAACATCATGTATGTAAAGTTCCATCGAATTGGAACGTCCAGTTGCAACATACTAGAAAATGAGATCTCAAATTGTTCAGCTATTGCCTTAAACTGGCTTAGTCGCTGGGGGGAAGCCCTCATATATCTCACAAGGTTCCGAACTTTAGTAATGGAACTATCAATCTCCTTCAATCTCTCAGAAACTATGAAGTTGATGATATGAGCACAACATCGAATATGAATAAACTGGTACTCACAAATGATATCCTCCTTTATCGTTGTATTCCGCCTGAACCAATCAACGATAGTGTCATTCGCACTGGCATTGTCGACTGTGATACAAAACACTTTTATGATCAACAATTTCTTTGAAATCGATAATTCACTTTGGCAACGTCCACTCACTGTCAATAAAGTGAGATGTGATATACATGTAGCCTACTTTCTGTATAGAGGTCCACGTATTAGTTGTAAATGACATTCTTTGACCAGTAGAAATAAACATTTCCTTCATCATTGCCTTCTCCTTGGCATGTCTCTTCAAACAATCACGCATTACCTTATACCGTGAAGGTATGGGAAATCATGGCTCTAAAGTGTGAGGAAGCTTGCCTTGTTAACCGTAGTAAAAGACATCTTATTAGTGATGGTCATTTCTGCAAGAACATCCCTTAATATCTTCTCATTGTATTGAGTGATTGAAAGCTTCTTAATCTGCATGTCATCAGTGACTGTAGAAGTCTTGTAACTTAGCTTCGTCTGATCTATTGCCACCAACCTTTTGTGTATCTTATACCACTGGCAGCCCGTAAGATGTACTATTAATACTGACTTGCCTTGCTTTTTCAAATGACAACCACATAATTGCCCACAATAGTGGCATCGAGCCTGCGGGTTCTCATGATCACCGAGAACTTTGATGAAATGTTCCCATGTCCACAACCTTTTTTTACTAGGTTGTGTTGGTCGATCTACCTCAACATTCATCAACTCATCATCTTCATTAAGCATATCAACATCTTCTAGATCTATTGAGACTCGACTACTTGTATAGGAGGTATTTGCTCCAGATGGAGGTCTACGGCCCAAAGTACCTGTCGGTAACGCCAACAGCTGTACGTCATCCTCTTGTGGAGAATTGAGGCGAGATGATGAAGCATCCATAATTTGTTATGAAAATAATGTGAAATAATTAACAAACAACCATCATTTAACATGTTATGAAAATTATCTACACATTAGAAACGCACTGAAAAGGAAAAACATGTGTCTAGTCGTATTTGTGGTTTTAAAAATAAATAAAACACAAAATCTGAACGTCTGCTCGAGTTACACTCAAGCGATGGCTCAAGCAAACAATCTATGTGAAGATCGCTCGAACCACACTAGAGTGAACATTTTGTGTAATGTTCGCTCGAGCCACACTCGAGCGGACGTTGTCTAAAGGGCACTACTCAATTTTTCTTAAACAAAATCCCACAAATCTCATAACTAAAATCCTAAAAATAGAAATCCTCCCATTCAAACAATAAATTAACAACAACAAAAAATAATTTAACAAATAATTTCAACAATTTTTAAACCCTAAATCATTCAATTAACAAACAATTAAAACCCTTATAACAAACTATCAAATGTAAGGCTTACGAGAAAGAACGGCGGATGGAGTTCCCTCTACGATGGCTGGCGGCGGTGCAGGCGATGAGGAGAGAAGAGAGACAGGGAGAGAAGAGTGACGGGGAGAGAAGAGTTGGAGAAGGAGAACCTGAGAGGTGAGAGAGAGTTCCTGTGCGAGAATTAGTGAGAATGAAACGAAGGGGGTCCTGCATTTCGGACCTTCTTGTGAATAAAACGACGACATTTTGTTTAAATGGAACAATGTTGTTTAAGTTAGACCAATTTTTTTTTTTTAAATAGTGTCGGAGTTTGGAGGCCATGTGGGATCTGACTTTGACTCCAACCAAAGGAGCCGGAGTAATTCTGACTCCGACTTCGACTCCGCTTTTTGGAAACTCCAACTCTGTCAGAGTGGTGGGAGCTTTTTGCCCACCCTTACAATTAGCGTGACTCTCTACTTAATTGTTGATATTTGAGTCATTTCTTGTCCAAACATTATTTCATTTATGTTGCATTGGGTGGTTGAATTGAAGAAGAGTGATTCGAATTTGGGCCTTTAAAATCTCAGTTCTCTTTTTTGGTTGGAGACTTTCTATGCTACTATTATGGCCATAATATGGTATGCATGACCTATCTCTTTTCACAATACTATTTTAAATCAAGGAATTTTTTATAAAATAACTTTTAGAATAGTTATAAAAGTATTAACATTTTATAAAATTGCACTCATTTATAACATGAATGTGAAAATGAGTGTGTTTGATGTATCTATCATTATTTGTATCTTGAATCAAAGTCATTAGTTTAGCGAGTTAAAGGACCTGCCTTTTTGCTAGTTTAGGGACTCGACTTTGTTAGACGGGAGGTCGGCAGCAAGTCAAGGGACTTGGCCTTACCTCGCGGCGAGTCTAGGGACCCGACTTCATTGAACGGAGGCGCTCGTCCATGCCAAATCGCTTCGGCGAAGCGTGGGGCCACATGACCGGTGTTTCCACACTACAAGAGGTAATTTTGTTAGTAGAAATAAATTTACACGAATTTTGAGAGACAATACCAGGAAGTTTTTAGTTGCTGCAGTCAATCTATTTACTTTGACTAAAAAGTTATCTGCTGTTGGTTGTGATTCCCGCGCACATAGGTGAGCTTCGAGCCGGGGGGTCTGAGCAGATGAATCCCAAACTATCAGAGGTGGGAAAAACTAGAAACAGGATATGTCAAAGTAAATTGGGATGCTTCTTTGGGTTAGAAAAGGAGGAGAATAGGTATTGGCATCATTGTTAGAGATGAGGAAGGGAAGGTTTTAGCAGCTGTATGTGATCATAAAGAAAATGTTGAAGAGGTAGCTGTTGTAGAATGTTATGCACTGAGGTTAGCAATAGATTTATGCAGTACTCTTAATATCCAGAAAGCAAACTTTGAAGGGGAATCAAAGAAGATCATCATGGCACCGTGAAGTGAAGAAGAGATGCTTTGTCAAGTCAGTTTGCACATAAAGAAAAAAAACATGATTGCTCATACTTAAGTAAAAAAAGCTTTGTATATAGAAGGAAAAAAAATTTGGTTAGAGGCTATCCCAGATTGTATAGTGGGATGTCTAAATAGAGATTACAATCCAAATTGTATTACTTGATTCATCAATGAAATACTGAGGTTTTATTTAAAAAGACAAAAATCTAAAATATTATTAACTAGATAAAAACAATACTAAACTTGGGTAGTGTTATTTGAAATGCAACATAACATAACACCTGTTGATACGATGCTGTTTAAGTTATTTTATACATAAATCACTAAAAATGTGGTTTCATTAACAAAGCTAATTAAAATTAATAAAATATAAGATGGAGAAAAATATTTTTCTTTAAAAAATACTAATTTTTATTTTAACTTTTGTAATACTTAATTATATTTGTTGATATATATTTCAAACAAGTTATTCATTTCATCTTATTATTATAATTTTCTTAAATTCTTAAATTATCATATAAAATATGATAATTTAATTTTTTTCAAATTTTAAAATTATAATAATATTAAAAAATAATATTTTATTTAATTTTTAATTTTTATTTAAAATCATATTATTTCTATCTCGCTAGCTATTTAAACGGGATCTAAATATGACACAGTAATAATGTAATGGAATTCCCCGACCACGGAACATGCATATATTTTGTGCGGGCGAGCAGGGAGGGTAGCCGCACCAGGAGGCCATGCCATATTAATCAGCGGGACCCAGTCTGGCTTCTCCATGTGTCATTTTGTCATATTAAAAAACGCGCACATCTCCCTCGGGCATTGCGCTCGGCAACTATACCCCGCGGGAGCTTCCCCCTTGACATCCACTGGAGATTCGGTTTTTGCTGATTTTTTATCGGGCAGCGGGGGAGAAGATGAGCTTGAAGAAGAAACCGGCGACGAGGACACGCGTCGGGAACTACGAGCTGGGTAAAACCCTGGGTGAGGGCACCTTTGCCAAGGTCAAGTTCGCCACTAACGTCAACACTGGTGACTGCGTTGCCATAAAAATCCTCGACCGCGACCAAGTCCTCCGTCACAAGATGGTCGAACAGGTGACAGCTTTTATCTTACTCTAAAAACTTCTACGATTTATTGTTCGTTTTCTATCTATTTTCCATTGAATTATGATCAGTCAAGACGTTACGATTTACACCTTTACACAACTACATATTTGGGCGTTGTAAATGTGATCCTGGTGCCACATCTTGTAATGGTGGGACCGCGCATGCCAATGTGCGTCTACCGTTGAGTGCCACGTCTCACTCATGGGACCCAACATTGCGCATGTGTGGTGGCAATAGTTGCTCTTGAAAGGTCCACAACTGATTATCAATGCGTTTGGAGAGTCTTTGTTCAAAATGGATGGTGTAAAATGGCATTCCCTGTTTAATATTTATTATTTTCATGTTCTACGTGCTTCGCAAGGTTAGAATAATCTTGTATTGTATATATGATTAATTTACTGTTAAACCCAGAACAGAGGATGTTATTTTTAACTGTTGTTGATGCATATTTTCACAGCTAAAAAGAGAAATTTCGACAATGAAGCTGATCAAGCATCCAAATGTTGTTAAACTTTTTGAGGTACCTGCAGTTACTTGTATTTCTTCCCTTCTTTTGATTTTTTTTCCTAACATTTTGGCACGGTTTGTTCAACAAAGTGCATTCTGGTTTATTTACACACAAATTAATTTACGTCGTGGTCATATAAAAGAGAACTGAACAGCTTGTTCAAAGGAACTGAATAGCAAGATATAAGCCAATTGATTGGTAATCTTTTGCAAAATGTTGTTTCTATATTCAGTTTATTTCTATTCTATATTGTGGTAAGAATTATGAGAATGCTCAATATGCGGAAAATTACACTTCACCCCTCAAACTACCACTCCTTTTGCAATGTTGCCACCGTGCTAATAAAATTGTTGCTAGATATAAGTTGCAGTGTATCGTTTGTTAAGATATGGATGAAAAATAGGTGTTCGACTCCTTAAAAGATAATATTATATAAGTTAGGCCCATGTATTAAAAGAAAATCCAAATCCATAACGTGAGAGGGAGTGCTGGGGTACTAATTAACTGAATAAACACAGAGAAACGATTTCACTCAAAGTTTCCAAAAATAACGAAGCGAGTGAGAAAATCAGAGCTTTTTTCAAACAAAAAAAGTTAGCATCTAATATCGCTAATATGGGCGTCGGAATGAGAGGTGGGCGTCGGTAAGAGATGGACTGTGATTCGAAAGGAAGAAACAATTTTGAAAGGGGCTGTGTGAGCTTGTGATTCTTTGTGGGTGAATCTTGTCTCCGTTATGTGTAATGGCATATAATTAGTGGAGGGTTGTTTCTTGGTTAAAATCAGCTGGACCGGTTAGAAGCGCCTCTCTTTTCTTAAATGGGTTTACTTCGAACTTTGAGCTTTAACCTTTACTTTAAGGTGTAGCCATCATGCAGGGGGTTGGGCTCAAATACTTTTTTTATTTGTAACGGAGAATTACAAGTAAAATGTCAATCAAATGGCAAAGTGCAGTTTCTTGGGTGGAACTTCTAGCTCAATATTAACTCTTCCCCCCCCCCCCCCCCCAGGCTAACTGAAAACTTTTGTTGTGGGTTTCATCAAAGTGGACTGCATTTAGGTCGGATGTTCTAAGAATGTTGTAAGAAAGTGTTTAAGCACATGTTCCATTAAACATACAGATCAGGCATTGGGAATTTGGGAAGGTTATGAATAGAACACAATTTTCCGCTTTCGCATATAAAATCACATGCACACAAATGCTCAGACACATGCATCTACTCTATTGTGGGCATCATAAGCTAAGAGTTGTCAATGTGCAATGCACTCTGAGTTGCATGGTAGTGAAGATGGTTTCAACATATATTTTGAACTCATGTCTTTTGTTCTCATGCATAGGTTATGGCAAGCAAATCAAAGATCTACATCGTTCTTGAATTTGTTGGTGGCGGCGAGCTCTTTGACCAAATAGTAAGAAATTGAACTATATACTTTAATGATGTTATATGTGCATCCCATGGTATTTATATTTTGCGGTTGAGAGCCGCTAAAATCACGGGAGGAAAATCACAGTTCACGGGCACTGTTCATGTGAGTGTGCCCACGTAACATTCGCACGTGATTTTATCACTGGTGTCAAATTGACAAGTTTCATGTTGGGTTTGTGTATGTGTAATCACCAACCAGTGTTTAGTATTCTTCTATTTACACAACAGATTCCCTTATTCGTTCTCTGATTCAGGCCAAGCATAGGAGACTTAAAGAGGATGAGGCCAGGAGATATTTCCAACAGCTCATTAATGCTGTGGATTACTGCCACAGTAGAGGCGTGTACCACAGAGATTTGAAGGTTTAACAAACTTCCTAACCTTTCTGCTTTGACATAATGCTTATTGGGTGTTTTCCGAAATGATCTCATCTTTCTTAGGTAATTGATTCAGTAGGTTGTGAATGATCATTAATGTAGTGTTCTGCATCATTTGCAGCCTGAGAATCTTCTTCTAGATTCATATGGTGTCCTTAAAGTTTCAGATTTTGGATTGAGTGCGATCTCACAGCAAGTACGGGTAAGTGGTGTTCCACTATTCCCTAGATTCTAAAGGTGTACTTCTTTTACCATTGGCTTTCACTGTTTGGGTTAGTTTTTCATTCCTGTATTAAAGCTGCTGAGATATTTGAAGTCACTTCTAATCTATAAGTGGTTACAGATGCCCGCAAACACAGAGGTTCAATTTTTGGGGAAGAAGGGGTGTCTTATGGTTGGAGTGAAAATTTCTATCCTTCTTCCTTCTTACTTTTTTTACTTTCCACATTTCTTCATAGAGGAAAGCCTTTTTTCTTGTTCTTTGTGAAACCTCTCATGCATCATTCTTTTTTCCTTTGAAAGAAGTAGACTTAATGCAGTAAACATTACATTAGCCTCTTTTGGGGGTTTCCACTTTAGCTGCAATTGCCAACTCTCTTAGGCGAATCATGTCAAAGCCTTGTTCTCTGATATATAACAGAAAAACATCTCATGAATACCAGGAACTTTATCATGAAGGACCAGATCCTATTTGAATATGTCAATTAACATGTTACAAAAGGAGTAAGTAACTCCCGGAGTACGGACACGTGGTACTCCCATCCTATTATAGGATGACATGCCAACTAAAATTGATTCTTGCATAAGATTTTTTTTTTGAGTATGCTTGCATAAGAAATTTTAATTACATGGCATGTTGTAATATGATATAAGTACCACGCCATCCATACTCTAGGAATACCTAATAATTTTCCTCACAAAAGAGAGGAATCGTTTGATGCGTTTGTTGGCTTTGATTGAAAAGTGGAGTGTGGTTGAGTTCATAAATATTTGTGGATGCGAATACCAGAAAAAGATACATATTTTGATGTTGTATAACTGCTTTTAGTGAAGCTAGCAAATATGGGAAAAGGCATACAAAAAACTTAACTCTTGATTGTGCCCCTAAAGGTCACACTCTATTACTCTGCTCTGACTTCATATGACGCTTCCATTGCATTCTTGCCTATAGAAGGAACTCAAATGTGATAATTCATGCAAAAGAAAGAGTCCTCCTTTCTTGTATACATGCTCTTGAGCCCTTCTCTCTCTTTCTTTGATCAAATTACTTGGATACTTATTTAAAAAGAGTTGTCTCCTGTTGTCAATATTTGTCGTTGTCTTTACTAGAACTTGCATTGAAATTCACGCTTGTAAGGAAATTGCAGAGCCAGTCTTCCTGGATATGCTTCTGTCATTGCCTTGTTGACTACAGAGCAGGGCAAAGAAGACCTGAGGATCTCTTTGAATTCTTTTGGATAAATTTTGTTTAATGTTAGTAGCACTGCTTTAACAACATGGTTTTGATTTTCCTTTAATTGCATTCTCAAAGGATTGGATTGCTTTAACTCAATCCTCATTAGCTCATTCAAACTAGTGATGAGGCTAAGTTTTAAAACAGATTTTAGAGTTTTCATAATTAGCTCAGATATTTCCTACTTTTACCGAGTCAATTGATCACTTATTTCATTGCCTCATCCAGAGCTGTGAGCAAGTTAAGTTTTAGAGTTTTGGATGGTGGTATTGAGTTCTTTACGATATTGTGACCACTCGTTCTTAGTTATTTTGTGGTAAAAAATGTGGAAAGCTCTCGTGAGCCTGTATATTTTCATATTTTTATATATGATAATTTGTATTTGTCTTATCTTTAGTCATACATGTTTCAGTATAGATTACATAGGGCACACTTATTTGTTTTTGTTAGTGAAAACTGTGTTACTTTTCCAAGGTGAATGGGTGATTTATTGGGGGCATAAGCATTATACATCATGAAGACCTTAGTTAAATTTCTCTTATTGCAGGAGGATGGGCTGCTTCATACTACCTGCGGTACCCCCAATTATGTTGCTCCTGAGGTATCTACCTACAAGTTTATGAATCTAATAGAATGAATTAGTGAAACTCTGTATTTGATTTCTGACATGTGATGCTGTTGTATTAGGTGCTAAATGATAAAGGTTATGATGGTACAGCGTTTGATATATGGTCTTGTGGGGTCATTCTCTTTGTTCTTATGGCTGGGTACTTGCCTTTTGATGAACGAAATCTCGCTGTTTTGTATAGAAAAGTAAGTCTTTTGAGATTTTGTATCCCTTTTTGAACAGTGATAATCTCATTTGTCTCATCGCCGCATTCTTTTGAACTTCAGATTTGCAAGGCTGACTTCACATGCCCATCATATTTTTCAACCGGTGCAAAGAAACTGATAAAGCGTATTCTTGATCCAAATCCTCTTACAGTGAGCTCCACAGTTTTTCTTATAAGAAATTTATTTACCGTCTTTCTATCCCCTCATTTCCTAAATTTTATTACATTGTAGATAGGTTAGGTGAGCAAGGGTATATGAAATGTTTAAGATACAGCATTCATAGCATTCATTATTTTTGTTAAAATTGTGGTGCTATATGTCAGCGGATAACAATTCCTGAAATCTTGGAAGATGAATGGTTTAAGAAAGGGTACAAGGCAGCATACTCTGAGGAGCAGCAGAATGTAAATCTTGATGATGTAGATGCTGTATTCAATGACTTAGAGGTAGGACTTCTTGGTCCTGTTTTCCATTTATTTATCTTAGTGAAGATGTCCGGTTAATGTGCTAGTTACTGGCTTTTAATAAAAATCATTTCACCTTCCTAGTTCCATTGCTCGGATCTCAGCACTGAAGTTTTTTGGTTTCTTCCAATGGCATTATAAACTAACAAAGTAGTCCATCTGCAAACATAAATATGAGGCCAAGTTCCTCCTGAATTTTGTTCTATGTATGTTTATTCTGCAGGAACATCTTGTTACAGAAAGAAAGGAGAGACCTGTATCCATGAATGCCTTTGAGCTTATATCTATGTCCCGGGGTTTTAGTCTTGAAAATTTGTTTGAGAAGCAGATGGTATGTATGTATGTAAAATTTCTCTGTTTTCTGGTAATGCATATTACTATTGGAATTGATGTGTCACCCTTTGAAATTTCGGGAGAGTGAATTATCAATGGTGCATCATATTGGTGCTTTGGGATTTTTCATGGTCTTTTTTGGAAACCCATTGTGGAAATCTATTTTATCTCACCACAGGCAAAATCATCCTGAAACTCAGATAACCATGGTAGTTTAATTTTTCCAGGTGGATGGCACTTTCTGTACAGATTTATGTTATATGTATTTTGGATATCTGTTATCAATGTTTAATGATCCTCACTATGTTTCTATAAATTTAACTCTACAGGGTCTTGTGAAGCGAGAAACCCGTTTCACTTCCCAGCATCCTGCAAATGAAATCATGTCTAAAATTGAGGAAGCTGCAAAGCCTCTTGGCTTTAATGTTCACAAGAGAAACTACAAGGTAATAATTCTCACATTAGACATATTGATTGAATTTCTTTGGGGTAAGTTCAAATTGATTGGATTTGCTTTGTTTGAGGTGGTATTTTGTGTCCAAGTTATTTCATTCTGAACTGTAAGTTCTACGTTTAGAAATTCCTATATGCACATGTTTCTTAATTTCCAACAACTCCAGATGAAGTTACAAGGTGACAAAACTGGAAGGAAGGGCCATCTTGCTGTCGCAACTGAGGTATGCAGTTATTCTTCTGATAATGTAACCTAAAAACGCTAGGGGCCCCTGCTTAAAAGTTTTATGGTACCATATCAGAATACTCTGTGCAATTGATGTATTCTCAACTTCAGGTGTTTGAGGTGGCTCCTTCCTTGCACATGGTAGAGCTTCGAAAAACTGGCGGCGACACATTGGAGTTTCACAAGGCATGCCAACTTTTCTTCTACTTTTAATACAATACTGGCTTATTTTTTCTGAGTTTTTGAACTTTTAAGAAGTGAAATTATAGTAAACAAGCATGTGAAGAGTTTTCTATATTACCTTTTTCCTCTCTTCTGTCTGAACTAAATTGAAGAATGTTGCAAAAGTATTTTAATAGCTAAGTGTTTGCTCTGGTCATATGGCAGTTCTACAAAAGTTTCTCGTCTGGATTAAAAGACATAATGTGGACCAGTGAAGATGAAGAACATACTGATGGACTGAAGTAATCTCTCTCTCTCTCTTTCTCTCCCTCTCTCTGCATGTTGTGTGTGTGGACAGTATATTTCATTGACTCCACTAATTGTCCAAGCAGGTCATAGGAGAGGATCCTCTGATTAATTATTTAGTCTACTGTGCCTTTGAATCAGAGTGTAGAAATTGCATTTGTGGACAAAGTAGCAGATGGATATCCACTTTTGGAGAAACTAGCAGCATGTGTCCGCTACTTTCAGTCTGAATGGGTTCTTGGAAAGCAATACCAAAGAATCACAAGCCATGGGAACTAGGATTGAAAGTAAACAGAACTACTCAACAAATTGAACGAGATCCGCTTGGTCAAACTCAAATTCGACTCAATTCGATTCATTTACTAGATGAAGTGGTCATGAAGAATATTAAACAATAGAATGCCTATAAAACTAGGCCCGGCTAATATAAACTTGAATAACTTCGGTTATAGTATTATTTTTAAAAAAATACTCTAGCCACAAAGAGATTACACAAAAGTAATTTTATAAACTGACGTGGGTTGATGTGGTTCGTCAGATTATAAAGTTACTTTTATTGTAAAGTAGATATAATGTATCAGATGAAACCACGTCAGTTTGTGAGAAATACTATTCATCTCATCATTATAATTTTTACAAATTCTCACATAAAATAAAATAAACAATTCAATTTTTTCAAATTTTAAAATAATAATAATATTAAAAAATAATATTTTAATAATATTTTATTCAACTTTTAATTTTTATATCAACTCACTATCTAACCTAATTTTATTGTAGCTACTAGCTATAGATTTATCTTTATTTGCCCATATAGTTTTCTCATCTTATAACTATTTTACTTTAATTATGCTTGCGGATTGCAAGGGTTAATGACTAGTATTTATTTAAGAAATAAGAGGAAATTATGTACTTAATTCTAAACATGTTACTTACACTCTTATGATACATGTACATACGATTTTTTAAAAATATTAACAAATAGGCAATGTATGTTTGTTAAAATCTGAAAATAAAGTTACAAGATACAATATAGATAATCTAATGAAATAGCTTAGTAAACTTGCTAGAATAACATGTCTCGTTTAGATTCAGAAAGTGTCTCGTCTCTTCTCATCTCATCATTATAATTTTCATAAATTTTTACATAAAATACAATAAACAATTCAACTTTTTCAAATTTCAAAATAAGAATAATATTAAAAAATAATATTCTAATAATATTTTTTTTTAACTTTTATGTTTTATTTAAAATCATTTTATCTCATTTCTGAATCCAAACCAATCCTAAATAAGCTGTGTATGAACATAAAACATACTTTGGTGATAAGTTTGAACTCTACCCACAAACGAATTCATAAAGTAGATAGTTTACAAGAGTGAAAGCTGCATGCAAGATCTAGGCTGGAGTTTCACTTTCAGTGTTTTGTGAATAATAATAATTAATTAATTATAAATAATAATTAACTGTTCGGAAACAAAAGTCTGAATATTCCAACCGAAGAGGGAGAATTGCGTAGAGATGTGAAATGTGGCCGCTGAAAGATTTTTGAATCATGCCAGTTCATTGGGCGCAGATGAGGGGACACTTCCAGCAGGCATGCGTCGTGTTAGATAACGATCATTAATTGAATTGGTTTCTGGTTAGCGGATTGTAAATTTGTAATACAATGCCATGGTCCCCAATGAATCGGTTTCTGGTTAGCTTGGATTCTTTTTTTAGTTTATTTGATAATCATAACCTTTTTTTTTTATTTATTTTTTCATAATCATAATTTTTTTTTAGTTAGGTTGGAGAAATTGGTTTCCGGATATCTCTTGTTAATAAATGTCATCAACAATAAGAAGATCGAGAATATGGTAAATGAGCGGTGCTACTCTGCCGCCTGTATGTGCTTACTTTGTGTGTCACCTAGTGCAAATTGTACTTTTTTTTTATTTCAAACATTTTTTAAACATGTTTAATAATAGTCACATCTTTAAACATTAAGAATATTTAAAAAAAAAAATAAATGGATAAACGGTCAAATTGAGGAGACAATTTCAAGAGGAATAGTAGCATTATTCTATGGTAAATTACTTGATGAGTCATTAAGATATTAAGTCCTTTTGAAAAAAAAAAAATTGTTTCAAAGAGGGGGATTAAGATTTTTCAAAGGGTTTTATTTGAATTATTTATGTATAATTTTAGCAAATTTCGCAAAGTCTCTTTAAAAAAGTACGCTAGAATCTACATGAAAAAAAAAAACTCTTTTTTTTTGTCATAATATGTTCTATTTTTTTTTTCAAATAAAATATGCAATAGTTGTACATTTTAAAATTATTACTCTAATTAATGATGTTTATTTTTTATTTTTTATTTTTTATTTTTGAAGAGAGAATAGAGGTGTTAGAGCTGGAAGGCAGTGTTCACACGTAGTTGATGGAATTTGAAGTAAAGATGGACGGATTGCAGTTGTATTTTAAAATTCTATGATAAAGACAGTGGATTTAATTTCTTTATTTCCACTCAATTCGCAATTTCTCCCAAAGCACACTACTAAAAGTGAAATTAATTGAGCAATAAGTACTTGGGTTTAGCTTCCCTGGCTGTTTGGTGGTGCTAATAACTCTATTCCTTCATAGGGAGGAGACAGTACACACACAGAGACAGAGAGATCATTCTTATCCGATCCCTTAACAAGCAATTATATATGTAGTGTTGGAATTACGCAAAATGCATTTGATTATGTGTTAATAAATATTAAAGCACCGCTAAGTCTGCTCCACAATTGGGCACGTTTCGTTTACCTTTCTTCTCGCTTTTTTTTTTTAAATAATTATTATTTAATTTTCTTTCAATTATATATTAGTCAAATGCAAAAATCAAAATAATTTTTGCAAAATTTGAAATAAAATAACTGTACATTCACTGTAAGTAATACACAGTTGCACAATATTAGCCCTCATTTGGAATGAGAAACCATTTCATCTCATTATTATAATTTTTTTAAATTTTTATAAAAAATACAATAAACAATTCAATTTTTTTAAATCTTAAAATAATAATAATATTAAAAAATAATATTTTAATAATATTTTATTCAACTTTCATCTAAAATCATTTCATTATCCAAACGGGCCTTAAAGTTTATTTATTTTTCCTACAAATTTCATTTTTTAAAAATTATATTTAAATAACTTTTCAATTTTATAGTTTATTTTCACAAATTCCAATATAAAACGTAGTTAAAAAATATATCAAAATTATCTCTCTTTCTGTCACAAAATTTACTTAAGAATTATCAAAATTTCCTAAAAAAATTATGAAACCAAACATGCTAGCTCTTGAAGAGTTGACCATTCTGGTGGTCATGGGCCATGGCAACCCAACTCCAGCTAGCGTACAAATTTCCAGTAAACGTTCCCTTGCCCGCCTATTTTCCTTTAGGTACCTTGGGTTATACATGATTTGTATATCTCTATCATATATCCCGCTGATTAAGCCATACTTAATATATCTAAATGCATATTATAAACATACAAGACTCACTCTCTTTCGGACTCGTGGAGTGTTTTTTTTTCTTATAAAATACCATCTTTATTAGTTTTGCTTTACTCTATTCGTTTGAAAAAAAGAAAGAAGAAGAAATTAAAGAAGTAGACTTAATTGAGCAAAACCTTATTTTACTGAAAAAAAATAGCAAAATCTTCATATTCAGAGCCTGTCCAGATTTAATTGGGACCAAAGATAGACTCTAATTTCATGTCTAATTGCTCGGAAAAGATAGATAAATAACCTTTTAGTCCGAACTTGAGAATTATAAGTTAGCTGAAAATAATATAACAATATTTATTAGAGTAATTATATGCATAAGCCACTATTTATTTTCATACTCCACATCTATAACTTTTGTTTTCATAAGACGTGAGATAGTAAATAGTGACTCATGAGAATAATTTTTCTATTTATTATTATTAGTAAAAATAGTTACAAATTCGGGGTTGTTGTAGATCATAGAACCTTTATTATAGAGCTTTTAATTGTATAATTTTGTTAAGAAATTACAGTATTGAGAGGTTGTTTATGATTTATTAAATATACGTTACCTGCATAAAATTTTCAATAAAATCTTCAATTGGGGTATTTTTTTTTTAATCATAAAATAAATAGGTTTTTGATTTTTAGATGCTTGAATCACTTTTATTAAAAGAACTTTTAGACGGTTAAAAGAATTGTTTAAACTCTCCAACTCAAAAATTAAGTGTTACACAAAATTAAATTATCTCATCTTATCTAATATAATTATTATAATTTTTTAAAATTTCTACACAAATATAATAAATAATTTAATTTTTTAAAATTTTAAAAAAAAATATATATTATAATAATATTTTATTTAATTTTTAATCCAATACATCATTCCATCTATTCTTAACAGAGCACGAGTTCTTCCACGTGTAGATAACATACTATCCAAACTAGAAACCTAACAATATTTAATTCGTAAAATTTAAAATATTAAATATTCAAATCTAATCCTATCAACAGTGAAAAGGACGGTTCGTAAATAGAAATTTTGCTTTGGGATTCGCCGAGACTGTAGAGATTTAGATCCTTTGAATATACTGCAAAAGTCATCGTAGTCCTCCGGTATTTACGTTTTCTTTTAATTTGCAACTTTGAAACCAAACTCATGAAAAATGGTTCTGTGCCTATAATGACATTTTGTACTGTCGAATCTTTTGGTCGATATGGTAAGGGTACTAATATTCCCCACAATACATTTTACCCTATAAAATATATGTTATAAAATAAGAGTATCTTATATTTTATAAAAATATTATTTATTTTAAAATATTATAATGTAAAATGTTGTATTTATAATTTTTGGTATTATAAACGTGACGACGTATAAACTATTTTCTGTGTACGTAGTAGTGCATTGGATTTTTGACAGGTTAGAAGTTGGCAGTTAGCAGCTACCGTATTATAGCTGTAGTCCTAGCCCGCCTACATTTATTGTTCCTTGATGGATGGCCACCTACGCCACCCACCAATTCTTTTCTTCCTCACATATTAACCCCTTAATTCCCAAGATATTCTTCAATTATCCCCTAATTCAAATGGAATTCCCAGGTGGAACCCATTTCATCTAGTTTTTACTTAAATTTGCATGTGAAAGAGTACCCATCCATGCAGACTATTTCCATATAAAAAGACAAAAAACTACTTGCCCCGAAAAAGGAGAAAAAAAACAAAAGAGGGAAAAACATCTCGACAATATTCCAAATTAAGTGAACAATTCCCAAACCAGATTTTGATTTAAATTTTTGAATATTTACTCCCATATTAAATAGAGCAGTGCTAGCCAGCTTTGACAGCGGGGAATGTTGCTTTTTTTTTTTATATATATTTTTAAATATTTAAATATTTTTAAAAATAAAAAATATATTAATATATTAAAAATTACTTTCTTAATTATTAAATAAAAAAAATAAAAACAAATTTAAATACATGAGTGATAAAATGAGAAGACAAATACAAACATTTTTCTATTAAATAACGTAGGGTTGTTGAGCTACATAACTAATAACTATCCCTTCTTGGAACTACCTCCCATTGATTCAAGAGAATAGAGTCATGGACCATCACCCCAACCTTTCAGTCAATATATATTAATTATTCCAAGCGTAGCTGTCTTCCTTAATCCAGCTCCCCAGTATTCATTTCAGGTTCAGATCTCTCACGCTATTACCAGTGTTAAAACCGTACGTGTAGGGTTCTGCTTTTAATTCAGCGTGTACGTATAGATATATATATATAAATATATATATACATCTCCTTTTTCTTTGGAGGGTTAAGATAGCTCAGCTTCCCCCACCGACTTCTTGTTTATAAGTAAACAAGATCTTCCATTTTATCTTTGTTCAAGAACCAATTAAAAAGAACAAGCAAATTGTTCGGTACTACTGAAAGTTGAGATTATGAATAGCATAGAGATGGATAACGAGAGACTAACTGCGGAAATGGCGTTTAAAGACTCGTCCTCGGCTGTTATTAAAATCCGGCGACGTTTGCCGGATTTCCTACAGTCCGTGAAGCTCAAGTACGTCAAATTAGGCTATGGGTACTCATGCAACCCTGCCACTATTCTAATGTTCGTTATGATTTTCCCTCTGGCCTTTTCCTTATTGCTTCAGGTCACTGGTTTAAAGCTGGACGGAGTTTCTGAGTTATGGATAAACCGGAGGGTTGTGTTCGATGACCTCGTTAATGCAGGCACAAAACCGGCTGCTTCTGCTTTGTTTCTCATCCTTTTTTGCATCTATCGAGCCAAGCGTTCCAAGCCCGTTTATCTTGTAGACTTTGCATGTTACAAGCCGGACAACGAACGGAAAGTGACCGGCGATTTTTTCTTGAAGATGAGTGAAGATAGTGGAGCATTCCAGGAGGAGAGTCTCCAGTTTCAGAGACGAATAACGGTCAGGTCGGGTCTTGGTGACGAGACATATCTGCCAAAAGGAATTACGTCCAGACCCCCAAAATTAAGCATGGAAGAGGCCCGATCCGAGGCTGAGGCTGTCATGTTCGGAGCATTGGATGCGCTTTTTGAAAAAACTGGCATTAGAGCAAAAGACATCGGAATCCTTGTTGTTAATTGTAGCTTGTTCAATCCAACCCCATCTCTGTCCTCCATGATTGTCAACCATTACAAGCTCCGAACCGACATTAAGTCCTACAACCTCGGCGGCATGGGTTGCAGCGCCGGCCTTATTTCGATCGACCTCGCAAAAGATCTTCTTAAGGCAAACCCCAACACGTACGCCCTCGTTGTAAGCACCGAAAACATCACTCTCAACTGGTACTTTGGCAACGACCGGTCGATGTTGTTAAGTAACTGCATATTCCGCATGGGGGGTGCGGCAGTTCTCTTATCGAACAGGGCACAGGATCGGCGCCGATCTAAGTATGAGCTCATCCACACGGTTCGAACCCACAAAGGCGCAGATGACCAAAATTACAACTGTGTCTACCAGAGAGAGGATGATAAAGGACTTGTCGGGGTTTCCCTCGCTCGAGAATTAATGGCGGTGGCCGGAGAAGCATTGAAAACGAATATCACGACCCTGGGTCCTCTGGTTCTGCCACTTTCCGAGCAATTCATGTTCTTTGTTACCTTGGTGAGGAAGAAGATCCTGAAAGCGAAGGTGAAGCCATACATTCCGAACTTCAAGCTGGCTTTCGAACATTTCTGCATACATGCAGGCGGAAGAGGGGTGCTGGACGAGTTGGAGAAGAACTTGCAGCTGAGTGAGTGGCACTTAGAGCCGTCGCGGATGACCCTGCACCGCTTCGGAAACACGTCGAGTAGCTCGTTGTGGTACGAGCTGGCTTATACGGAGGCGAAGGGCCGTGTTTCATCCGGTGATCGAGTCTGGCAAATTGCGTTCGGCTCGGGATTCAAGTGTAACAGCGCAGTTTGGAGGGCGCTGAGGCCGATTCCGATGGGCGACAGGCGAGGTAACCCCTGGGTAGACTCCATTGATATCTACCCAGTTAAGGTTCCTGTTGGGTAGGACATATCACTGTACGTGTGGCGCAGCTCTACGTGGAGAAGACAGTACTCCATGTGGCCCTGTGTGGGAGTTACAATATGGCTGTGTTTTTTTTTTTTTTTNAGGTTGGCATGCATTTTTGTCACTTTCTTTATGCTGGTGGTAGCTTTATCAAAGGCTTAAATGGTTTCATCCACAGCTTGATTGGGACTTGTAGGCAAGGTTTGTTCACCCAATCTTTTGCCCAAATTTGGAGTCAATTTTCCTTTTTCAAGTTTATTTCTCCATTTATATATTTAATTTTATTGTTCACAAGTCGTTATGTAGTCACATAATCTGCTCCCAATCCATTGTAGTTGTTAAATAAAATAAAATAAAATATGAATCCTTTTTATGTTAATTCTAGATCACCATTGTAATTGATATGTCAATGACCATATTTGTAAAGGTAATGCTAGATATCGTTTTAAGAAAGTGGAACTCGCCATTTAAAATTAATTAATTTTTTTTTTTCATATAACTTCTAGATTTGTCAAAATTTTCAAAATAAGTCACTACAAAGAAATGCTTATCTACCGTCACAAATAATCATTTCTGTTGCAAATAATTCGTTATAAACCTCCTCCATACTTGGCTTTGAAAAAAATAACTAAAAAAGAAAATGAAAGAAAAAAACTAGAGAGGAGAGGAAGTATGAAGGAAGGAGAGAGGAGGGAGAGAGGGAGTAGCAGTTTTGAATTGGTAGTGGTTTCTATAAAGAAGGATGGGTCTCTCACTAAATTAGGATCGGCTATCATATATTCTCAAAGAATGGAGACTTGAGAGAGAACGGAGATGGAATACTGGATAGAGGACGAATAAAATCAAGTGAAAAGAGACCAATCATATTTGGGTCATTTGAATTCACAACTTATCTAAACTCATTTCATTTTTATCATTATAATTTTTTCAAATTCTCATATAAAATATAATAATTTTTTTTTTTAAATTCTAAAACAACTTTTCTAAATTTTCATACAAAATATAATAAATAATTAACTTTTTCAAATCTCAAACTAACTTTTTTAAATTCTCATATAAAATATAATAAATAATTCATTTTTTTTAAATTTAAAATAATAATAATATTAAAAATATTATTTTTTACCATTCACAGATCATCTCAACTCATCTCTAAATCCAAACCCTCCCGAGCGCGTTGAATGTATCAATAAACAGATTTATAAATAGTTTTTTTCGTTTTATATCTAGGTCTCTTCCACCACACCCTGTTTGTTTCAAAGTTAATTTAGGTGACAAGAAACTCGAGCTAATTAATCATCTCGATCAAATAAAGGAGCCTGTTTAGTGTAACATTATGTGACATGTCAAACGTTATAGGGATTCTGACAAGTTTTATACTTTTCTAAATGACGCAAATAATTCTCGTGAAAGCAAAGTCAAATCAGTTCTTTGCGACCTTAATTGCACGTGTATGGTGTTTCGTAATCTAGAAGCTTGTGTTTTTATGCTTTATTTAGTTTGTTAATTTAATTTTGCGTTATTTCCCGAATCCTTCGCCATATTTGGTTTGTCCATGTTTTAGGGAATTAAATTTAAAAGAGTGCGAACGAATTTTTTGAGAGATATTGTTTTGGATTTTGTGAAATGAGTGAAAAAATTTTGAAATATATTTAAAAAAATTTAAAAATATTTTTAATTTTAATTTTTGTAAACATTATTTTAAATTTTGTGTTTAAGTAATAATTGGATGAAAAGTTGAAAAATCGTATATAGACTTATTTGGGTTTAAATAAATAAGTTTAGTTTGATTTTAAAAATATTTTTGAAAAAATGGGCTAACCAGAGAAGTTCTTTGTCCAGCCGATGGATTATTTTCTTCTGCAATGATTAGTTTCCTTCTTTCTGATTAGGAAAGTCAGAAGCGTGGAAAGACTAGCAGCAGCGGCCTTGACAATATTACCATGGTCGATTTTACAAAGGGATGATGAATACGCAATCTTTTAGACTTTAATCCTAAAATTCTAGAAATTTTTTTTTTTTATCAACCAAGTTTCTTGTCTATGTTAACGGCGTCGTAAAAAAGATGATCAGTTTTCATTAGTTAAAAAAACTCACTGACCTCTATTTTATTTGAAAAAATGTTTGGTCTACAACTTTGTCAAAGAGGCACCTCGGCTTATGAACTTCTTTTAGTAGTAGTTCTCTTTGTTCTTTATTTGAGAATATTTGTTGCAGGACCAACTTCATGCCATTCTATCTTACAATAAATTTACAATTTGAACCCATAAATTTGTCAACTTTCTCTTTGTAAATTTTCTCTTACGCTATTTATTTTCATCAGGTTCGAGCCCCGTTTGAATTCAGAAACCATTTTAACTCAACTCAACTCATCTTAAAGTTTCTCAAATTCCCACATAAGATACAATAAGCAATTCAACTTTTTCAAATCCTGTAACAATAATAATATTAAAAATTAATATTTTAACAATTTTTTATTCAACTTTTAACTTTTATTTAAAATTATTTCATCTCATTTCACTATCTAAACAGGAGTTTAAACTTTCCCGCTGTCAACTTTAGAAAGTGCAGTAGAAGATCTGTGTATGCAACAACCAAAGTCCTAAGCATTGTGGAGTATGCACCGGAGTTTCTATTGTCAAGCTCGTCACTGTCACATTTAACAAGCTCCTAATCCTACTGTAGCTGTCATAAAATTATCAAGTCGGACATGGATGCATAATGGTAGCATGTCTCTGTAGCTCTGACGGCAAAAGTGTCAACAAAAAATGCAAAGAAATCCTATTACACGCAGAAAAGTTAAAAGAGATAAAAATACTCGTACCGTTAATTATAACCTAATAGGACTTGGGCTCCAACATTTGGAGGACATTTCAATTCTAAATTCTACATTCTTTTTCTTTCGTTTTTGCTTTATGCCAGAGAGGGTTGGGGATGTTATTTTGTTTCATTTAACACATGTTTGCTTTCCCAAAACAACAACACGGTTTGCGGGTCCTCTACCACTAATAGGGTCGGTATCTCCTGCCGCGATTGCCTTCATCACTGCCACTACCTCCTGCTCGAGCCGGCGGTCCACTTGAAGGATTGTTCCGATCAATTCTACGAGGTCGAGGAGGAGGTATCTGTACGCCAGGCTGCTGACTACAAAAGTCAAAAAAAGATTGTTTAAAATCTTTAAATGATAACAAAACTTAAAAAGAAAAATCACTTGCAATATAAATTAATGGTAACTTACAGAACATAGCCGATGCGACCATCTGGTAATACCATCGGAACCATGTGCATTCCTGCTGGCATTGGACCCCTACCATATATCATTGGCTGTTCAAGTGTAAAAATCCATGAGATGGTTTCGACCAGTACATAGACTATGTGAGAACATGCATACAAATCCATGCAAATACCTGCTGGAAACCAGTGGCGACACCATATCCAGCCCCTACCGACCCATATTGATTACCGGCAAAACCACCATAACCAGAATGTGGAAGATGGTTCGGATGAGGTGCAGCATTATAGGGATACGCACCATCAAATTTTTTATCAGTCTGAGGTTTAGCAAGTACAACCTCCAACAATTGGCCTGCAGTTCAAATCCCATTGAACAAATTACTGGTGGAATAACAGATACACACAAAAAAAAAAAAAAAAAGAAGAAGAAGAAGAAGAAGAAGAAGAAAAAAGAAAACGTTCATAGCCCTGTCCGTTAACTAAGTCAGGTTTTTTCATCGGACAAAATAACATCTAATTAAGAAATCAATGAACATGGAGTTAATGAAAGCAGTCTTCATTAGTTCTTTGACATTAACATAAATACCTCTGCCAAAATGACTACAATCCTCCAAGATTTAGGTAATGTTTGGCAAGTTAAAATCCCTCCGGGAGATGATTTTTGAGTCAAAGATGTACTCATTCCCAAACATGCATATCAAAACACCTCAATACTTTCAATAAAAAAAAAAAAAAACCATTATCAAAATAACATTTCTTTTTTTAAGAAAAAAACTTGAAACATAATAAAATACAAAAGCCACCCTGTGGAGGCAACCACCATGAGGTGGCCGTGTTTTTCCAGTACTTTTTTTTTTCAATTTACTTGTTATATCAGCCAAAAACCTTAAAAATTTACCATTTCTTTTACCTTGATTGTTTTCAAGACCAAAATCCAAAACTTTGAAAACCTCTTATCCCATCATTACAACTTTCCCAAATCTCCATACAAAATAAAATAAACAATTCACTTTTTTCAAATCTCAAAACAAATATAATATTAAAAATATATTATAACAATATTTTATTCAACTTTTCAACTTTAATCTCATCTCATCTCATCTCTGAAAACAAACGAGGCTAACTCTAAAAACACCCTCTATAAAAGATTTTACAACTATTTATAAACACTTTTACACTATTCATAAAACTATCTTTACATCCAAAAATCACCTTAAACGAACTTCAATCTGTAAAGGTTCCATAAGTTGTAGTTTCTCATCACAGTCATCAGCTCGGAAACAGTTAAACATGGTAATAGAAGTTGCTGGATTTCAACTTTTTGAAAAGAAAGGATAAATACATTTTGCACCCTCAAACTATCATGGGTTTTGTACTTTGCAGCCCAAACTACCAAAACTGCACATTATAACTCAAACTATGCAAAACTAAAAATTTTAGACCCTCGTTTAATCCTTAACCGTTTAGATTAATGAAAAATATGTGACGTAACACAATTTTGATGGTCAAATCTTAAGGGAGGGTGCATAGTGTCAATTTCGGTATTTTGAGGATGCAGTATGTAAGTTTTTGTAATTTGGGGTGTAAAGTGCAAAACCCCTAGTAGTTTAAGGGTGTAAGTATAATTTTCCCTGAAAAGAAGAATAAACTCTAACAGCAAATACTAGAACAGTGAGACAGGCATTAGATCTAATCATTCCATTCATAAGTCAAAATGATGAAAAAGCACTGCATTCTTCATCTAGAAATGTATGTAAGAACCAAATAAAAATAGAAGTATGATGTAATAAGCCTTCAATTATATTCACATTGATGTTCAACATATCTCTATATTACCTATAGATTCAAAAGTCTAAATTTGCCATTTCTTTTATTGTATCTTTAATTGAAGCTTTCTTGGAAGTTCTCGGGATCGACCCAAGAAAAATTGACCCTGATCATTATGTCTTCATTAGAATCAGCTATACATAGTTACATATGTACATTCAAAGACAGAAATCTCAATGTAACCAAACATCAGTCATATATGTGTTGGAAATATACCATCAATTTCATATTTCTCTGTATCTTTAACAGCCTTCAACGCACTTGACCTTTCAGCATAATGGATGAAACCAAAGTCCCGTTTTCCACCAGCTTTGCCAGGTGGCATGACAACTTTTGTCACCTCCCCATGGCGCTGAAATAGTTCCTTCATTTTTTCAGTGCTAGTGTTTTCGGGAATGTTTTTGACATAAAGAGCCTTAACCTGAATGCCAAAATAAATCATACAGTTTTGTAAGGCCGGAAGATCGTATTTGTTAGGTATAGGCACTGAATGGAGGAATTCAGTCTCCATAAATTTTATGTAAAAGTACATGTAGCACTCATATCTGTAACTTAGCAGAAAAATAGAAGTGATTAATGATTATTAACCAAAGAGCATGCAATTTAAGAAGTACAGATAAAAGCTTACACGGGCTAATACAACAAAAAAAATTCACAGAAGCTTGATTAACAATACGTCCATCAAACATACAGTTTGGAGAATATCACTGAAACATAATCCTTCATGTACATGAAACACCCTTACATGATACTTAAAATCAAGACATCTAGTCACTGTCTGAAACTTAAGACCAGGGCCAACTAGGTCAGTCAAAGTCGCTGGTTATAAATAACTTTTTTTTTTTATAAGTAAAAATGTATTAATATTAATAGGCGTAACCAAGTATACTAGGTGTCTACAAGAGAAAACACCTAGCCCATAATAGAGAGCCCCTAATGAACATCACCCAAGAGGGAGAAATTAGAAACCTCCCTCTTGGGCAAATGTGTTACTTAAGGGTATTGGCATGGTGTCAGATGCAACCAAAACATTCTACGGGACAATCCTAAAGAGCCCTTAGGTTATTTGCATCCCTTCAATCAAGGCTCAAAACTCAATTCGGATTCGGAATCAAGCAATGATTGATTTGTTAAATTGTGTGATTCATGAAAATTTTGAACCAGGCATTTCAATACTAACCAAAAAAAAAAAAAGGAAAATTACAATACAGGGCCTACGAGGGCTAACATCTTTTCAAAATGATTTCTACAGTTGAAAAGTTTCACAAAGATCCCTGGTATTAGATTTGTATACCAGAAAAGATCCCTTAATCCAAACTCTATTAATCTAGTGATAGAAAACACAATTTGTCACGTCCTAGCCAACCATAGATGGAACATGTCATATATATACACAATCAGCTTTTAGAAATTAAAAAATGCAGAGTTAACATGCCAAGTCAGCCTAAAGTAAAAAGTATTAAAAACCTTAAAAATACTAAAACTATACAACAAATATAATGAATTGAAAAATCTTAAAAGATTAACTAAATTAGCAAATAAAAACTTAAAAAAAAAATTCAACTTAAAAACAAACAAAAAAAACCATAAACTAAATTTAAAGAAAAAAACCACAATAGTTAAAATTATAAAATAAATTAGAAAAGATATTAAAGACCTTAAAAAACGTAATAAAATTTGAAAGAAAAATAAATAGAGAAAAGAAATTAAAAAATAGAAGAAAAACAAAATATAGGAAAAAAAAAAGGGCTATTTTGCTCATGAGCAGCAACCGAGGGCCACCCTATGGTGGCCGATGGTCGCTTTTGGTGACTTGCAACTAGCCACCCTTGTGGGTGGCTTTTTGTTACATTTCTAGTTTTCTTTTTTTTGAAGTTTTGAAATATATCTTTTCTAATTTTATTTGATAATTTTAACTATTTTGGTTTGTTGTAAAAAACTTAGTTTATGATTTCTTTAACATTTTGAAGTTTATTTTGGTTAAAATTTTATGTATTTTTATTTTCTAATTTAGTTGATTTTTTTTTTAATATTTGTAAATTTTTTTATATGTTTCTGCTGACATGACATGTTGACAATTCATATTTCTTATTTTTTTTCATATCTAACCATGAATGTATACGACACGTATACTATGATTGGTTGTGATGTGGGATGTACATTGTTTTTTGTCACTGAACTAGCATTTGGATGGAGGGATCATTTTGGTATATGGGACATAACTAATGCAGGACAGAGTGGCAAACAACATGATGGCCTGAAATTATGGAGTTACCTTTCTTTTTGAATTGTTTATATTTTTTTTATTCTATGATTTACTGAGTGCTTCCAACCGATTGTTTGTGATCCATCCTATTATATATTACTCACCATTGTATTAGAGTGGCATTGAAAGCAGTGAATAGAAAGTGGTGTTTTATTTATTTTCTTCAGCTCGTGCTCATCTCGGAAGACACAGTTCCTCCATCCCTTCGAAACGCTGTTGGTTCCTTTGATCTTGAGAGTTAACGGCTGCCCAAATGGCCTGCATGCCACGATCTTCACCTTGGGTGTCATCTCTCGCCATTAAGCCAGGTAAAGACTTGCTCTGATGCCAAACTTAACGTAGCAGAAAGATGCTGTGTCTTCTGAGATGAGCAAGAGCTGAAAAAAATAAATAAAACACCACGTTCTATTCACTCCTTTCAATGCCACTCTGATACAATGGTGAGTAATATATAATAGGATGGATCACAAATAATTGGTTGGAAGCACTCATCAAATCATAGAATAAAAAAAACATAAACAATTCAAAAAGAAAGGTAACTCCATAGTTTCAAGCCCTTATGTTGTTTGCCACGTTGTCTTGTGCCATCATGTTGTTTGCCATTCTGTCCTACATCAATTCCCCTCCACTTAGAAAGAAACTCGCCTCAAAGTTTAGGTCCGTATAGAGTTGTTCCTTGTCTGCAACATGTTTGTATTTCATGTTAGCCTGTTCCAAGTTCTTGGCTTTTAGGCCTTGAATTCTCTTAGCCAAATTTTCAGATGCCATGCTCAGCCCAAGAATTTTAGGAAGGGGGACTAAATCAAGAGCATGCCTTGGCGGTGTAGTATAAACTATTTTGAAGGGGCTCTTTCTAGTCAAACGATGACTCATGCTGTTGAAGGCAAATTCGACTTGCAGAAGGTTCACTTCCTATTGCTTCTGCTTATCTTCGGAAATACAACGCAACATGTTGCCAAGCGTCCTGTTGGTCACATCGGTCTGGCCGTCAGTTTGTGGGTGACAAGTGCTGCTATACTTGAGAGAGGTTCCAGACCTCTTCCACAAGTTGATCCAAAAATGACTACGGAGCTTGGTATCACGGTCAGAGGTAATTGTCTTGGGAACACCGTGTAGGCGGACAATTTCTTTGAGAACAAGTGAGCCACACTTGATGCATCCAAAGTCTTTCGGCAAGGGATAAAGTGCACCATCTTGGAAAATCTATCCACAACTACAAAAATAGAATCAGCACCTCGTTGAATACGTGGTAACCCAAGCACAAAGTCCGTGCTTAGATCCTCCCAAATGTTTTGGGGTACTGGTAGTGGCGTATATAATCCCGTGTTCTGTGATTGGCCCTTCTTCACTTGACAAACAGGGCACCTTTGCACAAACCTCCCTACATCTCGTTTCAACTGAGGGCAAAAATAACGTTCGGTCACTAAGGAAATTGTCTTGCCTTGACCCACATGGCCTCCTAATCCTCCCCCATGTAGGTCATGTAGGACGTGTTCAAGCAGAGAAGTCCGAGGAATACAGAGATGATTTCCACGGAAAAGGTATCCCTCATGTACATGAAAGTCAGAACTTGGCTGCCCCATTGTACATTTATTCCAGACCTCAGCAAAGTCCTCATCATTGGCATACAAGTCCCTGAGTTGTTCAAAGCTAGTGATCTTGGCCAATTGATGCAGGACAGAGTGACAAACAACATGATGGCACAGGACAACGTGGCAAACAACATGAGTGCCTGAAATTATGAAGTTACCTTTTTTTTTGAATTGTTTATGTTTTTTTATTCTATGATTTGCTAAGTGCTTCCAACCGATTGTTTGTGATCCATCATATTATATATTACTCACCATTGTATCAGAGTGACATTGAAAAGACTGAATTGAAAGTGGTGTTCTATTTATTTTCTTCAGCTCATGCTCATCTCGAGAGACACAATTCCTCCAAGTATATATTTTTTTTCTTTCCTCACATCTTTCTGCTACACTAGTATCCTAGAAGTCATTGTGAAACTTCTTTAACCCTAGAGCTCAATTTGAAAAGAGATCAAACTTGAGGAACTTCTACAACTATTTTCCCGATAAACTTCTACAATTATCTTCCCAAAAAATATAACATCTACAATGTAATTTGAACATCTTATAAATGAGTTTATAATGTGCATTTATTTTTGATAGGTAAAATGTGGACTTATTAACTAGTTCATGAAGTAGTATGTAGAGGAGCACAATGCGAGGAGCCTATGGAGTGGGGTTGTGGAAACACATTAGAAGATGATAAGGGGTTCTACTCGACAAACTCGACTCCAGTTGGGGGAAGGTTCTAGAATTAAATTTTGGAAAGATATTTGGTGTGAGGATACTTTCCTACAAGATTCATTTCTTTCACTATTCCAAATTGCTAGTGATAAAGACGTTGCAACGGCGGATGTCATGGGGTATTGAGCGGGTAGATTCATTGGAACATCAGTTTTAGTAGAGCAACACAAGATTGGGAGATGAGCAGCTTTGCTGATTTTTACAGCCTCTTGTACTCCATTAAACCGAGCTATCAACAAGAAGATGGATTGTGGTGATCACCCGCCTGAAAAGGTGCATTTTCGGTTCGCTCTTTTTATAAGGCTTTCACTCAAGAGCCCAATACTCAATTCCCTTGAAAAAGACTTTAGAGACATAAGGCACCCTTCAAAGCTGCATTCTTCGTGTGGGCAGCATCGTTTGGCAAGATCCTCACAACCGATAGTTTGAGGAAAATGAGGGTTATCATAGCAGATTAGTGTTGCATGTGTAGGGGAGGGGGAGGGTCAGTGGACCATCTTCTACTACATTGTGAGATAGCACGGTTTTTGTGGAATGAGGTGATCGGTCAAGTAGGGTAGGCTTGGGTTATGNTGCAACTGCAACTCCCTGTTTTTCTTGAAACTTGATTTGGTTTCAAGCGCGTGGCTTGCCTTAATCGCAGTTATTAATTCTTTGAATTGGTCTTCACATCCTCCATGTGAAATTGCCACAAACTGTTGAATCTCGCTAACTTTAGGCAAAATCCAATCTGCTATTGGAGGAAGAGAGATCAAGGGAGCAACATTATCCCCAGACACAGTATCCAACTGCACTCCCGACTCTGTACGTTCCTCTATACAAGGCACCAACGCCAAGCTCATTGGTTCTCCGGCAACTCTATCGGTTCTCTCCAATGGTTTCAGGCCCATTGGAGATTCCGGGGTGATAGCAAGTTCCTTCACCTCTGGGGTGGTATCGGATTCTACATCTCTTTCTGACCTTGGTAGTACACCATTTTCGTTCAACTCTGACGAGGGAGCCATAGTTTCTTCAGGGACCAAAGGTGTAACCATAGTCGAATAACATTCCATTACTGATGTCTCAACGCCGATACCGGATGTAGACCCCGCTTCAAATATTCTAGATTTTCTTTTGACCCGCCATACTCTCCTGGATCTGGTTATAGAGAGAGGACCGAATCTGAGTTTCTGTTTTCCTTTAGAGTTTAAAGGGTTCGGGCCCGTCTTGTTACTTACAACCCTATTGTTTCCAGCTGAAAGTAGGTCTATTTTCATAGACAAACAAGCTATTGCTGCCTTCAACTTGACCAATTGGGTTTCCATCTCCTTTAAAGAATTTTGCATCTCTACAAGCGGGGCCTGAAGGATGATTTGCAAACCCCTCTCATTCTGAACCCCCGAGGCATGACCCGTCTTCAAAGCGGTTGCATAGGATCACCTCGACACCAAGGATGTACTTGGATCTTCTACGCCACCTACATGTTTGCTATAGCCCCCCTGCATTTGATTTGGAGGGACTGACCCACCTCCAGCGCCTCTTTGTCCATCCACAGGACTGGTCTTGCCTTGGGAGAAATCATGCAGTACCTCCCCCTTCATGCTGGAGATTGTAGTGGCAGTGTTGGCCAGTTGGACAAATATAGGAGGCATGCAACAGATTAAAGCGGTCTGGAATATGATCCCTATATGCATCATGTGGTGCTTGTGGCAGGAGCGCAGTGCGATGACGTTTGAAGACAGAGAGAGATCATTAGAGGATTTTAAAGCTTTATTTTACAATACTCTTATGTACCTAGGCCATTGCTGTTGATTTCAATGGCATGGACCTACATGAATTTCTTGTTTCTTTGGCACTTTCTTAATTAGGGCACATAGTGCTCCTTGTATTTGTATCGGGCTTTGCCTAATTTTTTGATCAATAAAATTTGTTTACTTATCAAAAATGTATTTAAATACTGGCTGCAATAAAAATATGATATAAATCCAAATAACTTAAATAAGAATACAATTTAAATATGTCATATCAAATGTTGGCCTCAAATATTCTCATTTACCAAGATGATAAATATCCTAAAGTTTTAAGTTCATGGTAATGATAATATTTTGTGCATGGTCACAAATTTAAAACAATACTCATTTTTCTCTTCAAATAAATGAAATAGAATTATACATGTTTCCTAAGATTTTTCTACACTTCCTACCAAACACCAGGATGAGAAACTTAACATTGTGATACCCCATATATAAGGATTAGGGTAAGTGGTATATGGGATCCCACATTGCTTGAGAATGAGAAGTTCTTGCTCTTTATAAGGTTCTAATGGGGCTCTGATTGTATCTTGACAAGTCATTTTGGAGTATAGGCCATGTGGTTTGGGCTTTCAATAGGGGCGTTACAAATATGCTCTCAACTTTTCACATTTTCATACATGAAAAAAAAAATCTCAATTTCAAATTTGGAATTAGGAAAGGAAAGATTCATCGAGTTGCGTGATTCAAAAAAATTTTGATCAGGTATTTAAATGTTGATAAAAAAA
>QEOT01009618.1:45042-58633 GCA_003123785.1 Pterocarya stenoptera
ATTACCTTGAATTCTTTGTTATGTATCTCTTCAATGGCCTTTTGTGCAACCTCTTTTGTTTTAAATGCTATGAAAGCATAACCCTTGGCGTCACCAGTTTCCTTATCTTTCATCAGTCTTACCTGAACAACAATAATAGAATAAAACCTTGCAATACCAATGGAAAGAGGAGAAAAAAAGATTTAGCAAGCAAAAGTGGGCGCAGTTCCAACCTCAAGAATTTCGCCTATTGGGTCACAGAGATTCCTCAAATCTTCTTCCTGGGCATCACGGGGAAGTCCACCAATGAAAACTTCAGACCCATGGGGAGGAAGGGCAAGAAGTTCAGCATGCTTCTCCTTCTCATCATTGTCAACAGAAGCAGCCGGCTTTTCTTCATCTTCAATGGATTCCGAGGCAATGTGGCTTCTATCCGCTTCTGGTGATTGGTCTTTCCCACTAGGCTCGGTTACAGAGTCCTCATGTACTTCTTCAACATTCTCTTCAACATTTTCATACTCACCGCCATCTACTCCATCATCATCTAATTGTTCTTCAACATCTTCGTCTATCTGTTCTTCAGCATCATCGTCCATCTCTTCCATGTAATTCTCCTCATCAAGATCCACCCGCTCTTCAACTTCCGTGCCTTCTGCCATATCTCGCCTTCAGGCCCTATGCTTTGTCATCCAATTACTAATCAGCACAAAATATCAGCAGGCACAGATAGTATTGACGGAGGTTACAATGAACAAATAAGAATTTGCGTAATTTTCATTCTTACAAAAAAAAAAATCATGATAATGAAAATGGCGAGAAGCAAGGAGAAATCGAGGGAAAGAGCCTTCTGTACTCAAAAAGGGATTTCATGGTAGCCTCCACGCACTGTCCAAAAAGGACGTAAAGGATGGGTGTAAGATATGATAATAAAGAGAATTTCACATAGTGCCACGATGGTACACGAGTCGTGTGAACCCTTTGGCTGCAAGAACTGCAACTCCAACCTACCACTTTTTTTCCAACAATGTCGATCAATTGCGTGCACAAAAAGCTATATGTAAACTAACTCACATAGACAAGAAAAGAAGAAATATTTGTCCCCTTCGTTCCTTACATAATTTATCAAAATAAACAACGAGAAAAGCTCAGCAAAAAGATAGAAGTGTTCTTAAGATGCCCAAATCATCCTAAAAACTAATGCAATTAGACGTATTAAAAAAAGGTGACCTAAATGCCTTTGCATCGATGGGACTTACCCATCGTTAAGCTTTTGGGGGGGTTAAAAGCACTCATACAAATACAAGGAACCCATGATTAAAGATCTTCCAAAGTGCAAGGAAATAAATCTTAAGCCCTATCGAGAAAGAATACTCACATATAAGAGATGAGATATCAAATCCAAAGCAGACATAGAAATGAAGGGGTTATGAAGCTAGAGGAGCGAATAAAACCCACAAATTGATATTATTTTCTGAGACAAAACATGAGGAGGTAGAAATGGGAGAGATTTGTAGGATTTGAGCAATGAAAATGATCAGAAGCAAAACCAAGAATATATATGAGGGGTGATTTTTGGCAAATAAAATTTAATGCCGAGAATGAAAGGAATATAGAAAGTGAGAGTTTTGCATACCATACCAGTGGGGTTAAGGATTTGGTTTTTGCTTTTGGGGGTCTCTGTGGAGAGAGCGAGAGAGAGGGAGACTCGTGGGATGGATTTTATACGACGAACACGAGACCTCCAAACGGGGTTTTCCTCATTACCTATGTTTGGGAATGCGACTACGAGAGGCAGCCGCCAGGATACAGAGTAGATGGGTCTAGTCACCAGAGAGTTTACACCCCTACGCAAACCGTGCCGCTTTACAATGTTTTTTTTGTTTTGCAAACATAAATAATATATCAAAATTAAAGTTAAAAATTAAATATAATATTTTTAAAATATATTTTTATAATATTATTCTTATTTTAAAAATTAAAAAATTTAAATTATTTACTTTATTTTATGTGAGAATTTAAAAAGATTGTAATAATAAGATGAGATGAGATTAGATGAAAGTAGTTGTGAATACAAACGAGACTTAAATTTGAGCTTTCCTAAACATCATCTCCCAAACTCATACGTCATATTTATTTTATTTTTATTTTTGTTTTATTCTTCCTAAATTAATTGATCTTTTTTATTCATTATCTATATACTACATATTTAGTAAGAAATAAAAATTATATGTAATATGTAGTGTGAAGATGATAAGTAAAATTTTTCTTTTCATTTTGAAGACATTTAAGTCATTTTATAATCAAGATGATATTTTTTAGGCATCTTGATAGTACATTCCATAATTGCACCTCATCAAAATAATAAGAACTGAAAAGAGTATTGTAATATAATAATGGTTACTAATTTTTTTTATTTTTTTCAATCTTAATGTATCGGTGAAAATAGTAAAACTTGAACAATAATACGATAAGAGTGGCCGAAAATTATTTTATCTTGATGCATCGGTTGAAACAGTAATGATAATTATTCTTGTCTTGATTTCTAATTTGAATAGGATCATAATCTAAAACATTCAAATCAAATAGATGGAGTAATTGTGCTTGATAGGAGAAACTTGTGAAGAAGAGGCCTTTTGTGATGGAGAGGAATGCTAAGAATGGCTTGATGGTCGACTTTTATAATGGAATGATATTTTGTTTTGAAAATATTTTACTTGTATTATAAATTTTGTATAGTTTTATTTTTGTTTTAAAAAGAGTTGAAAAAAAAATATAATATGTCGCAAATAATCCTTTTAAACTAATATGTTTAATATGTAATCATTTTAAAGTATTAATTTTGAAGATCAGTCTCAAATTATAATATACTTCTCTCGTTTCTATTTGAAAAAGAGTGAAATATTCTACCGCCTCTCTTACTGCTAGGCGTACCATCTAGTTATTGATTTATTTTATATATTTAAATATTTTTAAAAAATAAAAAAATATATCAACATATTTAAAATTACTTTTTTAATCACTAAATTAAAAAAAAAAAAAAAGAAAGACCAAACGGTCAATTTGGACGGTCAGATTTGAAAAAATGACGAACAATGTTGGGTCAAAACGCCCATGATGATGTTGGTAGACTCGACCCCTGCCCTTATAGGTAGCTACTAGCTATTATTTCTGGTTTTCATTTTGTTTATTTGCAATATTTGTGCCAACTACTGTATACAGAAATATGTTTTGTAATTTTATTGGCATTTGAAAGGTAATTCTAAAATTGGTAGCTTGAAACTGATTACAGTTATAGGGTATTTTTAGAGAGGAGCGGTGGGAGTAACCACCGCTATTGTTATCGTTAGTGTAAAATTTTTATGTTTTTTTTTTTTAAATTTTTTTATATCTATTTTTTTAGTACATTTAAGTATTTTTTAAAAAATAAAAAAAATTTAAAATATTATTAAAAAATACTTACTTAATCATTAAGTAAAAAAAATAATAAAAAAAATATTTAAATCATAGCGATAAGAATAAGATATAGAAACCATTAGTAAGAGTAACATTTTTCTTTTAGAGAGTCATATTTATTTTTCCTTTAATTTTTAGTCTGCTTAGTGTATTTAGAATTAAAAATGCTATTCTTATTGCTGGTTCTTATCATTGGTTTTTACCGCTTTGATTTTTAAAATTTTTTTTATTATTTTTTTTACTTAATGATTAAGGAAGTATTTTTTAATAATATTATGAATTTTTTTATTTTTTAAAAATATTTAAATGTATTAAAAAAATAAATATAAAAAAATAAAACACATCAATTTATACTAACGGTAGAGGGAGCGGTGGCTTCCAGCCGTGGGAGTAACCGCTCATTTAGAATTAATTGCATAGAATTCCCGTACAAGGCAATCAAAACTTCACATCAGAAATATCTAGCTACGTCATCTATTCTATAAGTAGGCTTGTGACCTACTCTACGTGGGCATGCAGCTGGCCATCTTAGCCATCTCAGAGCATTGGCAATGGCTAGGTCCAAATTTTAGCTAGAATTTCAAATTTTAGCTATAGCATTAACCTTTGGCCAGGTGAATCTACATTGGACTAGCTATCTTAAAGTCAAAATAATAATATAATATTATATATTTTAATAATATTTTACAATTTTTTTTAATATTTTACAAATACAATTTAACATACATTGTGTGGAACAATATCTTATAGAGTAGTAAGTGCAAAAACAATTTAAAATATTGCAAATACAATATTTTACAATCCGTATGATGTGTGGAACAATATCGTCGAAGTAATAAGTCCTACTAGAGAGGTCTCTTGCTTATAATTTACATGGGTCCACCTTCATTCTCTATTTAACATACACTATGCAGTCTCCAATAGGCAGAAAATTTGAGTTTTGCCTGATCTTGAAATTGGTCCTATCCAAAAACCATGAGTAATGAGATAGAAAGAGTTCTCCGGCTACAAAGACTACACCAAACTTAGATCTACAACCATTACCTTACCATGAATATAAACATAAATTTCATTTGAGGAGCTGGCAAAATAAGGGGGTCAAATGTGATTCAAGGTGGGGCATTTTCATGTCCAACCCATTGCTCAAGCAATCTGGGTTCATAATTTTCATCAACTGGCCCTGAAATTTTTTACTCAATGGGGATGCTTCTGGACCACTAACTTGAGAGGACAATACACGCAAAATGAGGATTCATGTGATGATGGTAATTGTTACCACATCCTCACATGCAATAATAAAAATCTATACTCTAACCATACTGTAAAAAACATGCAATAACCTTCTGTAGCTGTTAGAAGTGACATGGTCTGAGTCATCTGCCATAGAATTTTTTGGCTTAAAGAACCAAGTTTTTTTTTTTAATGAGTAATGAGATTGTATTGATGAAACAAAATGCACATCCCATGTACAAGGGGCACATACAAAAGAGACACCTAGATAGGATTTGAAGAGATAAAGAAAACCATTATGAGCATCATATTCCTTAAAGTTCAGAAGATGATCAGCATTACAGTCATGAGTGACAATATGAGTTGGCGAGGGTCATTTCCATCTTTGTCACTAGTTGTGTTGGTTCATAACTTTTAGCACATTGGAAATGAAAGAATGCAATATACAAAATTCCGACCCATTATATACATCAAAAACAGTAAAGCACAAGAATTGAAAGGGTAAATAAACGACCAGATAACAAATTAAGGAATTTGATATTGCAAGCTTAAGTATCTATCACCGTATCACCTAAGCCAGATTCTAGGTGAATAATTTGGAACAATCGATAAATACTCTCTTCTCAGTTCCTATATTTAGTATTTTTTTTCTACCTTTTCTTTCCTGGTAGCAGTTTTAGCAACATGATCATAATTGACAATAGTAATCTGTAACAAAGAAGGCATGGAACCCGTATGGAACTCGGTGGGGCAACTCAACAATTGCAATAGGATCAGCTGACATTGTTTTTGCATCAATTACATGCACTGATGATTTTCTGCATGTTTTTAAATCAAGATTTGAGACTATGTCATCATTAAAAAAAAAAAAACTAAAAATCTAAAACTTAAAATCAAAGTCACTAAAAAAATCAAGATTTGAGACTGCCCTTCAATTTCCTCACGAATCTGATGAAACTTGAAAGATTTCACACAACAAATTTACTGCTCTGTTTTTGAAAAATATTACACACAGATTACAAGAGTCTGAATGGAAAATAAATGGGTGTAAAGAAGTGGGTGTTCCTCTGTGTTGCTGATGCCTTCGATGGATTCTCTGCAAGTGGAAAGGAAAGAAAATGGGAGGGAAGGAAAGAAAAAAAGTGGGTCTTCATGGGCAAATGGAAGCTGAGGATTGGAAGGAAAAGAAGATGGAGGAGAAAGGAAAGGCTTCGGCGAGGTGTAGAGGGAAAAAGAAAATGAGGGGAGGAAGAGGGTGCGATTTGGCGTGAGAGAAAAGGAAAAGAAAAAGAAAGGAAGGGAAATTGGGAGCTGAAAAACGAGAGAAGAAGTTGATGTTGGAGTGAATTTTAATAAAATAATGTTTGGATGAGTAACAGTGCCTGGCCAAATTTGGAGAAATAGATAGAAATACTGTAGCTGAAAGTTTAAGCCATTGAACTTTAGCTAGTCCAATGCAGACCCGTTTTAATGGAATTAGCTATAATTTGAAGAGATACTGGCATTTGGCTAGGCCAATGCCAGTGCTCTCAGCCGTCCAAGCAGAGGACCTATTTTTTATCCTACTACCTAGCCCCATTATATGTGGGTGAATGGCCCCGCTCGGCCAGATGAGCGGGCAGATTGGCCCACGGGTTGTCTGGCCACCCATGGATCTCAATGGCCATTGACCCATTGAGCCCAGAATTCATTTTTGAAACCATAAATTGCTTTATAACCCACCCAGAAATGGCCTAAAGCCCATATAAAAAATATATACTTTTTCAATCTAAATATAAATAAAGTTTACATCTAAATTATTACAAATTAATCTAAAAATAATTTCAATCCCTAAATAAAGTTTATAAATAAAAATCCAAAAATATTAATTTAGAACTGTTACAAATAGTTTGAGTACTCTAAGAATGACAAAATTGTTACAAATAGTCCCTCCAAGGCATCATGCCACCAAGAGTCCAAGATGTATTATGCAATAAGTTAATAACCATATAGAACCTGGAAAAAAAAAAACATAAAAGAATGATGAAAATAAGAATATGATATCTAAAAAATATAGGCAATTTAATTAAAAAAATGTAAGAAAATAAATACAAATATGCAAGGAATGAATTAACAAGCCATGAGTGTGTCACTGCACACTTGAATTAGATTGAGATTGAGCCTCTTTTTCCAAATTTGATCCTACACCAATTGAAATCAAAATTAATTTCTTATATGAAACATAAAACATTTTACAACAAAGAATTAATCAAAAGTAATTCCCATTTCCATCTTGATCGTCCTCTAGCTCATAGTTGTCCACAAAGTCTACCACCTCCTGAACCCTAATAGGCTTCTTTTTTATCCATCTTTAAGTGCAAATTAAGGTCTCCACAATGGTAGGAGACAATAAACTCCTAAGTAGATCCAATATGCACTTCTAGTAATAAAGGCAGACTCTGAGGCTGATATAGAAATATGGATGGCTAAGATTCTATGAGCTATCTCGTCAAAAATAGGATATTTGACGGCATTTATCTTCCACTAACCTAAAATATCAAATTCTTCCACATATAGGTGTAACTCCGCCGAAAAATATTTTTTCAAGTCCATTTGGCCATCTAAATTCTTCTTCTGTTTGTATATATCGCCGAACCACATACCCTACTTACACTTTCTTCTCTTCTTGGTATCAGTAGAAGTTGAAGCAATGGTGGATGATGGAACCTTGGTACTAATTCTCTTGAATAATGAAAACCCATCATACAACCTATTGAGGATATTCTTAACCCTTAACAAAATTTGATTCCTTTCCCACTAATACTTTCCAACCCATACAGAATTCCATCAATCTTGTAGCATGGGTAAAAACAATAACAATATATAGCAAAATGTTGGTCTTACTCAAATCTCCACAATATTTCTCATATTTGAACTTCATGTTCAATGCTATTATATGTAAAGTAGGATCAACACTTTTACACATCTCATCCAAGTACATCTTAACTTGATAAATTTGTTGCCAATATTAATTTGATATGACATATAAAGAACAAAAAATGGTGCAGGTGATATCATGGAAAAGCCTCAAACATTCAAGCTTAAACTTGAAATTTTCATAATCCACATCTTTGGGTGGCCCTAACCTCCCACTTCCTTCCTCCTCATCAAAGTGATGAATATTTTGCATGTCCTCATTTCCCATGGCCTCAAAGGTCTTTCTATATTATTTGGCTATTTCTAACATAAGAAAAGTTGAGTTCCATTTTGAAGGGATATCAAGGCACAACATCTTTTTACATTGGAGACCCACATCATTAACAAAAGCTTGAATTTCTCAAGTCTTACCAGTAAACCCTATTAAGGACCTTATGCCCATATTAGATTAGGGTTTCAGAATGAATCCCTAAACCCTATATGAAGCTAGGAGTTCAATCCGAAATCCTAACCTAATTTAGGGTTTTGGATTAAAACTATTACGCCCTCAAACTCCGCTTAGGATTTGACGGAGATTGAAGCGTCGAAACATGCAACACAAGGTTACATATCCCTATTTATGATAGATAAGATGCAATGTACCTAACATGTTTATAACAATATGCAGTAAACCTATCAGATTATTATTTTTTGACCAACATTCATTGTACCAGAATACTAAATCCCAAAATAACCTTACGTTTCATTCATACATATCCAAAAGTATCATCATTCATCCAATAAGTCTTCAAAACAATTAAACATTGTACTAGAGTTGAGAATCCTTAGTTACATACATAAAGAAATCTAATCTATAGTTCGAGCCGCTCATGCAACTCAGCTATTAGTGTCAAAATAACATCCAAAAATTAGAGTATCATCTCCATTAGCTCTTCGAGGCTCGCCCCTAATCTACTTAACGTCATCCAACTGGGGACTTGGTGCTCCATTGGGTCTTGGCACAACTTCTATCATTTCGGGAGGAATGATATTTGAGACTACCACGATGAAATTTATAATTCTCAGTAAGTTATACTCCTAAACTACTGATAGTATATTAAGTACGCACGACAATAAATATGACATGCATGTGTGATAGACATTGACTTGCTTATACAAAACATAACTTAATGATATTAGAGTTTTCCATAACAGGAATGCTACTTGCACACGGGATGCGTACCTCCCGCGTACCCGTGGGGCACTGTAGCTTATTCAAACGGTGCGTTCGCACCATCTGAATGAAATCACAATCCTTATTGAAACGGTGCGCTCGAACTGTAAAGGATGAAATCACACAAAGACCATGAACCCCAACGCAATCTCCAAGGTCAAAGTTATTGTGAGGGCGCCCCTTTCTCCCTCACAAAATCTTGATCAAGATTCCGATTCCGGTGAAGAAGTTTCCATTTATCTGAAAGATAAAAAAATAGGTGAATACCTCTTCGCTTTTGATTTACAATTTGTGAAGAATTTTTTTGTGGGTTTTGGCGTTTGAATTTGACTAAGAAAATCTTTTTTTATCATTTTTGGCCTTTGATTTTAACTCTGGGCTAATGGGGTTTTTTCATTTATGGGTGTAGCCGAAACGAGTGCTACTGGTTGGACTCTTTCTTTGGCCAAGAGGATTTTGCAGCTACAGAAATTGGTCTTGGTTCAAGAGCTCCATCCTCGGCCTTTAGTAGCTGCTCGACCTGCAAAACCGGTTGGATGGGTTTGAGTTTTAGAGTTTTTTTTGTCGAATGAAGAGGAGAACGAAGGGATTTTAATTTCAATTGATGTAGGAAACACACCGTTTCAGTAAATGCTACAGTAGCCCCACGGGTACGCCGGAGGTACCCCTCCCGGGTGCAAGTAGCATTTTTGTTTCCATAATTCGTGACATGGTTACTTTCATAAACAAATGTCATTCCTTCTTATTCTTGTTCTTACATGATATAGACACTCCATTGTTTCCTATAAACTGTGTGCTCCTACTGATACCACATTACATCACAGGTCCTTGCACCAGTTGTGACTACGTCATGAAAGTTTTACCTTATGGTAATTCCTTGTCTTAAGTCATGTTCGGCAACCTTATGGTAATTCCTTGTCTTAAGTCATGTTCGGCACCCACTAGCATTTGGTGCCTTTGATTTTGTTCCGGAACCTTTTGGATCCACTCGAAGTTTGATTGACGGTTCTTTGGCAACTCGGGAGATTTTACTTCATTTTATTCACTCCAGAGTGGACAGGAAAGTTCTACTAGATTCATTTTATTCACTTGGGGTCGTGATAAAACTTAACAGCTCATATTTGACTAATTAGAAAAATGTTTCATGACAGACTCATATGCTTTATGACAAGTATTCATGTTATATGCGAGATATTCATGTTTGAAATATATGGCAACATGGCATGGTATAAAAATTTCAATATAAAATAAACTATGATTATAAAATAGATTTTACTTGCATAAATTTTACCATCTTACATACTATAATACACTGCAAGTTAGAAGCTAACTTATAGTTATTCGTGCGTAATAACATAAAGCTGGCTGAAATGAGAGATATTCTATGGTTAGGATTACTCATTTAACTTAGTAAATCAGAACTTACTAATATTAGGACACTAATTGCAAAATTGCCCCTTAACTCTTGGGATTTTGCAAATAAGCCTTTAAACTTTCAAAATTTACAAACGGGCCTCAAACTTTACAAATACTTTACATACTTAATGTATTTTTCATTCTAAGTCCATCTACAAAAATTTGCATCTAGTATAAAAACCTCACATGGTTGAAACATCTAACCCTAGTTTTTCACTTGCTTTGATTTTTGGCTCTTATGCACACTATTTATTCCAAAATCCGAAATTAACAAACAAAATAACATACAATTCCTAGTTTAGTAACATGCCAAGACTCTAATCATATATTTTTCCAAGGCCATAAACTAGTCATTTGAATTAATCAACAGAAAAATATAAGAATAGGCCAAACCGAACCTTAACATGGTGTCTTTGGCCTTTCACTTGAAATTTGACACCAAGGATTCCAAAGGATCATAAATCCTAACCTCTTACATGTTAAACGCTCAATCTTAGTTGATTTATGCATTACTAAGCAACAAAAATCATTTTGTTCAAGAGTTGAAAAATTAGCTTGCACACCAACCCTAAGACTCAAAACATGTTCATACTCAGCTTTGAATAAAGTGACTAAATCCCTAAGTTGCATGCATATTTTTCTTGAAATAACACATCTATACATCTCATATTAATGTTCTATCTTGGTCTTAGCACCATTTTCAATATAACATAACAAGTCAAAACCTTCAAAGCTTGCATAAAAATTCATATCTTTGCATGATCATAAAAAGTTAAGTCTAAAACCTTAGTTATAAGGCTAAAAATCCAACTCAAATAACGACCTCAATTTTATGAACAAGAGTTTATAGGACTAAACTATTGACTCAAGTTTTCTAGAGTTTAAAGGACAAACTTAGACAAATAACTCCATGCTTTAAGGTTTCCATTTCTAACACCCTAGAGGAGCATGCAAATCTTTCTATTATGACCTTACAAGCCATAAATCCAATGAAGGATTTCTATAGTCATCAAATTACCACACTAGAGAACTGAAACATTTAAGATTACACAACACTTCATCAAAACTTCCAAGGCACACCAATGATGCTCAAATCGAGAACCTCAATACCAACTATCAAGATCCAACCATCAAACTTTGAAGAAAAATAACTAACAAGCTCAAGACTCAAAGCATCATAAAATAAAAGAGGTTGAAGTTAGAAAATATGCTTACAATCTTTGAATGACCAAGAGAAAACATAGCTCCAATCTCCCTCAATGCTCACACTAGGGTAGCTCTCAAGAAAACAAAGTGTGAAAGTCTTGTGTGTGAAAAATGAAGAGAATGGCATGGGGTATTTTGCGCTTCTTTCCCTTTTTGTAAATGTGCATACTTGTGCACCATCACCATGCGACGGCTTGCATGTAATTTTTGATCATTAATGAAATTGCTTTATACTTTTTTGTGCCAGGCTGATTGTCTTTACAATTTTTCTTTTTTTATCATTTTGCTATTCTCCAATGCTTTATTCTATGCTTTTCCTTTTTCTTCTTCATGGCCGACCTGGAGAGTTTTGTCGCAAGAAATTATGGGCTTGGCGTTAGGCGTTAGGTGGGGGGGGGGGAATGGCCATCACATGGAGATTATGGTCCACCCTGCCAGCGCCTAACCTATTCCTGACTACCCCATTGGCCAACCACTTATCTGTTTCGGCTGCCTTTGTTTGCCCTTGTAAGGCAGTCGTCCTCTTGGGGCCTTTAGCAGCTTTATTTGATGAGGCCGACTTCTCTCCGCTTTTTCCTTACACAGATTTCCTTTTTTTGTCTTCCATCTCTTTGATGCGCTTTACCCCGCATCCAAGAGACAAAGGAGCTGAATTTGGTTGCTGATGATAGGTTATGATGATGATGGAAGGCTTGCTTGCAAACTTGGTGAAGCCTTGATCAGCTTTGGCTTTGTGCTTGCTGAGTGTGTGTGTGAGGTGGAGTGTCGTGGCTTGAGTTTCAAGTACACTATTGAGCTGACCATAATGTATAAGGTTGGTCAAGAGAGTGGTCATTCAACGAAGGGTTGCTTGTAGGAAAAAAACCAAGTGGTTGGGATGTATTCGGCGTAAACAAAAACATCACACCTGATTACCTCTCTTTAGGGTGTAGTTAGGGTTTCATTTAGGGTTTCAAGTCCAAACCCAATTGGGGTTGGTCAAGGGAGGATACCATGGGGTAAGAGAGTGGAGGAGGAAAGTATTTGAGGTGATGGTTGCTTGTAGTAAGAGGTTCAGTCCAAGAAGTTCAGACTGATTGGCATCCAACTTGGGGTTTGGGGTCTCAAACCCTCCTTGGGAGCTGACCATTGGTGTACTTAGGTGGTTGGAATAGTGTGATGGGTGTAAGAGAGCATGTAGGTTACTTGATTTTCACTCAATCCTCCTTACACAATTGTACTTCACTTGACAAGTGTAAAGTGTATTCTATATAGAGGATTGTGATGGTGCCATGTGTCCAATGAGATTCCCTAGCTTGAAATCTTAGGCTAATTTGGACACCCAACAGGGCAATGTGACTATTGTTTGGTGTCGTGACGCTCTCTAGTTGGCCTATTTTTCATCTGAAAAACTTGAGAATTTTTATTGCATCATAAAATCTTAAAAGTTTATACAAGTCTAATGGTGTAGTCTATTTCATCTAATTATGATCCTAAGTGCCTCAAAAAAGAATAAAGGCAGTCTGTCCCCTTAGCAGATCATAATTTAACTATGCTAACAGACTAAAACCTAATCAATCGCTTGATCCTTGAAATCCTTCTAGGTTTTTATGGCATTCTTAGAGTCCAAAGAAATTCCTTCTATTGAATTTCTTTCAGGGCATTACAAAAGCCCTAATATCATTTACAACTCACTTTGTCGGTTTCTGTGACTTTGTATGAATTTTAGTTTATGTGGTTGATTCTTTGTATTTTGTTAGGTGTTTGATATTTTGAAATGGATAGTAGTGATTGTGATAGTTTTGGTGATCATGTCACTTCTCTAAGTTCAAATAGTTCAAACATTAGTACTAGTGTTTTGACCCCTACATCTACCCCTACCTAAACATTCATGGGTTCACTAAACAAAAAAAGGCCTCCATATTGTGGGACAATTTACCAGATTAGAGAATAGTGATCTTGATGACCCATAAGAAAACTGTAACTACTATAGTGTTGTTTATAGTTATCACCATAAATGATATAACACTACTCAAATGAAAAATCATATACTAAACCAATGCAAGAAGAGTCCTATAAGACGTATTGTATCCGATAAAAATTGAAATAAATTGGGGATAGGACTTAAAAAGGCTATGGATGGGAGTAGTAGGGGTAACACTTTGAAAGTGTTTGTGAGACTTGACCCGGATAGATATG
>QEOT01009618.1:60183-103118 GCA_003123785.1 Pterocarya stenoptera
GGGGGGGGGGGGGGGGGCGGGGTGTAATGTTCCAAGTCTTCTCTAAGAATTTGGAGCCTAGATTTAACATCCTTCTTACCACAAGGTGGTTAAAGATGTGCTTCAAATATATGTGCTTGAGAAGGATTTGCTGAAGAATTTATTGAAGGGTCAAAGATTTTGCCTTACCACTGACACATGGATATTGGTCTAAAATTTGAACTATATATGCCTTCTTGCACATTTTGTTGATAATGATTGGAAGTTACAATTTTTTTTTTTAAAATTTCGCCTAATTTTCAATCACAAAAGTGATACAATTGGGAAGGTGGTTGAGTTTAGAATAAGGTAGTGGGGTTTGGAGCAGGTTTTAATAGTTGTGGTGGATAATGCATTTTCTAATGATATAGAACTTGAGTATTTGAAGAATTAGGTTATAGAGGAAAGCTTGTCCATCTTGGGTGGTGAGTGTTTACATGTGTGGTGTTTTGCACACGTCCTTAACCTTATTGTGATTGACAACTTAAAAGAAGTACATGAGTCGGTTGCAAAAGTAAGATATGAAGTTTGGTTTGCTAGTTAGTCACTGGCTATACTTGAGAAATTCAAGACTTTTGTTAATGCTATGGTGAGGTATTGATGTTCTTAGATATTGTGCCTTGATGTTCCTATAAGATGAAACTCAACTTCTTTTATGTTAGAAATGATCGAACAATATAGAAAGGCCTTTGAGGCCATGGGAGATGAGGACGTGCAAAATGTTCGTCATTTTGATGAGGAGGGGGGGAGTGGGAGGTTAGGGTAGCCTAAAGATAAGGATTAGAAAAATGTTAAGGTCTTTGTTGAATTTTTTAGACTTTTTCATGGTATCACTTGTACCATTTTTGGTTCCTTATATGTTACATCAAATGAATGTTGGCAACAAGTTTGTTAGGTTAAGGAGCAATTGGGTGGGATGTTTGAAAGTATTGATCCTACTTTAAGTGTGACACCCCCAAACTCCGATTGCAATTCGACGAAGATTGAAATGTTGGGACATGCAACATAAGATTACATACCCCCACTTGTGATAGTTAATGTGCAATGCATCTAGCGTGCTATTAATAATATGCAGTAAATGCAACGGATAAACTTTTTTTTTTTTTATCGACAACATTGTACTAGAATTCTAATCCTAAAACATTATTACATTCCATTTATATTCACATAATCAAAAGTTACAACATTGGTCTAACCAGTCTATAAACACAATGAACATAGTACTGGAGTCGAAAATCCTTAGTTACAGATAAATAGAAAACTAGTCTAGATGCCAAGCCACTCACGCAGCTCGGCTATCAAATCTAAAATGATATCCAAAAGCTGAAGAATCAACATCGTCCAGTTTGGGGTTTGGTGCTCTTTCGTTCCCTGACACATATTCTACTAGGGGTTCTACCTGCGCCTGACGGGGTAGGGTTGCCCCCTTCCCACACCTTGCCCCCATATGGATCCCATCGCCGGGGGGAAGGGTTTTGATCTCCGGGGCGGGGCCCCCCGTCCATGTGTTGGGGTGTGGGGGTGGACCCTTGTCACAACCAGAAAAACTAAAAACAAAAATCACAAAAAATAGAAAATTCACAACAAAATACAAAATCCACAAAACATCTACAACAATGAACAAAATTTACAAAAAAATCTAAACTAGTAAAAAAAACCTACGACCATGGGCCCACAGTGATTGCGAGAAGGACTCAGGTATAAAGTATCTAAGGTTTGAGTAGAAGATGTGGAGGATGAGAAGAAGATGATGTGGGTTGCGTTGCTCGGTGATTGTGAGAGGGAGAGAGATTTGAGAGAGAGAGAGAGAGAGATTGTGGGAAGGGGGTTAGGTTTAACTTAACCCCCCACAATGTCATTTTAGTAACGATTATATATATAATTGTATGTTTATATAATTATATGTTTTGGGTTTAGGTAAGGAAAGCATTAACCCAGTATTTATCAAAAAACCTAAGTGAGCAAGAAGGGTAACCCCAGTTTCAAGTATATGTTTGAGTTTCATTTCTACAAGACCATTCTGTTGGTAAGTATGAGAGCAGGATTTTCTATGAACTATACCATGTTGGGTAAAAAAAGACTAAAATCAAACAGAGGTATACTACCTACCACCATCCAATTTAAGTTGTAGGATTTTGGGACAAATCAGTTTTCAATAAGTGTCTTGAACTCGATTAAACATTCATAAGTTGCAACTTTTTGGATTGAAGGGACTGCAACCATGTATAATATGAGAAATCATCTATCAACATAACGTAGTATTTGCAGCCTCCAATGGAGCTAATGGGAAAAGTGAATAGGTCAATATGGATCAGTTCTAAAGGAGAATGTATGATTCGTGTGGACTAAAGGTAATATTTTACCGTTCCCAAGTTGGCAATCCCAAAGTTTGGAAAAATCATAGAAAAACTCATTGTGGGCAACATCACGTGTAGGGATGAAAAAAAATTAGTGAATCGGTAAACCGGACAAGACCAGACCAAACTGGTGGGTTTAGTCCAGTACCGGATTTGGTTCAGTCCGAAACTGGTTTCATTTTTCTCAAAACCAATCAAAATTGGTCCGGTTCTGGTTTTCCTTTTCCTAATACCAGACCGAGCCAGATTGGATCAGACTAATTCATATATTTTAACTTTTTTATATTGTATAAAATATTTTTTATATGATTTTTTATATTATATATAATTTTTATATGTAATATATAATTATATATAAAATGATTTTGTATTATATGATAAATTACTAATTATTATAATATTAAATTTTAAACTCCTACATCATTGTAGGGATATATTATAATATATAATAAATCCTTATTATCAATTTCAGGAATACTATTCTTTTTCTTGGATTTGGAGGATGTATCAGATTTGGTTGATGCAGTTGAAGTAGTTGATTTTCTTTTCCTTTTTTAGTAGAGGAAGAAGCAGGAACTGGGATCTTGGGGGCTCCTGTTGATGCTCTAGTATGAATATCACCATAGGGGTTTTTTGGGAACTCAATCCTGTCTTGGAGATCAAGGGCAAGTTGAGGAAAATCCTTTAGTACATTTTTGGAAATATCTGTAGAAAGTCTGAACTTATCCCACCATTTTGTGAAGCAGTGTCGCACCAGGATATCACCATTCCTTTCATAGGTCCATTTTAAGATCCAGGGGAGTTTATACCTAAGGCAAAAATGGAGACCATAGGGAAATTTTTGTTGATGACGATCCAGTCTAGTAGTAGCAACAGTAGTGAAGGACTTGTATGCAAGGACAAGTTCTTTAGGAAAATTTTGAAAAATTAACTCAAATTGGTCCCACCAATGAGTGAACTAGAGTGGATAAACTCCATTGAATTTTTTTATCAAAATTAAAGAACCAGGAATGACTCATATCAGGAATTTGGTGTAGCATGAATCTTGACCAAGTTTTGACATAATCATGAAAGTTAAATAGGATATCAGTGTCTGCCAATCTCTTGGAGGAAAATGGGTTAGTACCCCATTATTCTTGAGTAATGAGAGAAATGATATATGCACTGTGATAAATGATTTTGGTGGAATCATTTTTATCAAAAATAGGTTTGATAAACAAAGATTTTGTCTGTATCAAAATAGTGGTATAAAATTGGAGGTTTTTTGTTGGATGTTTAGGGATCCAATGAAAACCGGGTGGGAAATAAGAAGTTTCCAATTTGAAGGGACAATTTTTTTGGTCCTGTTGGCTTCAATATAAAACAGGTTATTTGAATATTGTTTTGCAATGTATGGAGATTTGGTTTTCTAGAACGAATATGGGGTTGCAGAAGGATGTGTTGAAGCAATTGCTTTAGCATAGAGATCATGATCAGTAACTAGTGTTTGGGCATAAGACCTAGTTTGGGGAATAGTGCCTAAGGTAGTAAACCTATTGGCAATATCAATTGGGGTTGCAAGTTCCTTCTTAATCAATCGTTGATCAGGAATAGGGGGCAGAGCAGGTAGGTTTGGAATAGAGGCAAGGGTAGACTGTTTATTTTTGGGGGCCTTTTTCTTTTCCATGGTTGGGTGTTTGCAAGAATTTACGAGTAAGGAAATCAGGTATTGAATTTTGGGAACCAGCAATATATTCAATATCAAAATAAAAAATACTTAAAATAGCTTGCCATCGTGCAAAAATTTGTTTAGATGCAATGTTTTAAACATCATTTTCTAATACATATTTAGTACTTTTGCAATCAATCCTTAATAGGAATTTTTTATTAAGTAGATCACTTTGAAATTTAGATATGCATAGTACTATAGAAATTATTTCTTTTTTAATAGTACTATAATTACTTTGTGTAGGAGTCCAAGTTCCAGAATGGAAACAAACAATTTGTTCAGAAGAACCTGGTGAAACAACTTGTTTCAGAATGCCACAATAACCAATGTCAGAGGCATCTGTTTCTACAATTTTAAATGAATTAAAAGTAGGAATACCAAGGCATGGAAGAGTTTTGACATGTGCCTTGATTTTTTAGACTAAATTAGTATGAATATCTGGCCAAGGTGGAGGATTTTGTTGTAGTCATTTAAATAATGGACGACATTGTTTCCTCAAGTGTTGGTAGAATTCAGCAACATAGTTAAGAGATCCAAGAAATTTTTGTAACTGTTTTTTATCAAGAATTTGATCAGGAAATTTTTCAGCAAAATCAATTGCCTGATTGATGGGTCGGATTTTACTTTTAGAGATATCGTAACCAAGGAATCTAATCTTGGTTTGAAATAATTTTATTTTTGTAGCAGAGACAACAAAACCATTGTATTTAATGACATTAAGAAATGTATCAAGATATTTCCAATGTTCATCAATGGATTTTGAGAATATGAGAATATCATCGATATAAACAATAGAGATTGTAGTAAATGAATTAAATGAATGATATTTTAGAATTTACTGGGAGCATTTTTGAGACCAAAATACATAACATTCCATTCGAAATACCCAAAGAGTGTAGCAAAATCAGTTTTATAACGATCTGACTCATTAATCTGGATCTGCCAAAATCCTGACTTAAGGTCAAATTTTGAATAAACTACACAGTCACAAAGCCTGTGAGTTAAGTCATTTTTATTGGGGATAGGATACCTAATCTACTTTAAGACTTTATTTAAGGGTTTATAATTGATGACTAGAGGGGGTGTACAACCCTCAATCTCAGCATTTTTCTGAACATAAAAAGCAGCACACGATAAAGGTGATTTGCTATGCCTGATTATATTCTTATTAAGGAGATCTTTAATTTCTTTTTTACAAAATTTCAAAGTCTCACTATTTATTTGAATAGCATGAGCTTTAGTTGGTATATTTTTCTCATTAAAATCCTTAATGTAAGGAACAGAAACAACATATTTTTTCCTATGCCAAAAAGCATTGGGAAGATCCGAACAGACTTCAAAAATTAATTTTTTATTAAAATTATCAATTTTTTATTGAAGCAAATTGCTAGACAATTTATTAGAAATATTTTTGTATCTAATTTCTTGTTGTAAGAAACATAGATGTTTGGTTTTTGCAGAAAGCAAATATTTCAAACTTTTGTTAGCATTAATTTCATTGCGAGAAGCAAAATGGAATTTAACTTTTTGACCAAGAAAGTTGGTAGTGATACCATCTTTTTCGGTTATGAAAGGATATAAAGATGAGATAAAAGGGATTCCTAATATAACTATCAAACATATTTCGGACTAAGACAGAATGAATTTTAAAACAAACATTATCCTGGCAGACATAAGCATTGTTGAGCTCATAATTGATCTTCATTTGAGATCCATTTGCCGAAGATAATCTTTCAGTAGATTTTTCAAAATATTTTCCGGAGATTAACCCTTCTTGAATACAATTTAAATCAGAACCAGAGTCAATCATGGCAACAACAGAGAATGAAAAATCATGTGAAATCACAATAGTAACACGAGAAAACCATTTTGGGGGAATAATATGATGGACTAAACAAATCTGGTTTCCCGTTGATGATTCAACTTTGTCACCATTATCAGATTCGTTTGCTTGCTCATTTTCTGAAGGAATCTCATGGTCAAATCGTTTATCAATTTGAAAACGTAGAAATTTTTGTTTAAAATCTTTTAATTCATTATTTTCAAATTTAAGATTATTGATATCAGATTTGAGTTCATTAATCTCTTTTTTTATAATATTAATTTCATACTGTAAATTATTTGTAGAGATGATCTTGGGTTTTTGTTTTTGAAATCTCTCCAAGGTATCTTCGAAACTAATTGTTGATTTAGAAGTTTCTGGTTCTTTACGAAACAGATTTTTCTTGAACCGAAGAAGATATTCTTCCTTGAGTTCAGGATTAGTAATTTGAAAAATAAGGGTTAGTAAAAAATTCTCATTTTCTTCATCTTTGGATATAACATTGATTGTTTTATCCAAATATTTGCAACACAAATCTTTGCAATTACAACCTAGTTTAATATCAGGGGAATCAAGAGATGCAAGTTCTGAGTGATATTCTGTATCACTAGAGCTGTTCTCAGGGACATCAGATGATGAAGTAGAATGTGTTTCTAGGAGTCGAAACAGTTCTTCTTGATCAATGATATCAATATTCAGCTGATTAAGCTTGTTTTTGAATTTATTGGGCTTCTGGGGACATTTATTAGCGAAATACCCAGATTTGCCACAATTGAAACAATTGCCTTTTGAAAAATTCTTTTTCGTAGAAAAATGTTTAGTTTTTGAAAAGGATTTTTTATGTGATTTTTTATAAAAACCATCACGGGATTTTCTCCTTGTTTCCCTGTGAGGTTTAGAAAATTTAGTAAAATTATGCTTCCTTCTAGATGGAGCAACAGGAGGAAAGCCATATTGTTGACAAAAATTACCCATTTTATATTTGGCTTTTGAGTTGTTCTTCAGCTGTTCACGAAGCATTCTTTGATCATTACACATACGGATACCAAGTTTTTTAATTACACTGCATATATCACCGTAGGTGTAGCTGTCATAATTAAGAAATCCTGAGGTATCTGTAAGTTCATCTTTGACTTTATCTGCAAATAGGCGAGGTAATCCCATCAATGAATTTCTTTTTCCAGTAAGGCTTTTGACTGTCGTCATGAAGCATTACTCGAGAAATAAAAACATCTTAATACCAACTATAATCAGATATAGTATGACATCTTAAATCATTCAAATAATCAGAAATTCGATTGGTAATATTAGAACGAGTACCAATAAAATGTTTAATAATAGTATATATCAAAGTATTAACACCATCAGGGTGTGCCATCCCAATAGATTCATAAAAAATAGGCAGCCCTTCTTCATATGCTGTACAGCGTTCTGAATGGTTGTCTTGGCTTCATCAGTAAGATGTTTATCCCACCAACTTTGTAAAATATCAGAAAAGCCGTTGGTTAAAATTGAAACAATATCGGATTGACGAATATTATTATTAATGTAGGCATTTGCAATTAGAGAGATTTTACTCATGGTATTGAGGATTTCTTGTTCAGAAAGTCCATCAATATTTCATTCGTAAATTTTATCACCAGAAAAAGAAGATTGAGTTTGGAAAACTTTATCTTCAAATCCTAAATCAGGGGGAGTGGGTCTGGAATACCAACTCTTAGTCAGACTGATGGGTTTAGGTCATTGTGAGTGGATTCTAGAAATTTTAGATTTTAAATTAAAATCATAAAAGTTCTTTTCAAGTAAATCAATTTCTTTGGTTAGAGAAGAGTCATCGTCAGATGATACTTCTGTGGTTTCAAAAGGAACAATTTCTGGCCCACTGTGTTCAATAGCTCTAGTAGAAGGTTGTTCTTTTTTAAGATCAGCAAGCATTTGATTGATTTCTCCAATTTCTTAGTCTTGGTGTCAAACTTGATTTTTGACCGGGCTTGTAAAGTAATCAAAGGTTTTTCAATGATTGTTGGTTTTGACTGATCTTGTGGATAAACCAAAGGATTTTCAGTTTTTATAAAAATAGGGTTAGAAGATGAAGTAAAAATAATTTTCTCTACTTTATCTTCAATTCTATCTAACTGTTATCCAATCGTCTGAAGAGCAAGGTTTACAAAATTATTTTGTTGAATGATTTTGTTTGTTTCTTTCAAAATCTTGTCTTCATCTGGGTTTCGGGACACAGCGTGAGAGACTTTGAAAGGAGAAGCAGGAATTTCAGATCCTTTGTGAGGGATCAGGATTGTATCCAAAGGTGGATGTATCAATTGAACTACCATCTGCCTTCTTCCCTTACAAAATCAGTTTTAACAATATTTAAACTATTTTTTAAAATATAATGGTTTTCAAGAAAATCAAAGAAAAGAATCTCTGTTTGAAGATCATTCATCTTTTCTTTCCATTTTCTTTTAACTTGAAGTTTTTCAGAATCAGAAAAGGTCGTATGATAAGTTTTTCACTTATCACGGTTTTCTTTGGAATTATAATCATTAAAAAGAGCAATTAAATCATAGTTAAAATGTCTGTTTAAAACATTTAAGTTATGATGAATAGGAGGAATGGATGCAACCATATCTGAAGCTGTAGGGGACAAAAAAGAATTATAGTTGGTATCAAGATGATTTTATTTCTCGAGTAATGCTTCGTGACGACAGTCAAAAGCCTTACTGGAAAGAGAAATTCATTGATGGATTACCTTGCTTATTTGCTCATAAAGTCAAAGATGAACTTACAGATACCTCAGGATTTCTTAATTATGATAGCTATACCTATGGTGATATATGCAGTGTAATTAAGAAACTTGGTATCCGTATGTGTAATGATCAAAGAATGCTTCGTGAATAGCTAAAAAACAGCTCGAAAGCCAAATATAAAATGGCACCCAACCATGGAAAAGAAAAAGGGCCCAAAAAATAAACAGTCTACCCTTGCCTCTATTCTAAACCTACCTGCTCTGCCCCTATTCCTGATCAACGATTGATCAAGAAAGAACTTGCAACCCCAATTGATATTGCCAATAGGTTTACTATCTTAGGCACTATTCCCCAAACTAGTTCTTATGCCCAAACACTAGTTACTGATCATGATCCCTATGTTAAAGCAATTGCTTCAGCACATCCTTCTACAACCCCATATTCGTTCCAGAAGACCAAATCTCCATACATTGCAAAACAATATTCAAATAACCTATTTTATGTTGAAGCCAATAGGACCAAACAAACTGATTCCTTCAAATTGGCAACTTCTTATTTTCCACCTGGTTTTCATTGGATCCCTGAACATCCAACAAAAAACCTCTAATTTTATCACACTATTTTGATACAGAAAAAATCTTTGTTTATCAAACCTATTTTTGATAAAAATGATTCTACCAAAATCATTTATCACAGTGCATATATCATTTCTCTCATTACTAAAGAGCAATGAGGTACTAACCCATTTTCCTCCTATAGTATAATATATCACTATAGTCTATAATACAATTATAATAGATTATCACTATATTATTACATACTGTAATATACTATATTATATATATTATATAATATGCCGAAAAAATTGAAAAACCTGGACTGAAACTGGTAAAACCGGAAGTACCAATTTAAGGGTGTAAACGGTGCGGTATCGATTCTTCAAATCTCAAAACTAGTATACATTGATTCAGTTATAAAATATGTCTAAAACCGGACCCGTTACACCCCTAATCATGTGTAAGAGGTGAAACAAAGTCTTTTATTACATGAGTGACAAGTATAAGAGAAGTGTGTTCTAATATAAAATGCCACATAAGAACTGTGGCTTCCACTCGTTAGAGAATAGTGAATAGATTATTGTTTCTAGATAAGAGTCCTTAAAATTGCAAAGGGTACAAGCTATTCTCAACTTGCCTTTTAAGAGAGGTGCCTTGGTTCAATTGTGCTTCACAAGGAAATATATGGACGTAAGTATAAAGTGACAATTACTATTTGCACAAAGCTTCTATATTTAAGTTGGAATTTGGAATGAGGAGCGTAGAGGGTACATGAGACATTGTTTTGAATTTTGAGTCTAGCTACATCCCAACAACAGTTGCTTCATGACCTTGATAAGGCTTTGGAATGGTTGGATCTTCAAGTTGATTTGTTATGTGGGCATTAGCCCCACTATCCGAATGCCATGGTTGGCTACCATTTTTTTAGCTGAATTTTGCTACCATTGCAACTAATTATGGAGGGGGATGACGCCCATGATAGGAGTGGTCCATGCAATGAAAACAATCTAAGGCTTGGTGGTTTAACTTGCCATAAATCTCACAAGGAGCCTTAGTGGAGTGTTTTTAAAGGGTTTGTAAGTTCCATTTCTTGAACCGAGAGTTGTTATTTGATCTTGGCCATTTCTAGTGAAAGCTTTGGAGTTGTTGTGAGGAGGACATCTGTTGATGAATAAAAGACTTGCTTTTGTACAAATAATTCAAAGTTGAAGGGATTAGGTATTCAGTCTGCTGTTATTGCAAAATCATTATGGTTTAGGAAATTCTCTTGGAAATCATTAAATGGTGAAGGATGATCTCGGGCAGCTAGTGAGAAGGATGTCACAAAAGAGTAGAAGAAGGGTGTAACACTCCGCCTAAAAAGTTCCTTAGGCTTTGGCCTTAGTAACCTTAATCCTAGTTAATTAGGAGTTGAGCTATTCTAGAATAAGAACAATTTTGGATATTTGAGTTGGCAAGAGAACCTTATACTTTGGGTTTAGAAGAATTATTAGAAAATTCTAATACAATAGTAATTTTTGAGGAAAAAGGAAAATTTTGGAGCTTGATAATATTTGGAGAATTCTTAGTGCTTATTTAATTTTGAGGATCAATACCAAGAGGCTCATAAGGGAATGACACATGGCATATTGGATGGTTGCCATAATATCAGAATTATCTAAATGGAAGAATCATTGATGTGCGGCTTGATTTGTGAATGCTCGGAAGGTTTTGGTCGCCAACTGATTTATTGTGGAGTTCAGAAGGTTTTCTTCAACAACTAATTTATTTTGGAGCTTGGAAGGTTTTGGTTACCATCAGATTGATTGTGGAATTCGAATTTGGTGGTTAGCAGCAGATTGATCCCAGTTGGGAGGAATTATTCCACTAGGTAGATGCCGTGTGCACTGAATATATGGTGTGAAGGTCACAAATGAAAGGGTGTGGAGGTCACAAATAAGCGGGCGTGGAGGTCACAAAGACCACATGGCTCTCTTCTCGCCTACCGAGTGGAAAGACTCTTGACTAGGAAGAAAGACTTTTCTCGCCTACCGAGTAGAAAGACTCATCTCGCCTATCGGGATGAAAGACGCCTCTCGTCTTTTCTAGTTGTTGCCACGATGTCATTTAGGTTGGACTTTTAAGTTGGTCGGTTAGACTATTTGCCCAATCTAACCGTCTAGAACCTTGTCGCTAAGTCTTCTCGCCCATAACCTTGTCACCGAGTCATCTCACCCAAAAGGTAAATATATATTGGTGCCAAGTCTTTGAGCCTAGGTCTTCGCCCTCTAGTCGTGAATCTCCTTGCCTACCGTGAGGTAAGCCTTCTCGCCTTTAGGCGAGAGAAATCTCTTTGTTGCCCATGAGACAAAGCTCCTCACCCAAATATCTTCGGCTCTCTTCAGTTCTCGCTGCCTCTTATCGATTAGGACAAAAATCAAATAAAATCACATTTATCACCCCATGACCTGGCCGCCATTGTAAGACCATTGTAGCTATAGTAGGGAAGAAATCATGGTCATTTCAGGCTATTATTCCCTTGCTCAAAAGGACGCAAACTGTAGAAGGCAATCTGAAAATTTCAACAGGACGTCTCCATCCCATCACCTTATTTTGGGCTGCACCTTCATGATGGTTCAAAGGGATTAGTGAAGACAATGATCAAAATCTGCCAAAGGAGAACTTGTTGAACCCATTAGCTCCCTGGGTGGTTTTGATCATTTTTCTTCCCTCTCCTCTACCCCATGACTTGGCTAGCCCCATAGGAGTAATGTGGTATCTATATGAGTGAAATCATGATGGTTTAGGGCACTGTTTAGACCTGTGCAAGATGTCACAAGCGATGGAGTGCAAATCTGGAAAATTCAGATTCACACGCCATCTTCCATCATTTTCCTTGACCAAAGCCAACGTCCCCCCCCCTTTTGCCACCTATAAAAGGTCCCCTCACTCTCTCATTTCCTCCACACCTCAGCTCCAAGCTTCCTCTTGAGCCTTGAAGAGCATTTCCTCCTCTTAGAGATCAAAAGAGTGAAACCAAGTGAGTTCTTGAGTGTTTTTATGTAAGGTTGCCTAGAGTGCTTGGAAGGCCATGAAACTTGTAAGTTTTCTTACTTTTGATCTTAGTTAGCATGTTAAGTTTTGTTTTCATGATTTGGTATGGAATATGGGTGAGTTTTGGGAAGGTTATTATGCTTAAATAAAAATCAGGTCTATTAAGGGATGGTTTGGATAATTAAATGTTTTTAAGTAGAAATTTAACTATGGTATGCCTTAAGCATGATTTGAGATGATTTATTATTGTCTTTACATATTCATGGAATTTTTAAATTGTAGTTAGAAGCATGACATGGTAGGTTTTGAATCTATCTTGTTTTGATCATCTAGTAATGAATCGGTTTTGAATGAAGTAGAGATTAGTGATATTTTAGCCATGATTAAGTGTTGGGATGAACTCTATTATCCTAGAATTAGTCTTCATTATATCATTAAAGATGTTAGTGATCATTTGTGATTAAAGAAAATCTCATATGCATGTAACCATAGGGACCAATAGTTGAAAATACACTTAAGTATCAACTAGAGTACATGCCACGGGTTGGGATCATTTGGGTAAGTTCCACTTTGATTTTTGAAAATCCAAAGGCATAGATAGTTTTAGAATGCCAAAAATATAGAGTCTATAAATTTTTATCAAATTTGGAGTTCGTTTGTAATTAGTGAAAATTTAGGGTCTTAATGGCAATTTTTGAGGGTCTAGAGGTATTTTTGTAAATACTAATTTTTTAAGCCTTTGATTTTGAACCTCACCCATAGAAGTATTGATCCTAACTTAGTACGCACTTGATTTACATAGCTACAACATTATTTTCAATTACTTCAGAAGTTTGTAAGTTGGCCTCTAACTTACACCTTGATAGATTATTTATGATTTATTGATAAATGCCTCATTCATGTTTCAACTATCACTTTGAGCATAAAATATCATGTTATATGATACATTTAGTGTATATTTACATGACATGTGATATTTCTACCATTTTAGCATATTGCATCTATATATGTCATTTCACATAAAAAGCTTACTATATATGCACATGTCATGGAACACATTTTTAATTTAGTATGAAAATAATTATTGTTACGACCTTAAAGGCTAGGATGAAGAATTATCCTAGTGGAACTCCTTTGTCTACTCTGGAGTTAGTAAAAATGGAGTGGTGACCCCTGGGTTGACGAAAAACAGACAACAGGTTTCGAATGAGTTCTTTTAAAAAAACGCCAGAGTGAAGTCATATGTTATCACATCTAGTGCTGGTGGGTATATATGTTATGATATTATGATGATGTCACCGGCAGGTGCTCATGGTATATGGGGAACCATGCTGCTATCAAACGTATGTTAATGATGGCTTTAAGAAATGATGAAATCTTATGGTTTTTGGAAGCGATGACGTATGAAATGCGCTCTTTCGGAATTTATTTTTGGAATGAGAAAGTGAAAATGTTCTCTGAAAGTAAATGTGCATCAAGGTTTTTCTGAAAATGTTGAGAAATCTGGATGGGAGACACATGCACATTTTTTTTTTCATTTCATGCAATTCGTATTTATCATTCTTTTTGCATGATTTATCTCTGTGCAAGTTGGTTGTTTAATTTACTGAGATTCCGAGTAAATCTCATCCCTTGTGGGACCACTATCATTCCCCCCGGAATGATAGAAGTTGTGACAGGACCGATAGAAGATAGACATGATGGATCGCTCGATGTAGATGGTTGAAGAAGAGCAGGACCTTGAACAAAGACTACAAATAATTTTTATACTCATAAGCATTGACTCTTCATACTTCAAAGCATATGAAATAGTTGATCTAACCATGGAACTTGGATTCCGTAGTTTGGATTAAGGAAATGCTATGCTTAAGTTTAAACTTATGATGGTTATTAATGCTATTGGGATGTTTTTAGTCCATTCTGGCATCAGTTATAACTAATCACCGTTATTCCACTGCGACTATTGCATACTGCTAGTTATACTTATAGAATGCATTGCATATTAACTGTCATGTACGGTGGCATATAACCTTGTGTTATATGTTTGGACGCTCTAAGTCTCCATTCCATCCCAAACAGAGGTTGGGGGCATCACAAAGGGATTGAGGCCACTGATGATGAAGGAAATAAGATCTTCATCATTAATGGGCGTCCTTATTGTCGCAAGTCGGTCTACAAGAGGCTTAGCTACTTGCATTGCACTAGGTATAAAAGATTCTGATATGAAAGTCATAAACAAAGTACTTTATTGAAAGAAAACATTTGAGAAATAGTTTTTAGTAGCACTTATTGAAAAGAGTCTAAAAGTTGTGTTACAATCACTCAATATTGAAAAAGAAAGCAAATAATATCTCAAATTCCTCAAGCTCAGTGTCATCCCTTGAGCAATATCTTCCTGCAACATCCTTATAATCATCATCACCTAGATTAGACAAATAAAAACATAAATAAGTTGAATATTCAAGATGAACTACATCATACAGTAAATATAGTAGTAGTCTAGGATTTTGGTCAAACATCAAATAGTCTCAATCAACATTATCATCATAACATACATGATCTTAGCTCTCAAAAAATAGATAGTCTTTAACTTCATATACTTAATAGCCATTGCACACTATTAACCCCGTGTATTATGATTAGCAATCATTGCAGTCTTGGCTTTACCCAAGGCTAGCAGATTAGAACCTAGCCCTCCTCAATAATGGACATCACTAGGTGCATTACCAGTGATGCACTTTAGCATTGCAATCTGCCCTTTAACCTCATGGTACCAACTTCACTATCATGGCCAGATCATTTTGCCTCAACAATCTTATATAGTTATTCCTTTCATTTTATTTTATTTTTCTTTAACCTTACCTTACCTTACATTTCATTCATTTAAAAATATATAGTTGTACCATATATTGTTCAGTCATATCATCAGCCATGTATTTTCATAGTCACATATATCACATCATTAATAACAAGGGTTCATGAATAGGGGCTGCCAAGAATGGTTGATAAGTATACATATATCTTTAAGAACATATACATTACTATACAGTTATGATAACGACCTTTTCCAAATTAGATAAAATGATATGGAAAAGTATGATCATGGTTATTTACCCTCAATCCTTGTGCATAATAAGTTAAAAGCATGTGTTACAAAGTGACATGAAACCTATACTAATTTATACAGTTGGATAAGAATTTTCTCGAGTTAAGGGGATGCTTGGTAATAATTCTCATTCCATCTCATCTAATCTCTCATCCTATCTCATTTTCTTTCCAAATATCACTCAGACACAAACACTTTCAAAGTAATCATTACAACTTTTTCAAATTTTCAAACAAAAAGCAATTCAATATTTTCAAATTTCAAAACAAAAATAATATTCTAACAATATTTAAACTATATAATATTTTTTATTCAACTTTTTCTCTTTCATGTTTCAAAATTCAAAAAATACTCAATTTAATCTGTCTCACTACTATTCACAAACTATCTTACTTCTATTCACAAAATTCTCGTCTCATCTCATTTCTCAAATATTCCCTTAAATGAAATATGCCTATGCAACATGAAACTAGGCTTAAAGAGGTTACCTGTGACATCTAAAACACCATTTACTCCACCCTAACCATGGGCATGACCTTTAAACCTAATTTCCTTACAACTTGCCTTCTTCCTTTATTCCTCATATAAATCATATCACATGATGTGACACCCACAACCTGCGTTGAAATCAAAGTTATGCTAAGTTAGGATTTGAACTTTTAAGGAAGATGTTCATAATGAAAGGGTTAAAAAATTAAGTATTTACAAAACTGTCCCTAAACTTAGTAAAATTCCGCTGAGGTTATAAATTTCCACTATTTGCATTTTGGCTCCAAAATTTACTAGACTTCAGAAACCCTATATTTTCTATGTTCTAAAACCTATACCCTTATAATTTAAGAATCAAAGTGCAACTATGCCAATTACACTCAACCAGTGGCATACATTTCATTAAGGTGTAGATGTGATTTCAACTATTCAACCTCAATGGTGCATGTGTACTCAAATTCATCAAGGTCCAATAGTAATTATAACCTTAGGGATAATTAAGACTTAGGCATTAGGTCATACAAGTTCATCCCAACACTTAAAAATGGCTTCAAGACCTTAATTCCTCACTAAACCATCCATTAATCATATGCATGATGTTTTCTAGCTTTCCTTATCCAAAAATGTTTCAAAACTTAGTTAAATCATGCATTTTCATTCTTATTCCAATCATAAGGATTTTATAAATGCACATTATTCAAACCTGGGTAAATTAATCAAAACTTCCATAAGTTAAGCATAAACTAATAAAAACCGATGCATTCTAGATGATCAACACAAGATAGAATTAAAGCCTATTATGGCATGCTTCCAACCTCAAAATTAAACCTTCAAAATTCATTCCAAGACATTAGTGAATCATATAAAATCATATCAAGTCATTCCATGGCTAAACATTTGACCCAAATTAATTTATTTCATCAAAACATCAAATCTGATCGGTTTGATATTAGCATGCTAAACCTTAATTAAAATCAATCAAAACCTCATTCCATGTCATTCTAAACACTTCACAAAATATAGTGCAAGATTACTTATAGAAAGCGTGGCCCTTAAAACTCCCAAAACAACTTCACTAAAAAACTCTCAAGAACTTCACTCAGTTTCACTGTATTGCTCACTAAGGGGGAAAAATGCTTTCAAGATTCAAGAGAAGACTTGGAGGAGAGGTGTAGAGAAATAAGGAAGTGAGGTAGGTATTTATAGGTTTTAAGAGGGGAGGGGGACGTTGGCCTAAGATGAAGATGAGGCTTTGGATTGGTGGAGGTGGGAGATAGAGTGCTTGAGTGCAATATGCCCAGGGTGACATCACTTGGTTTAGTTCAATAGTGGTCTAAAGTGTCATATTTCATCATGGAAGAGAGCTAGAAGATTCCCATGAGTGTAGGAGCTGCTTGATTCATATTTTTGAAACAAAAATTCACAAGACAAGCAAGCCATAGCCAACGGTTTTGGGTTTCCTTCAAAGCTGTTCAGATTTTGAACCCTTTTTTGTCCTATCCTCTTGGTCTGTATTGGGGCATGATGACCATCATTTGAAGTCTTTTTTAGGTGAGTAAGAGAGGCATGAGTAGCGACCAAGTGATCATGCTTGGGCAGAAAAAGAAAGAGTGAAATGGGTGATGGTTCAACCAAGTGATTTTAAGTGAGTGCTTCTCTTTGAGCCAATCGGTTGGGCTGCCTTGGGGAAGTAATTGGGTAAGCTTTCTCTTGAGTGCTTTGAAGCAATTCCAAGGGAAAAAATTACAAGGGAGGTGGCTTGGGCTAGTGACCAAAATTGGTGCAGAAAATTCAATTGAAAACCCAAGGCCACTCGGTTTGGTTTCAACTAGGCTTGTAATGGTAGTTGGGTTTCCTGGAGCCAATTCATCCAATGCTAGGACTAACTTAGGAGGGTTAAGGTGGGGTGTAAATGATGAAATTTATCTTGAGAAAATGGTGTAAAAGGCGTGGGCTAGGGGCTGATTTGGTGCAATGCACATGAGGGTGCACCTAGGTGCCGATTGGTGGTGATTTGGAATTGACAAGCCTTTGCTTCTATTGACATGTGTTGGGTCAAGATTAAACTTCTAAATTAGTCTAAAAATAATGAAAATAAAAAAATTTCAAATAAAAAAATTTGGTAAATAATCTGAAAAACAATTAAGTCTAAAATATAGTTTAGAGGTCACTAATCATATGTAAGTTAACTAATGCCCTTAAGTCAAGGTAGAAGCTTAATTATGGTCAAGTGGGAACCTTAGGGTGCGTGTGGAACTTCTTGGGATTGAGGGAAACCAATGGTATGGTGTATGTGAGCTTCCATTTGAAGGATAAAAAATTAAAGACAAGCCTTTTGGGCCTTGTGGGTTGGGCTTGTTGGGCCATTTGTGTTAGACTTGGAGGTGGACTTGGTTGTGAGTTATTGAATGGAACTTATGCCCAGATTTGAGGGCTCATCTAAGGCTTCAAAGTCCTACTAAGATTGGGTCCAAATAACATGTCTTTCTAAGGTTGGGCCAACTGCCTTCACTCTTACTAAGTTAGGTTCAATGACCTTGTGTCCTTTACATTGAGCCTATTTTCTAGTATCCTCCAAGAAAGGCTTAAAATTTTATATCTCTCAAGTCGGGCCTAAGGGTTTTTTACATCTTATTCTTACCCCATCACATCTTTAGTGTATTAGGACCCTAAAATTTTATGTCCATCAAGGAGGATCTAAAATCTTTTTGCCTCTCCTAAGCCTTTATACTTAAAAAGCTTTGGCTCTTAGTAAACCACTCTTTGGGCCTTCTCCAAATCCATCAAATATTTAGCCCAAATTATTTAGCCCATTAATGTGACAACCCTCCAATATGCCATGTGTCATTCCCTTATGAGCCTCTTAGCTTCTTATATTTGAAATTAATAAAGGATTAAAAATTCTCCAAAATAAAATTACCAAACCAATCAAGCTCAAAAAATTTGATTTGCCTCAAAATCAATATTGCACTAGAATCTTCTAATAATTGTACTAAACTCAAAGTATAAGGTCATCTTGCCAACTCAAATATCTAAAGTTGTTCTTATTCTCATAAAGCCAAACTCCTAATTAACTAGAATTAAGGCCACTAAAGTTAAGGCCAAAGAGCTTTTTAGGCGTAGTGTTACACATGACCTCAAGACATCATCAGTCATTTTTTTTTTAACCTAGAATCATCCACATAAAATAATGAACTCCAAGGCACAATCTCACCATTCTTTGTTACACAACCACCTAGCACTTCCCATCACTATACCTACACCAGTACCATACACTTTTACCCCGCTTTGCTCGATATTTATAAGACATGAGCATTCATGCACATAGTCACAAGACTTGGAAGACCCCCAATCTGTGCACATCTCTTACATGGCTGGTGCACACATCCCACCCACGCTTACACACTTCTTCCCAACCACACTCTTGCACTTGAGTTAAACACCATGATAGCTAGCTCTTGAGTCACTTAGGTACATGCTTTCATGCCAACCGCCTCGTGCATACACTCACAATTCCCCGTCATGGAACACAAACCCTTGTATATACACACACATGGTGCCCATTATAAAAACTTATCAACCCAACCCAAGCCTACTCGACCAACCCAATCCATGAAAGGTCTCCAAAAAGTCCAACCCAAGCCTATGGCCTTCTTTCCTTATGCACACTCACGTGGCTCTATGCTGGTTGTACCTTCACTCCCACACGCATAAACACAGTCCCTCCCTTAGCATCAATTGATATTAATTCTAAACACATATAAGGTGAGGGAGAGGGAAATGTTTATACCTAGAGAGAGAAGGTTTAAGGCTACGACAAGGAGGTTTCCAAACATTGGGGCCAATAATTTCTTCCCTAATTTTGGTTGGTAAAAATAGACATATTATACTCATAGTTTACATCATATAGAACCTACAAGGTGTTGAGCTAAAGGAAAAGGTTGAGGATGTAGGTGAACCAACATATTTGCATGGTGAAGAAGGCAGAGGGTTGTGCGCTGCAGTGGGATGTGGTGGTGAGACTTACGTATTGGGTTTGTGTCGTGCAGTTTACCCTTACCTACGGTTGTGCACGAAGGAGCTGGGTGGTCGACGGTGGGTGGTAATTGACTTGCTGGAGATGAGTTGTGGGGTGCAACACAATTGAATCTTGGTGGGTTATGGTGAACTGGGTCATGGGTTTGGGGTGTTCTCACTCGTGCGTGTGGCTAGGTCCATCACAAGGATCTTGGGTAGGATTGGGCCATGGGCCATGAGCTCAACCTCGGGTCCTTGTTTTTAATATAGCTTGCGCTACTACCTTAATGCTAACCCCTCTCACACTACCTTTAAATCCACTAACTTAAACCCTAAAAGTCTTTAAGGTCCTGCTCCATTCTTTTCTATTTAACTTCAATAAAATAAACTAAAGCCTAATAAAATATCCAAACTCGAGTTAGGCTTTTCCTAAACTAAAACCCTAATCGAATTAATCATAATTGGATAACTAACTAACTAGTATGAAATAATAACTAAAAACCATACATTAAAAAATAGCAACACCAACAATAATAAATAACCATGTTAACAATAAAATAATAATTCTCTAAATTATACCGAGGGTACACGGTTCATTAACAATGTATTCCACACTTGATGTGTGTAGTTAGACAACAATGGATAGAACAAACTCGGAAAGAGCTATGTTGATCCACTTGAGAAGCTTTTTGTCCTTTTTCACCAATTAGCATGTGTTGCATTGGGATTTCATTGTCTGTGTTAGTTTTTTTGGTTGGCTTAAACTCATTAGTCAAAGTGTTAAGCAGATGTTGATAAACTTGAAGAGGTTTTAGATGGTTATGTAATACTTAGCCAAACTGTTTTAAAGATAGCAGTTCTGGTTCTAGCAAAGGGATAAGGATTACGGTCACTCCAAACCGAGGATAAGCCATTCAACAACCTGTTGTGACAAGGCTCTATTGCAATATCAAAAGCTGAATGAATTTGCACATGATTTTCTAATGAAGTGATAAAGACGAAAATTAACCATCAAGTCTATAACATAGGTTGATGAGTGCTGGAAGAGTGAGAGTGAGATAAACATGTGTGCCAAGAAGTTAAATGTGTTAAAGAATATGAGAAAATGATGCTCTCTTAATCGTGTACTGGAGGAGAAACTTCTTGGATTGAGAGAAATAATTTTTGTGTTTTGGCTATGTTGAGATATTTCTCAAAGGTTTCAACCATGGGATGTTTCAGGAGAAGAAGCCAAGTTTGGAGATTGTCAAAGATTCTAGTTGCTACTGTGGCAGGGACAAAATGGATCATTTTATTATTCAAGTAAGGGATTTATATTACAAAGGATTTGTAAGGAACTTACTTGTACTTATCTTCAAATAGGGAATTGGTTAGTTTTGGGTAGGATGGGGGTGGTTTTACCTTTAATAGTTCTTTAAAGGGTTACCCATCGTCATCAAAATTTTTGTTTTGTGATTGATTTGCTTTAAATTATCATTCATATTCGAATGTTCATTCCATTGCTAATATTTCACATGGGTTAAAAATGGACAAAGATTTATGACATACACCTATTCACTTCCCTTTAGGTAGTACGTAGGATCAATCTAGTAATTTCAGCCTTGATCATCAACAATGAAAGCGTGAGGGCATGATTCAGAACTATCCTAAATGCTCATCATCTCATGCTAACTTCTCAGTATGTGAACTATCTTAGATAGCCATTGGAGGTAGTTAGCACCATCTAACCTCACACAAGAGAATTATGAAAGTAGGAAAAATATCAAGAGTATGAGATGCCATTTGAGCACAACATAGTAGTGGGCCTAATTTGGGTTCATAATAAACTAGAACTAGTATAGGACATTCAGGTTGAGAAACCAAATAGCCTCACTTCTTCAACTCTCCTGTTGATAGTGTTGGTACTGCAGTCTTTAATTATGATGAAGACACTGTCGAACATAGACAACAACAATGAACTCTGCTACCACCACCAACGTCACTTGCGATGTCGAAAACTACCAAAAAATGCATTCACACTATGACACCCCTAGATCGCGCTTGGGATTTGAAGGAAACTAAAGCATTGGGACATGCAACTCAAGATTACATACTCCTCATACATGACAATTAACATGCAATGGACCTAACATGTGTCTAACAGTATGAATAAACTCGCAGGGGAAATAAATACATACGGGATTGAGCTATGAACTTGATACCAAAACATAATCTATTAATCCCAAGCATGTTATAGTTTAAACCTCCTTACAAAAGTAGGGTCCCAAAACTCGACCCTTCAAATCATCAAAATGTAGTCTTGTGCAACATAGTCAAAAGCATTATCCTAAGATCTCTTGGATCCTTACTATAAGCTTCAGAATGTCTATATAAATTTATCAATCACCTCTAGGAGATTCTTAATTGTGAGACATTCTTTGACCACTAGTGTCTAATGGGCCTGATATGAACCTTTGAAGATCTTCTTAAGATCCTCTAATAGTCGCACAATAATTTTCATGTTGAAATTGACTTCCTTAAAACAGGCTTGGAGGGAAGTCATCTCTTATCATGTCTAACAAGGGATCCATTAGGCTAATTGTAACGACCAGAAATAAATTCAATAGAAGAATTTCTTTAGACCTTAGCTTTTTATTTAACTGAGACACTTATGAGTATAATTTTATGAAATGAAGTGCACCATTAGACTCGTATGAATATTTAAGATTTTATAGTGCAATAAAAGGTTTAGAAGTTTTTGGGTGAATAGTAACCCTTCAGGAGAGCACCACGTGATATCTGTTTCAAACAGCCATCAAATATCCATGTAGAATGTCCAAATTCACTTAGGGTCACTAGAAAACCTTTTTAGACACATAGCACAATCCTAGTCATCAACTTAGTAAGCCATTGGACACTTGTCAATAGTATAAGTGTGTAAGTGAAGGAGTGTGAATCAAGCCTTGTCATCATGTCTCTTACATCATTCACTATTCCATCCATGCAAACTATTTAATAAAAAAAAAAGAGGGTTTCAAATTTAATGAAATCTCAAATTTAATGAAATCTCAAATATTTGAAAGCAAACAAAAACCCTAAACCCTTGTGGAAACCAAAACCTTAAAATCTCCCATACCCTAAACATGCACTTGGTTTGTAACCAAGTGTTTTCTCACTTGGTTAAGTCACTTCTACAAGCAACCAACTACTCAAGTACACACTCCTACACCCTCATCCACTTTGCTAATTTCATTTGACCAAGAAAAATTAGGATTGGACCGAACCCTAACTAAAACTCCAAATGGAGTCCATTCGATTAGCCTTCATTTAGTCTTACTGAAACTAGGTTGTTTCACAAAGCTTCCACCACTTACAAGGCCATACATTGGCTGCAATGCCACCTCATGCTCAGTCTCAAATTGTCCCATTTATGGCAAGTCAGACAAACAACATGAAGCCACCCCATTTCACCCATTCGATAGCCCATCAAGCCCTCACTGCTATCAACTTTTCCTTCTCTTTTTCACAAGTTAATTTCACATTATTGTGACATAACTCAACCACGAAGTCAGCCACCTCCTATAAAGCTCACACCTCTTCATTTCCTCCCACACTTGTGCAAAATTTTCCTTTCCTTCCAAGAGCAAACTGAGAGAGAGAGAGAGCCAGAGAGAAAAATATGGGCAACTTTTGCATCCTTGCTCGAACCATTCGTAAGTTATTTATTTGGCTCAAACCTCTTCTATTTTGTTAAATAATGAGTATAGTTTACTTGGGAGTGTATTGGTTAATTTTGTTTGGAAATGTGTTGGATGCAAGTTGGTGTTGATGGTGGAAAGGTTTGGTTTGGGTGATTGTGGATGAACCTTGAAAGTTTTGTGATATTTTGATGAGACGTTATGTAGATCTAGTTTTTTTATGAAATTTTCACATGAATTTTATGCAATTTATGGTTTGATTCAAAGCATGTTAGGTTTTTATAAAATGGTCTTTTAGCATGATCTATGGAGTGATAGAAATTGGTTGGTCCAAAATGAGTTTTGTTTGGTTTAGTTGTTGTTTTAACCCTAGGATCTTGATTTTATGGCTTTTATTTTTGTAAATCTGATTCTTAAAGCCTTGATCTATGGATTAAGATTGAAATTTTTGAAGATTTATGACTTAGGTCTTGGTTGGATTGTTGATGAACATGCAAGGCTATGATTTTAAGCATGACTTAGAGGCTCTTGGGTTTGATGTTTATTTTAATGGATTATTTGCTATGACATGCTAGATTTAATGCTTAGATAAAGCTAGAACTTTAGTGTGAGGTATATGGTTGCATTCTTTCAAGATTTATTACATGAAAATAGAGGATCTAGTCATTATGATTCAAGTCAATAGCATGCATGATTCAGTTTCAATGATTTCATGCAAATCGATTCTAATTTGTTGTGTTTTGAGATTTTTGAAGTTAGTCAAGCATGATATCACCTAGAATTGATTCATAAAAATTTTAGGAGTTAGATTTGTAAACTTTTGGAGTCCTTGGAGTTGATATGAAAATATTAGACCAAGAACATGATTATGTTTGGTTTGACCTAATTTTGATGTTTTGGGTTATTCTTTAAAAGTGGTGAGTACAAATTTTATGAAATGCAGGATGTAGTGTCTTGGAATAATTTTAGAACTAAGGATGTGATTTTGTGAGTTAGTGATTTTGGTTTAAGCATGTTAGTGTGCTAAATGACCAAGTAGCAACAAAATCATGGATTTTAGCCTCTAAGTGAATAGGCCAAGGAGAGTTTTCATACATGGGTTTAGTTTTTAAAATTTCTAAGCTCATTTTTGGATTTAGGATGAAATTTACATGAGGAATGTAAACTTTGATGAGTTTTAGAGTTTGTTCGCAATTTTTTTTAAGTTTAGGAGCAAGTTTGTAATTTTTCAAAAGTTAAGGGGTAGCTTTGCAAATCTGGCCTTAAATTGGAAAGTTTTGCATTTATGAGGAATAAGTGGGATATTCTAACTATAAAACATCTATCATTTCAACTTACCTTTCTTTACACTACGCTTACATTTTATGCGACAATCTGCACGTTAGGTTCTAACTTTTTTCTGGTATTTTTACGTATGTATGATGGCAAGAGTTCATTGATTATACTCATGCTCATGTATGCCTATTTAATTGTTTATAATATGCCATGCTATGTCATCGTCTTGTATTACATGAGTATCCGTTACATGGCATGATTGCCATGTCCTCATTTCTGTTTCATGATTATCTATTACATGCTATGAGTACCATGTCATCATTTCTGTTACATGATTATCTGTTACATGCCATGAATGCCATGTCATCATATATGTTACATGATTATCTATTTATGCCATGTCATGTTGTCATTTGTAACCAGCATTAATAACTGTCACATAGCATGAATACATATCATGAACCATATAAGTCCGTTATGAAATATTTTTTGAGTTAAACATGCATAGGGTACTCGTGATGGAAGCATTCTTCTTGTCAAAGTATCTATAATAAAAACTTAAATAAGGTGCTCATGGTGGAGACATTCTGCTTTGTCTAAGTACCTTTAATAAAATACTCATGGTGCATGCAACTCGGCTTTTTTTTAGTATCTTTGATGCAATACTTTGGGCAAAGGCAGTTTGCTTTCTTTAGTAATATTTTATCTGAGCAAGCATGTCATGTTCATGTCAAGTCATGTTATATTCATGTCAAGTCATGTTATTTTCAAGTCATGTCACGCATGTGCAAACCCATGTCATGAAGCATACATATCATATTACTGTCACGCATGTCTATTCATATTGCTAGTAGCTTAGGAGTTTACTTGTTAAGATTTTATAAATCTTACTTGGTAGTCCTAAATATCATTTCCCTTAGAATGGTAGTCGATGTGTTAGGAGACCGGGGATTAGGACACGACTCGTTGGACGAGGTTGAGTAGGCCACAGAGGACACTCGAGGAGCATATGGAGTCAATCCTCCAATTCTTGGATTATATTTTGGAGATCATTGTCGAGCTGCATGAATGGCTTGGTGTTTAGTCTTGCAGTTGTATTTTATGTCTAAACTTATGGAGTGTTGTCTCGAGTACATGTTTTGATTACAGACTTATTGGATAACTTTTGGATATGTGAATATTTATGGAAATATGTTTATGTTTTGGGATTTAGTATTCTGATACATTATGTATTGCTAAAAACATTTATCCGTTGAGATTATGCATTTTGTTAGAAACATACTAGGTGCATTGCATTCTTAACTATCATGAATGAGAGTATGTGACCTTATGTTGTATGTCTTGAAACTTCAAGCTCCGTCAAATCCCAAGTGAAATTGCACTAGTTGTCTTCTAATCCTGTCACAACTCCTACCATTCTGGGGTAAATGGTATTAAAAACTACTAAAATGAGATTTTGAGAAATTCTAGCAAGTTATGTCACAAACATAAGGTAAACATGAAAATGAATGCATAAGCATGAACGTCTAATTTCATAAACTGTATTTTTCACCCATTCAGATTCCTTTTTTAAAAACACACAAAACGTTTCATTAACAGAAAACAATGTAATCATTCATTTCCATTCATTCATAGACTCTTATCTTAATACACACTTGGATAACTCACGGTCATCCCACAACTGTGTACACTTGCTAGTTACTGCATCACATCATAAGCCTCTCGACCAATTGTGAGTACGTCATAACTAACGCACCCAAGCAGATCAAAACTCCTTCACCATGAGCTCTCTTTTGCTCTTGGCAGATTAACTCGCTTTCACCAAAAGCTTGTAATCAATACAGCAGATCGAGTCACCTTCATTGTACTTATCACTTTTCACATGCACTAGCGTTAGGCACTACAACTTTGCTCTGGAAATCTTTTGGTTCCTTTCAAAGCTCGTTGACTATACTTCATCAACCCATGGATACTACTCCATTTTCACTCACTCCAGAGTAGACATGAGAGTTTCGCTATGATATTCCCTCATCCTAGCATTAGGTAGTGTCAGAAGTCTTCTAAATGCAAAGCCATAACATGTAACTTTTTCATGTGATCTTATTATGGCATGTGAATGACATGTAACATGGTACAATATTTAGTGATTCCAACATATGAACAACTTTAAATAATTAGAACATTCATTTTAACATATTCACAATGATCACAACACATATCATGAACAAGAAACTTTATTATCAATGAATTACGCAACATGGCATGACATGGCCAAATACAGATCATGCAAACCAACCAATATTTTAAAACAACATATCATAGATGCAACTTTAAATCAATAGATATGAACATATTATCGAAGAGTAAGTTAGAGGCTAACTTACAAAGCTCTTGTTTTAAAATAATAATGTTGACGATCAAGCAAGCTGAAAAGTGTATGTTCTAAATGTTAGAACTTAATTTGAAAGAAGTTCTTGTACTTACACACTAACCTAAGTACTTAGAAGATCCAAAGTTCACTTACTAGCAACTGTCAACCCTATTCTGTCATAAGAGTTTATCAACCCTTCCAATCTCTTATTTTAATCATACACTTAGCTTATTCACACATATAAAAACATGACAATAACCCTAGTGAGGCCGATTGACAATAGATTTGTCACCAAGCTTCACCTTCACATGGACAAAACCCCAATAGCCAAATATTACTAGGTGTGCAAAAAATCAAATCGCCTTCTAAACCATCTTTAGAAAATGGTCAAACAAATGGTATATGCAAAAGAACTTTACACCTTGTGGACTCTCTAATCGAGACTCATAAAAATTAACTTTGGGGAAATAAGTTTTCCTTACCTAGCTAGGGCTCCTCTAGATGCTTGGCTTCAAAAACACCAAATCTTGAAGCAAGTCAGGTGTGTATGATGTTTGTGTTGATGGAAGAAGCAACTAGGGTTTTTCCTTGGAGATAGGTGTGAGAATGGGGAAAGGAGAATGAAGAAATCCTAATGGAAACCAAAATGACCTTTTGGTTTCTCCTCTACGAGTGTAACTGAGTGCCATAAATGCCTCCCATTAAATACCCTCTCACCCACTGGTTCTCTCTCTTCCTTTATTCTCATGATTGCTTGCCTTGGGAATACTAGTCTTAATCTATGCTTGCCACGTGTCTGGCCCTTCTCCTTGTTTATTGCCTATAATTTTTGGGACCCCAAAAGTCACTTGTTGAATGTCCTCTCTCTTTTCCTTCCTTATTTCTTTCTATTTAGAACTCAAGGAACCATCGCGTGAATGCCATATGGTGAGACCTGACCAAACCGAGCACAACTTTTCCTTCTTCTCATGATTGATGTCTTGAAACTCTAAGGAATACCTTGCAAGAATGCCAGGTGGCACGACCATACTAAAATCGAGCACTCTCTTCATCTCCCTCATGACTACTTCCTTTAGGAACCCAAGAGGTGTCTTGAATGAGTGCCAAGTTGCACTGGCCTAAATCTCCCTATATCTCCCCTTATCATTGCTCTCTTGGAAACATAAGAGTCTCACATGAACATGGGCACCAAGTGCCATGTTCTTGCCAAAACTAGTTCTCTCTTTCTCTCCTTAATCATTTGCTCCATTGGAAATCTAAAGGACATGTAGCATGGGCACCAAGTGGAATACCCTAGCCAAACGGAGCACCCTTCATCCTTCTCATAGAAGTTTCCTTAAAACCCTAAAATAAACTCTACACAGGAATGGCAAGTGTCATAGCCAAATAATTTCCCTTTATTCCTCAATATTTTCCTTTTGAAACTCTAAAAAATTCTTACACATGGATGTCAAGTGGCACCTTAATCGTTAAAATTGAAAATCACATAGTCCTAAAAGGACTTGGGTGGCTAACCATTCCAAAGTGTAAGGAACATTCTTAGGTTTTCTAACAAGTAAGTTTTAACCATCATGGGTCCAAGGTCCACTAATTCTATAATTACTCAAGCCCAAATAAAGACTAAACATGACTTCAAAGTCCTATTTTTTAATTGGGGTATTACACCATGGTGGGGCCATGAAACCACAGTTATCGGTGGCTCCATCGTACTCTTGGTCACCATAAAACAGCAAAAGCTCCATCAATACAACAAATCGGCTCTGATGGGCCACAAGGCTACCTTTTCTTGTTATATAAGAACTACAAAATAAAAACAAAGAACAAAATAAGAATTATTAAAAGGCTAGTAAGCCCTTTATGATACTATAACAGAGAAGAACAAACTCTAATACAACATAACAAAACTTCTAAATTGTGCTAATGTTTCTATAATCTGCACGCCCACAATACTCTAACTAAAATAAGTCATCAGATATAAAGGCATTTATAACATGACTAAAATAATGTCCAATAAATATTAGCTACAAGGGATATAGATGTGATGCCCCCAGGTCACTGTTTGGGCTGAAACAGAGATTTTGAGTGTCGGGACATGTAACACATAAGTTTTTTATTTTTTATTTTATTTTAAAAAAGAGCCGGTATTAACACATAGTTACATACCCCTGTTCATGACAATTAATATACAGTGCATCCTAGTATATAACTAGCAGCATGGAATAACTGCACCGGGATAAGGGTGACTTATAAAAATTTATGCCATAATGAAATAAACATCCCAATAATATTAACAAGTATGGCTGGAATTGTGATCCAGACCCATAACAGCTCTAGAGTTTCATCACCAACATCTTCACCATTGAATTCTCATGACTTTACGCAGCTTAGTTTGGTGGAATTACTTGTTGAAGCAAAGAATCCCAAAAAAACCCTTCTCCGGAAGATGCTGAGAGAGATTACAGAGACAATACTGGCATGTCCTGCCTTGTTCCATTAGTCATGGAAACGAAGACAGAAATATTTTTGCCATCATACTAAACCCTTGTCTCTACATCCAGTGTTAAAGAAAGATTAACACCGTAGTCTGCTAAAGACACTCATTTGATTGAGTAGATGCTATTTACATTCAAGCCAACATGGTTATCATTGAGATCTTCTGGATAGCTCTTTCTTGTGTCAAATTCAACAGCACGACATTTCCTGAGAGGATCCATTCGTTGTCTCAGGCTACGGACGGAAGGAAGCTACGGACGCCGAACGAAGAGGTGTGAAGAAATAAAACAAATGAAGAGAATAGGAAACCGAAGAAAGAAAAGAAGAGCACTCACGCACGTTCTCGACAAAACTTGCATGCAAAAGACAAAACAAATTAATAAAAAGAAGGAAGAGGTTTGGCATTTCATTTGAAATGTGTTGAGAAGTGTGGTATTGGTGTCTCCAACTTATCACTTGGTTTCTATCTCTCTTTTCGCGCTATGCCTCCTCTTTTCAGACTCACCTTCTCGTTTAACACTTGCACCCTTTCATTCCCTTATTTTATGGTACAAAGGACAACTCAGAAATTCAAAACTTGGCTTTTATATAATTAAATAGATAACCATCATAAGTTCAAACTTAAAGATAACATTTCCTTAATGCAAAATACTGAATCAAGGTTCCATAGTTAGATCAACTCTCTCATGCGCTCTATAGTATGTAGAATCAATGCTATAAACATTAAAATTAAATCCAACCTTCGCTCAAGATCTGGCTCCTTTTCAACCATCTATATCCAACAGTCCATACTATTTATCCTCTACCAGTCTTGACACAACTTCTACCATTCTGGGTGGGGGGAATCGTAGTGAGTCAACAAGGGTGAGATTTACTTGAAATCTTAATAAGTTAAACAGCTAACTTGCACAGAGATAAGTTATGCATGATAAATGATAAACATGAAATGCATGCTATGCAGAAAATTAGTATTTGTCTCCCATCCAGATTTCTCAACATTTATAGAAAAACTGATTCACATTTTCTTACAGAGAACATTCTCCAATTCATCTTTTCAAAAACATAACTTTTCATTATTAATAAAGCCATCGATATCATTAACATAACATCATAACGTATAGTATCATCATAGCTGTCCATTATGCACTGTGAGTACCTGCCGATGACCGTAGTACAACTCATTTTGTAATTACATTGTCTACAGACTCGTTTTCAATCCATTGGTAATATAACATTTTGATCATAAAGTATGCACGCATCCGCGTTAAGTTCCATAAATGACTTCACTTTAGCATTCTTTAAAAAGAATCCATTCGAAACCCATTGACAATTCTTTGTCAACCCAGGAGTTTCCACTCCATTCTTATTCACAACAGAGTGGACAAACGAGTTTCATTATGATAATTCCCCATTCTAACCTTTGGAATCGTGACAAGAATTTTTTTCATGCAATGCTTAAAACTATTTTTCATGACATGTGCTCTTAAAGTATGCTTCATGTGAAAATGAAAATTTCATATGATATGCAAAAATGGTGAAAATTATACATGTCATGTAAGCAAGTAAATTGATACTCAACGTATCATATAATTTGATACTCAACGTATCATATATAAATACTCAATGTGCCATTTATACATAAATCATAGATAAATTATCTAAGAGTAAGTTAGAAGCCAACTTACAAACTTTCTGAAGGTTTTAGAGAATTGGAGCAATTGAAATCAAAGTTATTATAAGTCAGTATTGGCACCGCTAATGAAGATGTTCATAATAAAAAGGGTCCACAAATCAATATTTACAAAATTGCCCTTTTTGTTCATTAAAGAGAGGATGGTCATATGTCTAATAGTAACCTTCGCCCAAGTTTATAAAGAGAACCTCACTTTTGGTGGAGGAGAGACCTTGGTAACATCACAAATCACCTTGGGGTTTACAAGATAAAACATAAAATACCAAATCCAGGTGACAAAAAAAAATTCAGAATACCAAAAAGAACTCTCTACAAACATCTCTACTACATAAAAACAAAATAATCATCTTAATCTAATATAAGGCAAACCCAAATTATCCATGCGAATAAGTCCACGTATGTATCCATGCAAGTCCTCAAATCCATAAAATACTAAATTCATGCCCTAAGTTCTCTCTTTTGCCAAATGATCTGCCACAATGTTAGCTTCCCGAAAAATATGACAAAAGCGAGCATTAATCTCTTGAGCAATCTCTCTGATTCTTCCCAATAATCCCACAAAAATCAATAATGACAAATTCCTGATGCAAGCCAACCAATGATAATTGCTGAATCGGATTCCACTAAAACATCTCTCAATCTCAACTTTGACATAAGCGAAGTCCATCAAGTAATGCTTTACATTCTGCAATATTATTCGTCACATTTCCATAATGATGTGCAAAACTTGCTATCGTTGTTCCTAAAGAATTTCTTATGATACCCCCTCCTAACTCTCCCGGGTTACCACAAGATCCACCATCAACATTCAATTTCACCCTTACCCTAATTTCAATTTCAATTTTTTAATTGAGAAGTAGCATCTCTAATTAAAAAATTAACATTATGGATGACATTATCAGCACTAAAAATCATACCTTCCATACGCGAGTCACATCGAGCTCTTCATAATGTACAAGAACCCAACTAACTTGAAAAAAGAAGAAACTACAAAATTACCCTTATATTTAGCAAAATTGCCACTAAGGCCTTAAATTTTTACTATTTACATTTGAATCTCAAAATTCAGAAAATTTCACAACCCTAATATTTACTATGTTCTAAAATGATCTATGCCCTTAGAATTGTAAGATTCAAATCACAAGTATGTCAAAATCATCCAACCCATGCATGCATCTAAATGGGCCTATATGTGATTTCAAGTCTAAAACCTCTATGGATTAAATTTCATCAAGTGGCAACCATGATATAACCTTCGGGACAATTTAAAAACTTAGATTCATGTCAAACAAATTCATCCCAACACTTAAGCATTTGATTAGGGCCAAATCATCACTAAACCCTCAACTTAGGTACATGCAAGATGTTTCTAGCTTATCCTTACCAAAAATATTTAAAACCTAATTAAACCATGCTTTTTCATTCTTATCCCAATTATAAGGCTTTTCTAAATGCTCATTACTCAAGCTTAGGTAAATTGATCAAAACTTCATAAAATAATCTTTGACCAAGTAAAATCGAAACATGCTTGATGATCAACACAAGATATGAATTTATAACTTATCATGGCATGCTTTCAACCCCAAATTTAAACCTTCAAAAATTATTACAAGACATTGTGAATTATATAAAATCATATCAAGACATGCCGTGGCAAAAAATTCAACCCAAAGCAATTTATTTAATCAAAACAGCAAATCTGACCCAATTTGCATCTTTCATGCTAAACCTTAATTAAACTCAATCAAAATCTCATTCTCATGCCATAAATTAAAACCTAACATGCCATTCTAACACTTAACAAAAGATGGGGCAAGATCGCATGCAAAATCGTGGCCCTTTGAGCTCCCAAACACAACTTACTTCAAGAACACTCTCAAACACACTCGGTTTCTCTCTAATTTCACAATAAGAGGGAATGGCTCTCAAGAACTTTAGAGGAAAGCTTTGAAAAGTGATATGAGAAAGTGAAGGGTGAAAGGGGGTATTTATAGGGCTTCATAGAGGGTGATGGGTGGAGGTTCAAAAATTCAGCTGGTGTCATCTTTGTGTAGGTGAATAGTGTTTCAATTCTCATCATTTCTACAAGTTCAGGTGCACCAATGAGGCTATGGTTGCAGGGGCTAGTTTAATTCATAAATTCAAAACAAAAATCAAAGGATTGCAAGGTGAGGTCATACTAGATGTCGTTGAGTAGGGGTCATCGAAGCTGGCTAGATTTCATCACCTTTTTGTCCTATCTCCACGGCTTTGTTTTCCAGGTATGATGAATCCTTTTGATGGCTTTTTCAGGTGGAGGAAGGAGGCTGAATTTGCTACCAAGTGAATATATGTGCAGGACATGTGAGGTAGTAAAATGAGAATAAGAAAATCCATGAAGAAATTAAGGGCATTCCATTGGGACTCAACTACACCTCCAAAGGAATTAGTTGGGTTTTGGCTTTTTCTTCTTGGGATGATTTTGCCCCTTGCTAGGTCTGGTCTATGAGTGATGTGGTAAGGCATTGAATGGTGCAATTACATTTGAAATATGGTAGAAATGACGTGGGTTAGGGGCTGGTTTGATGAAGTGCACATGGTGGTGCACCAAGGTGCCAATTGATGGCAGTTTTGGGCATTGACATAGCTTGGTTCCAATTGACATGCATGGGGTAAAGCCTAACCTTCTAGGTTAGTCTAAAAACAATGAAAATTAATTATAAAAATCAAAAATTGCAGATCATGAATGTGAAGAAAAATAATTTAAAGAAAACTATGCAAAAATCATGGTTTTGAGGTTACTATTCATGTGTGAGATGAATGGTACTTCTTAACTCAAGTTAGAAGCTTAACCATGGTTGGGTAGGAACCCTAGGGATTTTGGATTTAAGAAAAATCAATGATATGGTGTATTTGAGCCTCAATTGGAAGGATGAAATAAAAGACAAGGCTTTTGGGCGTCATGGGTTGGGCTTGTTGGGCCAATTTTGTGAGCCTTGGTTGTGGGCTTTGGTGTGGATTATTATATGGACCTTATGTCCAGATTTGTGGGGCTTACCTATGGACTCAAAGGCCTACTAGGTTAGATCTCAATCTTAGGTCTTTCTTAAGTTGGGCCAATGGCCTTTACTCTTACCAAGTTATGTTCAATAGCTTCATGCCCATTACATTTGGCCTATTTTCTAGTGTCCATCTAGAAAGACTTAGAACCTTATAACTCCCAATTTGGTCTAGGGCTTTTGGTACCTATTCTTAGCCCATCTTAGTAACTAGGGCCCTAAACAAAACACTCTTGGGCTACTTCTACATCCATCCAACACTTAGCCTTCATCCATATGCCATGTGCCATACCACTATTGGCCTCTTGGTAGTCATCCTAAAAAAAATGAAAAAGAAAATACTAAATTCTTCTAATAATTCTAACTAAACCCAATGCATGAAACTCATGTCCTAAAGTGATTTTTTTTTAAGCGGAATATTACAATCAATATCTGAGTGAAAAAAAGGTTTTGGCAATGAAGGATGAGGTCTTTATATCTTTTGTCTTTCGAGTTGATCCACTTCTTTTGATGGTTAGCACTGTGCATAATTTTCAGTAGTGGCCAAGTCTCACTCTTAAGTAATGCATGCCAAAACATACCACATATGTGATGCCACATATTATACAATAGATGAAAAAGTCATAGATTCTTGAAGTTTTTATTTTTGGTGTGTGTGGTTTCAATTGAGGTGACTTCCTAGGTTTAATGGAGGTCATGACAGCCTTTATTTAAAACTCCTAGAGTCCAAAAATTCCTAGCTTAGAACTTGCCCCATTTTTGGAAAGTTTTCTATTCTCATTACAAGTTCTATTAATAAAAAGTCACTTTTCTTTCAGCAAAGATTTCTAGTTTCAATGTATAGCAAATCAGCAGTTAAGGAAATCAATCATCACTTAAAGCACAATAATATATAGTCGCATCATGCATGATTATAAATAAGAGTTGAATAAAATAATAAAATAGGAGTACTCAGTATGAATATCAAATGTAATTTGCAATGGTTTATCGTACAACATTAATGTTAAATATTGCACCTAACATGTCATTTCTTTAGCACATGTGCTTTCAATTATTTATATAGTGTTCTAATTTTGGTAGGAAGATGAACTAATTTTTTATAGCACTTGCTCTTCATTATGCTCATCGTTTGAAGAATTCAAAGTTAGATGGTTGTCTTACAGAATCAAATAGACCATGCAAATGAGTATCCTAATTACCTGGTGTATAATCGGTAAAATAGCCAACATACATATGCCATGTTTCATGTCTATATACGACTCTTATTCATTTAAATACTCATGAATACTTAAAGGAAAGGGAACTCTCTCATGGGATGAAGGAATCGATGATATTTCTATGAAGGAATGCAAGATAGGGGTGGGCAGTGGGGGCCCTCCCCCGTCCACCCTACCCCCATATGGGTGGGTGGGTTACCCCACATTGCCCATGCGGGGGCGGAGGCCCCTGCCCTGCATGAAGGATCCTAGAGGGGGCGGGGGGCGGGCTGACCCTAGTGGGGCCCCGCCCCGCACCCTCACATATTTATAATAAAAAAATATTATTTTTTATATTTATATAAATTTTATATAAATATATTGTATATAGATATATACAATAACTTTAATTCAAGTCAATGGATTGCCTTGGCCTCCTATATAAAGGTTGGCATAGGAGGCCAATGCAATCCAAAATATAACTCTAATGAGTTATTTTTTTAAAATAAAATTTATAATTATATTATATTATAATTTGGGTCTAAAAATAATTTTAGACCAAAAAAGACCCAATGAATCACTGGGTTGAGCGGGGGGCGGGGGGTTTAGTTCAACTAGTAACGTGGGCCATGGGCCAGTTATGTTATTTCAGCTATGTTATTTGCTTGTGTAGGTTTAAACCTTTATTTACAGTTTGGCTCAGTGTGTTATTGGACCTTATCTTATACCCCTGTTTTAACTACTTAGGGTTACCTAAGCTCATGTGACGTTGGCCCATAAAGGATCACCTACTATGCATCGAGCTAGAGGCTCCTCTATTTGGTTATCCAGAAAGAAATAGATAAGTTTTCTTTCATTTTCATCACATTCTCTTGGAGGCTTTCTCACCCTCGAAGTGGGGGCTTTCCTCTATAAGTTTTATATTTCATAGGTGTGTTACTGTTGGTATAAGAGAGTTACCGGTCTATGGGGAAAAAAAATCTGATTTTTATGGTTGAGGGTACATGGCTAAACCAGCTGTAGGATGGCTTGACAGCTTAGAAAAAAGCTACTGATCCGCAATATAACAAAGTGGGGAATCAATATCACAGCTTGAAAATTAATATCACAACTTCAAGATTGAGGTATTGGCCCTGAAAAGACAAAACAATACTATCATGCAACAATTGGTAGCCTTAAATCTAGAAATGCAGAAAAGGAACAATACATACAGTCCTAGTGGTTCATCCTTCGAAGTGCAGAATAGGGAAGAAATGAGCAAACAAGCTAGGTGCAGAGGGGACCCCATGTGGTGGTTATACAAGGTAAACCAGTTTTTATTTTTATTTTCACAACACCTTAAAACACCACTGAATCCGGTCAGTTTCCTTTCATATGGAGGGTCAACCCCTCATTTGGTTTCAAGATCTAGAAGTATTCAGTCAACTAATTGATTGGGATTCCCTAGTTAAGGCCCTTTTACTGAGGTGTGGTCCTAATGCATATGATGATCCTATGTAGCCACTGACTAGACTAAGGCAAGTAGGGACAATGGAAGAGTACAAGGCTTGGTTTGAGTCCTTGTCCAATAGATTAAGAGGGCTTTCCGACCCCTATAAATTAAGTTGCTTCTTAAATGGGTTAAGGGATGTGACTAGACCCCCTGTGAGAATGTTTAATCCCTCAACATTAACAATAGTCTATAGCCTTGCAAAGATTCAAAAAGAGAACCTAAACGTAGCCAAAAAATCCCACAAAAAACCCAACTACCATTTAGCCGAGCTTGGGCTGCTAAAAAGTCCACCACAGAAAATCAACCTACCTGTCCAAAAAATCAACCAATCTCAAATGAAGGAAATGAGAGAAAAATGTGTGCTACTATGGTGACTCTAAATGGAACCCGAGGCATAAATATCAAAACCTTAAATTGTATTTACTGGAGGAAGTGTTAATTGAAAATGATGAAGAGAGCACACTTGAAGAAGCGTAACCCAAGAAGGAACCAATAGAATCAGTGGGAGAAATAGACATTGTCAGGTTGAATCCAAAGACCTCATTGCATGCTCTAATAGGGTCTCACAGCCCCAAGATCATGAGGGTCAAAGGAACAATTGGCTCCAATTGGGTTACCATCCCTATTGATATTGGGTGTACCCATAATCTCCTAGACCCAATAGTGGTGAAAAGAGTTGCCCTTTCTTGAGTAATGCCTAAAGAAGTGAATGTGGGGATTGCTAATGGTGATTTACTCCCTAGTGAAGGGGAAATCAAGGGGGTGAAGGTCAAGATACAGGAGGTGGTGTTTACTTTGGATGTTCATGTGTTAATTCTTGCAGGTCGTGACTTGGTTCTAGGGGTTCAATGGCTCCGAGAACTTGGGTTTGTCTTATGAAATTTTGAGAATTTGACTATGCAAGTTGTTTATCAAAAGAGGGTTGTGACATTTAAAGGTTTAGCACTAACTAAATTAATTGAGGAGGGGACACTGCATCAAGTTAGTAAATTAGGGAAGAAAGGAGTGTTTTTGCATGTTCTTGAAGGAGAAGCAGAAGCTGAGCAGGAAGAAATGGAGGGACACTCAGCCACTATTCAAGCCCTGCTACAGTCTTACGGAGATGTATTCCAGGAACCTAAAGGATTGCCCCCTACCTAAGCTAAAGACCATGCATTAACTTGCTACCAGGTACCAAACCAATCTCCATAAGACCGTACTGGTATCCTTATTACTAGAAAGATGAGATTGAAAAAATAGTAAGGGAACTTTTAAACTCATAAATTATCTAGCCTAGACAAAGTCCTCACTCCTTATCGGTCCTTTTGGTTAGGAAGATAGATGGTTCATAGAGGTTGTGTGTTGGTTATAGAGGGCTGCATCAGGCCACCATCAAGGATAAATTTCTCCTTCCGTGGGTAGAAGAGTTAATGGATCAATTGTATGGAGCTGTGATTGTTTCAAAGTTGGACTTGTGGTCGAGTTACCACCAAATCAAGGTCAAGCCAGAAGATGTCTCTAAGATAGCTTTTAGAACCCACGTGGGACACTACAGATTTCTAGTGATGCCCTTTGGGCTGACCAACGCCCCTTCCACCTTTCAAAACCTAATGAATGAGGTATTTAAGCCTTATCTTCAAATATTTATCTTGGTATTTTTTATGACATTCTAGTTTATAGCAAGAGTGAGCAAGAGCATGGAGAACACTTGAAAATGACCCTGGACATTCTAAGAAAACATTAGTTGTATGCTAGATGCAGAAAATGCATGTTCGAATTTCAAGAAATAGCCAACCTTGGCCATTTGATTTCAATAGAAGGTGTTAGGGCAGATCCTGAAAAATTGGTAGCTACGAAAAAGTTATCCGTTGCTAAGTTCATTAAAGTCTCTAAGGGATTTTCTTGGGTTGATGGGATACTACAGGAGATCTATAAAATGTTATGGAGGAATTGCCGCCCCACTTACAGTCATGCTTAAAAAGCAAGTAGTGCATAAATAGAGACCATATTTACTGGGACAACCCTTTGTAATAAGGACTGACTAGCAAAGTTGAAATATTTGTTGGATAAAAAAGTAGGCACTCCTGTTCAGCAAAAATGGGTAACTAAGTTATTAGGTTACAATTTTCCAGTAGAGTATAAAAGGGGGATTGAGAATAGGGTGGCTGATGCCCTATCTTGGAAGGAGGTAGAAGATAAATGTTCACTTTCTGTTATATCAGCTGTTAAGGTAGTGCAAGAGCAATGAGCTGGCACCAGTGTATTCCATGAGGGGGCAGCTACTTTTGTATAAAAACTGACTTTTTATTCCTTCACAAGAATCATTCAAGACCAAGTTGTTGGAATTGATGCACAGCAGCCCTTAGGGGGGCCACTCAAGGTATGACATGACCATCCATAGGGTTAGAAATGAGTTTTATTGGCCTAGATTGAAGAAGGATGTTAGAGGGTTTATAAGGGGCTGTGATTTATGTCAGAGGCTCAAAATTAATAAAACCTTGCCTAGTGAGTTACTACAACCCCTTCTAGTGCCACAACAACCATGGACTCACATCACCATGCATGTACTTTATTGAAGGACTGTCTAACTCTTGGAGACTCAATAGCTTGTGGGTGGTCGTGGACATGCCTACTAAGTATGCCTATTTCGCTACCCTTAAACACCCATACACAACACAAATAGTGGCTGAGTTGTTTTTGAAGAATTTTTTCAAACTTCATGGCCTACTCTTGTCCATTGTTTTAGACAGAGACAACACATTCATAAGTAGATTTTGGCAAGAAGTTTTCATCCTACAAAGTACAAATGGACATGAGCACTGCCTACCACCTTAAAAAAGATGAGGAGACAGAGGCTATGAACAGGTAGTCAAAAACTACTTATGGTGTTTCTCGGGTGACAAGCCTAAAGACTGGTCGATTTGGGTCCCTCTTGCTGAGTGGTGGTATAATTCCACTCAACACCGCTCTACTAAACTCACACCCTTTGAAGCCTTGTATGGGTACCCCTCAACAAGGCTCCTCAACTACATACAGGGCACAACTAGGTTAGAAGTTGTGGAGTCAGCCTACTGACAAGGGACCGAATTGTACAGATTCTCAAACACAATTTGCACAAGGCACAAGAGCATATGAAGAAATATTCTAATCTCAAAAAGGAAGGAACAAGAGTTTTAGATAGGTGAGTGGGTATACCTGCGCCTTTAGCCTTATCAACAGGTATCCATCTCTCACCACCATGACTTCAAGTTGTCCCTGAGGTACTACAGCCCCTTCCAGATCCTCCAAAGGGTGGGATCCGTGGCCTACAAGTTAGATTTACCACCCATTGCAGGGATTTTTTCAACCTTTAATATATCACATCTCAAAAAGAAAAAAGGAGCCAAGTTCATAGTCTTATTGAAGCTACCACCCGTAGACTCCATGGGTGTCTTGAAGCCAGAACTTGAAGAGGTGTTAGGCCGCCGGCTGACCAAGGCTCACAACCAAGCACAACCTGAGATCCTCATTCATTTGCAGGGACAAAAGGTGGAGGAGGCGACATGGGAGCCATATCACCATCTCAAAGAATCATATCCACACCTTGTGGGCAAGGTGCTCTAAGGGAGAGGGCTTGTAACACCTTGGCATGCAGGGAAAGAAGACAAGGATGATAGGAAATCTTTGGAAGCAAAAGGATGAAGTACATGTTGTGACAGTCTACTTAGTTTCACTTTAGTTCAACTAGTGTCGTGGGCCATGGGCCAGTTATGTTAATTTCAATTATGTTATTTCCTTGTGTAGGTTTAAGCCTTTTATTTACAATTCGTCCCAGTGCGTTACGAGCCCTTATCTTAGAATAGCCAATATCAGCTTGGACCCTTATTTTAATTACTTAGGGTTACTTAACCTAATGAGATGTTGGCCCATGAAGGGTCACCTGTTATGTATTGAGTCAGAGGCTTCACTGTTTAGTTATCGAGAAAGTGGTAGACAAGTTTTCTTTCATATTCATCTCATTCTCTCATAGGCTTTCTCACACTCAAAATGGGAAATTTCCTTTATTAGATTTACATTTCACAGGTATTATTGAGTTTCAGGTGGATTAAAGAGAATGTAGTAGTATTCTATCCCAGCCTCTAATTTCGAACCCATTGTGTTTTAAGGAGTTAAAAGTGAAATCTTGTATGTTTTAGTCCTAACTTCCCAACATTTTTAAATTTTAAATAAAGGGACTTTCGAAATTATTTTAATTTATCATAATACATGGGGATACGTATAAATTTGGTAACATCATAGATATGGATTCTTGAAGGGTTTAAAAATTATAAACTTTGACTCTTAACGGGATTTTGGCTAAAGCCCAATATCACGAGCCTGCATACTCTAAGCCCAACGCATCATTGGGTGGTAATATAATTTAGACTAAATCTCTCTTTTATAAGTTTCTAACACAATTTTTATATATTTAAAGGTCATAGAGATATATTTAGTCCATGAACTCCACAAAATTTAAATGATGTCTATAGATAGTGTGGACCCCCAATATTAATTACAGTAAGATTCACATGTTGTTATACTTATATATCTTCAAATTGTAAAAAGTATTTATTCCTAAAACTTAGTCCTTTTTAATTTTTATTTACATTATCTATCCACATGGTAATGCTGCCCATCATTAATTTGCACTTTCATTTCGTTTTGAAGAAGCTCCACCGATTTATCATCAGAACATCATAAGAGAAGAGAGAACAGAGCAGCATAAGCATTTCTTCTACCTCCACAATCGTTTGAAGCACCTGACTGTTCATATCCCTATCAAGACCGAAAAGTTATCCAAAAGAACTTTGACAATATATAGGCCGCCCCTTTATACGTAAATATTGTTGAGTAAAGTATTGTGAAAAGTGTTGTGCGTTTATTCTTTTAAATATTGTTCCAATCATTTAATGACCAAGAAATTATTATTAAGATATGATGCTTAAAAAAATTGATATAAATTTTTTTTGTGTATGTATAGTACTGCGTAGAAATTCGACTGGCGTATCTTGTGAGTTGTGACCAGTATGACCTGCACGGTTGCAATTGAACGTAGATTGTAGATTAGTTTAGAATGTATTTTTTTAGGTTTGGTGTGCTGGGGGCATATTTAGGTGCACAATGTATTTGTTTTAAATGCACAGTGCATGCCTAGGCTCTGGAAACTCTCCCTTTAATTTTCCAGCAACAATATTTGTTAAAGTAGAAGATGTAAAGTTGAGAGCACCTATTTGAGTGGAATTTCATTTGCTCGGGGATGATTACGTACGCTGGAAAATTTTCTTTCTCCTATTTCTAGAAGTGGGAGATCTCATAGATGGCGCCAATTGTTGATGCGGCCTGTTTTGTAAAAATAAGCTCAAGGGGAAAAATGAGTAATTTCTAGTCCAGAGTGACAGTTAAGGCCTTAATCAGAGTGGTTTGGAGCCAACGATGGCGGTCTAGAATTGTGGTATGGTATTCGCACCTACATCTATTATAGTAAATAGAAGCTAAATATATTAAATATAAATGGAGAGTAAGACACACAGATTTATATGATTTTTTACAAGGCCTATGTCTACAGGTCATTTGGAACGCCAATCCATTATAAATGGAAATATTTTTCAGTCTCTCGTGATTCACTATACAAATGATAACACTGAAATTTCTTGTCTAGAGATTGAAGAGGCTCTCTCTCTAGTCGCCCTGAAGTCAGAAAGAAGAAGAAGCCCTTCGAGATCTTTTATCTCAGATCCATTTTAATTAAGATTATGTTTGGATGTTGAGATAAGATGAGAATTTTTGAAAATTTTATGAATAGTGTTAAGATGAAAGTTTAAAATATTATTTTTTAATATTATGATTGT
>QEOT01009619.1:0-17878 GCA_003123785.1 Pterocarya stenoptera
TCTGTACCCAGCAGGACCTGAATGCAATGAATAGGGTTTAACAACAGTGGAACTTTAAGGCACAAAAGTTATATTAATTATGGACTTTGCAATGGATTTGATAAATGAACTTACCTCTCCAGGCCTACAGTGACCTTCTTGTGCAAGAGCAATATGGCATACGCCTTTGTAATCTGGGTTAGCCTGAAGAGTTAGGAAGGAAAATTTAGATATAAGCTCTTAAGGATAATGGATTAGCAAGATGGAAAGAGAGCAAATGAGAGAGTAGAGCCATACCTTAAAATTACTAAGATCTTTAATATCATAAAAGTACTTGATGTTTTGCTCCATGCAGAAATCCCTTAGTATATCCACATTACGGTTTGCACGTTCATCACTTGTGAAGATGTAATGGTCTGGTATTATTACAATCTTCTCCTGATCCCAAACCTCAATTCCAAAATAACAGTCAATCTCAGACAGTTATTACATTATTTAAAACAGTGCTAACACACACACACAGTTCACCTAACAGTCACTCGTGAGTGTGGCATAAACCCTCTTCAAAATGATAAAGACTGCAGCGAAGAAAAAAAGAAAGAAGCATATCTCACAAGTATGTACATTTCTCGCTCATGTGAATATCGATATGATCAAAATTCACACGCTCATGTGAACCTTGACACGATCAGACTATTGTAAACTTAACGCTCAAGTGAACATTAATATGATCAAAATTCTCACGCTCATGTTGACGTGATCAGACTATCAGGTATGGTTGATTTGCGTCAGTTATCTATTTGGACTTTTGCAATCACTCTGTCTTGATTCGGTGTTAAAAATAACAACAGCTTAATGAGCATCAACACGACCCTATTGTTTTATATGAAACTTTAAATTTCAAAGAAGATATGCAAATTCTGTCCACAGATTTTCATCACATCACCTCATCAGTTTTCCGCCACTAGACATCCAAACCACTTATAATAAAGTTCAGATATTAGCTTTAGAATCAGTAATCATTAAATCTTATTGAAGCGAAAAAAAAGGGTCATCAAAAAGTCACATTTCAATATTCAATACCTTGGCATTCTCTCCAAATTCTTTCTTGAAGATTCCAATTGAACCAGGGCCGCAAACATCATGGGTCATTAGAACATCAATGTTAACCCAAACATTCTCACCGGGGATCAACTGGGTTTTCTCAGAAGCCCTAGCCAGTATCTTCTCGGTCATCGTCATCCCAGTCTTCACCTGTAATTAACCAAAATCCCGCCATTAAATTCCACAAAACAATCAAATCCCTTAACCCAAAACAAAAACCCGATCAGGCGGAATGATAGGAACCCAACCGAGCCAGTGGTCGAAGGCTTGCGTTCCGACTGCTGCGGTGCCATGACCGAACAAATTTTCTTGGAAATCGTTCTCCGGCATTTCGGTATGGAAAACCCTGACCGAGTCGAAAAAGCAGAGAACCCCAAATCTTTCTGCTGAAAAGAAAAAAGGATCAAAACAGGAAAGAAATACTAGACATGGGCTATTAGATTATTGTCGGAAAAAAAAGGGGAGAAAATAGTAACAGAGAGGAATCGTGGGGCAATGGGAACTGGGGTAATGTATTGACCTTGTTGAGTATGAAAGATGTGGGAGTTGGAGCAATAGTAGAGTAAGCCATGGGTGGATGCCCTGAGAACATGTAGAGTGGGAGACGGCGGCCAAACGCTTTGGTTTAGGGATCCATGAGCAGGGGATTTTGATTTTTCTACTTGAGGTGGCTGTTTGTGTAGGAGGGGCCCAATGGGATGGCTACTCTTCAAGACATCGATCTCACAACGTGTTTCAACCACACGTCCCTTAGGTTCCGTTTTGGTTATTATTTTAAGGAAAAATTCTGTATGCAGTCCCCACTCGGGGGACTGCTCACGCACGACTAAAACTAGCCGTTTAATGAAAAGTTTATACGTTGTCGTTTTATTAAAATTTAGATCTCTTCATCTTCTCCAAATTGTCGTCGCCTTCAGATCCTCTGTTGCTCTGCCTCTTCGTGCTTGCAGACCAGATGCTTTCATTCCTTACAAATCATGCGTTGAGTAAGTTGTATAGAAACAGGAAATTGTTTGACAATTCATTTTCTGAGGCCTATACAAAGATGTTGTTTGTCGTCGCCTTCATAGTTATGTTTAGCAATATTATCTTAGCACAACAAGATATGTACAAAACCAAACTTTTCATATCTCAGCATTATAACAACTCATTTTATGCACAAACCGATTCCTTAGGTGGTAGTTGGTGACTAATGGTGGTGGAGGAGAATATTAAGTCGACGCTGGCAGATGGTGCCGACGAGGGTGGAGAGAGAAAAAAACCGCCACTTCGTCAGATTTCTTTGTACTTGAAGAGGGAAGATTTTTTCAGATTTGCCTTCAGATGGAGACGAGAGAAAAAACAAACTGCCACTCGGTCAGATTTCCTTATACTTGAGAAAAAAATTTTCAGACTTGCCTTCAGCTGGAGACTTCGTTCTTTGTTTCAGTTTCAGGAAAAAGGGGCAGCATGGTCATTATCTAGTGAAGCACGTGGAGACGCATGAGGCCTGCAAAAGGAGTCCTCATCTGGGACTGTATCTAGTAGCCCTCTTATTTAAGTCATCTAAATTCCACTCAATTCAATCTAATTTTAAGTTAAATTTAATATTTAAATATCGAACATTTAAATTATTAAATTCATATCAACTTAAAAACTTTTTACACGTGAAACTCACAATCATTTTCAATTCAACATTTTTTTACAAGTAAAACTTATAACATTTTTCAACTTTCCATAAATACATCTAAACTATTTTTAATATCTAAACACATTTAAACTCATCTTAGGTGAATCGCATAAAACTTACTTTATTATTTCAACTCACTATTATTCATAAAGAACTTAACTTAACTCATAATTCAAATGCAACCTTAAAACTTTAAAAGAGATTTTTTCTATATATATAAATATATATATTTACTTTATTTGAATGTAGAAGTGATCTATCGATAAAAAATAATTTATAAATAATAACAAGATAATTAACAGATCACCTTGTTAACCAAACCTAACTAAATGTCAAAATATTTTTCCCTCTCCTAAAACATTGTTGGTTGATTACTCTCTATTTATAGTGGTAATAACAAAATAACAAAAAAATCTCATGAAAGATGTTTCTTTTACTTTACAATCTTGAAAAGATATATCTAAATTTGAGAAAACTTAATTAGAATTTTTTTTAATAAATCCAGCACATCAGCGTTTTGCATCAATAATACTAAAAAATATTAGTGTTTTGATTTTTTATAATTATAATAAGTCTCACTTCAAGTGGTGTGTTAACACAAAGATTTCTTTATAATAAAACTTTTTAATTTTTTTTAATATAATAAAAAAAAATATTAAAAGAAGGAGCCGAGGAATAATTTATAAATTATACGAAAAGTTTAAGTGGGAGAGAATTTAGAAATTGATTTACCATATAAATAGTATAGTAGACTATTAATGCTATATTTATATTTAAAATGTGCAAATCTCATGCATATGTTTTAAAAACAGTATGACTCGCTATGAAAAAATATATTTTTATATGGGTTATAATTTTTCTCAAAAGATTGCAAAAGGAGTGTAATACAATTGCCAGAAAATATAAATAATGTAGTCTAAAAACTAATAGAGTGAATTATTATATGAATAAGTGAGTGAACAATTATATACCACCAACGTGGTAGCTCAGTTGGTACGAGCTGGTATTCTATAACTTCGAGGTTAGAAGTTCGAGTTGGGCATTAGTCGAAACCGCTTGTGGGAGGTAGGTGAGTAGTACTTAACCAAGAGTCTATGGGATGAGTTTTGGATTTGCCGATAGCTTGGTGGGGCTGTGGTGACGGGCTCGCTCATTGGGTAATAGCTATGGTTTAAACCGAACATTCCACAATGGGGAGGGGCTAACTCTTATGGTCATGTCCAGGAAAAGTAGGCATGTTGGTCGCCCCCACCTCCCATTTTGAAAAAAAAAATGAAAAGAAAAAGTGAGTGAACTATTAAGTAGTTTTAGAGTGGCAATGTGTCATTCTACTATAAAAAATTTTATTCAACAGCCCACCATCACACACTCGGTGCAGACCACCAAATCCAAATTCCGCAATCAATCTGTTGGTGACCAAATCCTCTCGAATTTCGCAATTCAAGCCACATATCATTGAATCTTCCATTTTAGATAATCTCGTTATTCATGGGATAATTCCTTTTATATTAACATTGATTTTTAGAAACTAATTTCCAGATCTTTAGGCTAGATTGTAGCTGCAGTTATCTTATTTCCATATTTGAATTTCAACATCTATTTAATCTCGACTTGTAGGATGAATATAAGGGAGTTCTAAATCGAGGTCAAGAGGTTTTATGATTTAGAGTCTAAGTCTGAGTTTAGAATTCCAGAATTTATTCTTGAAATGTTCTTTTGAGAAAGTGGAACTGGATGGCAGAGGCGAGAACCGTATACTTCGTCAACCAACTTTAACAAAGGACACTGGTTTTATTATTTTTCTTTTCAATTTCATTATGACTAATTCTATTTTCTAGAGTTTTGATGTAGCCTAGCATTGAACACAATTTATATTCCAAATTATTTTATTTTCAATATTTCCATGATCGAGTGTTTATTCCTTGTTCTTAATGCTTACATTTTTCTAGCTAACTATTATTTAATCTTTTGGATTGCAATGAGACCAAGAGGTGATTTGTGATTAAAGTTCTAGGATTAAACATCATTAGCTGAGCGAAAGCAGAGATGCTTTACCGTGATTAGTGTGATTTTCGAGAAAAATCTAAAAGACTTAATGAGTCTTTAATTAGTTAAATTCATATAGAGATATGGAGTTATTAGTTGGATATATTTTTGGTATTGTTCGAGAGAAAATATTGAATAGTTAAATGATTTTTATAATCAACTTGGGATAATTGAGATTCTATAACAAGAAAGAATAAATTGTGTGGGATTTGTTAGGTGAAATTAAATGCTCTATATTTATTCTTATTATTTTTAAAATCTTAATATTAATGTTCTATTCTTTAATTTTATTTAGATAAACCATTTTTCAAATTTTGGTTTTATAAATAGTATTTAATTTAGTCAATTTCAATACTTAATAAAATAATTATTCCCTGTGGGTTCGATATCCATTTTTTTTAAAACATGTTACTACTTATTACGATTTTGTGCACTTATATATATATATATTTTTTTATGTGAAACCGCTTACGGAAGTAGTGCCAAACCAAGAGTCTATAGGATGAGTTTTGGACCAGCTAATAGCTTGGTGGGGCTGTGGTGACAGGCTTGTTATTGAGTAATAGCTATGGCTCAAACCGGATATTTCACAACGGGGAGGGACTCCTATGGTCACACCTAATGAGGATAGCTAAACTGGTCACCCCCACCTCTCATTTTGAAAAAACAAAAAAGCAAAAAAAAGTTAAGTGAACTATTAAGTAATTTTGGAGTAGCAATATGTCATTCTACTATAAAAAATTCTATTCAACAAGCCACCATCACACACCTGCTGCTGATGAAAAAATATAAAAAATAAAAATATACATCAGCAAGTGTAAAACTACTAAATATAATAATTCATGTCCCATTATAGAGTGTCATCTCATTAAACAAATGCTTACGTAAAGCAATTCTAATGTTGTGATAGGTTGGAAGTACCACGTTATCCGTATTCTAAATTATCTAATAATTCTCCTCTATATCTATATTGAAAATCGATGCATAAATAAGTAGGATAATGCTATATACAATTTTGGAATGTGCAGTCCCCATGCATTCTCTTTAAAAAAGTGGGGGTTATTATTAAAAAAATAATTTTTTCATGTGAGTCTCAGATTTACCTATTTTTTTCAAAAAGAATACGCGGAGACTGCACATTCAAAGATTGTAAATATCATTTCTCAAGTAAATAACTTTGTTAGTAGCTTTCAATTGAGGTTTAATGGTATTTTATATTTAATTAAAATATTATTATATTACCATTTTTAATTTTAATTTTAAAAGATCTTAATAAAACTTAATTTTAGGAGTAATGATAGATATAATCTTAGCGTGTGCAAACACTCCATTTGAAAATAGGGAAATTTATTATTAAAAAATGAGTTTGCATATGTGTTTTAGTTTTATCTATTTCTTTTGAAGGAAGGACACAAGACTTGCAAATTTATACCTATAATTTTCCTTATTTTATACCGCAATTTACGTAAATTCAGATTTTGTTTGGGAACACAAGTATTCTCATACTACTTTACTAATATATACAAACAAGAAAAAGTCTAAACCCAGGCACCGCTTGGACCTACCATGGACACCATCCGACGTGGAAAGAAACGCACCATTTTATTTACTCCAAAACGGTGCTTTTAGAAACTTGTGAAATGGGGTATTTGACTTCTTCAAATGATGCGTTTTACATTTTATGATCTTGTTTCTCTCCCCTTGCTCGATGTTTCTCCCAAGCACTCTCTCTATGCAATTGAAGCTTCTTATCCCAACCCTAACGTTTCTCTCCCCCTACTCAATGTCTCTCCCAGGCACTCTCTCTGTGCGACTTCATCCCTCGCATCACAACCTTAACTGTGACTTCATCCCTCTTCATCTCAACCCTAACCCTAACGTGAAGATAGAGTTGTTCAGTTTCTCACCTCCCAGGCACTCTCTCTGTGCGACTCCATCCTTGGTTCCCAACCCTAACCCTAACGTGACAGAGTTGTGCGACAGGACCTTGGTAACAAGTATCCAACGTTATTATACTTTTGTTCTTTTCAGAAATTGTTGGTCCTTGATTGTTTTCTATGGCCTATTAGCGCTGTATTAAAGTTAGCGTTGCTTTGGGAATTGCAGAATGACTTGGTCCATGGGTGGGGTCTTAACTTTGCTCTTAGAAAATGTGTAGATGTGAGTTGCTTGCCTCCATTTTTTGCTTCTCCCCCTTTTACTCTTTAATAAGATGCATAGATGTAATACTTTACTATAATATATGTTTCTTGAAAATAGCCTGCCTATGAGAAGATTGGAGTTGTAGATTAACAATGGATTGTTCATCAAACTGTTCCCTCACTTAGCAACCAGGTAAAAGGAAAATCATTGGATACTATTTATATTCTCAATTATTATAAAGAAATTAAGAATTCTAAATGAGAAACTACTTTAGATATAATAACCCCAGTTACAGTACTCAGTAGCTCCTGAATTTCTTGTGAATTGTGATTAATATTTGCCAATGGGGAAGTCCAAATATGTTTCTGTTGTAAATTTTGGTACCACTGGGCACTAATGTCTCCTTTAGATGATAACACATTCACAGCACCAAGCTCCCCCTGGAATGACAGTTTTCAAGTAATATGGGACATGCGCTTATATCAGTAAAAATAACTGTAAAGATGCTCAAATCAGAGCTGTCAATTCTAAGGTCCTGTTGGGGATACTTCAATGATTTAACAAAGACTTGTAAGAGGTAATTGATGTCCTTACAAGTGATTTTAACAAAAAGTTCTTGTATTGAATTATGTGGGATTGTTCACAAGTTACTTTTCTTCTTAAATATGTTAGATCCTAAAGAAATTATTTTATGAAGTTAATAAAAATTACCAACTATAGTTTTCTAATATTAGCAAAATTGTCATTTTGAAATTCTGGTTACTCATTAAGTTAGAATTTATTTTTGGAAATTTCTTTCATCAACTGACTATTTACATCTATTATCCCTTTTTCATATGCAATGGTAAATAGCATCAGTTTGGTTTTGGATGGCTCACATGGCTCATAAGGACTGGATGTCCAAACAACTAGAAATTCATAACATTATGGAGCACTCATCCACCATCTTTCTTTAGTTCGCAATAAGTTTAGTGGCATATGTGTAATATTTATTCATTGCAATTTTTGTTGAGCATATTACCAACAACTACCTAATTTTTTAAAGGTTTATATCTTCGTTAGTTGTCTAGGTTATGGTTTTATAACCAATGCAAGTACAACAGAGTAGTAATTATACACTTTCTTGTGTCCTTATCACTATGGTTTGTACACTTTCTGGTGTCCCTATCACTTCTTGTTGTGCTCTTTCTTGATCCACCATTACTAGAGTTTATACATTTTCTTGCATCCTCATTTCTTGGTTTCCATTGCTTTCTAATAGTTCAATGTCCAATTCACGTATTTGATAACATCAAAAATAACTAGAGTTCACAAGTGGGTAATATAGTACATCATAAAAAATAATTAGAATTCAAGTAATAATGACAATAACTTGCATTCCATGCTCTCACCAGTCTACTTTTTCCCTTATATTTTTTCTTTTTCACAGCTTTAGTTTTTGTTTTATTTAATTGCTCCTCCATCGTTGACATCCTTCTCTTACATGGGGGGTTTTCCATTGCCTCTAACAACATAAAGACTTAGCACATTTTTAGAACTTCATTCTGTGACTATATTCACAGTATTTACTCCAACATTGAAAGCTATGTTGTAGGGCTTCGAGGTCCGGTATACCTAATTTATCGTATACAACTTCGATACCATATCCTCAGTATGTCCATCACACGAAACTGCATTTGTTATTACCTTATAACAAATTTTCGATAGACGTTTATACCTACCAGTTTCGGGTCTCTGATTAGCAACGTCATAACTGCTCGAAATAATAGTATACCTACGTTTTATGTCTTTTCTCCACCGGTCCAATATGTATTTTTCTGGCAACCCACAAACTTTCCTAACTGAAAAGATGACAATAATATATCTACATATTATCTCTCGCATCTTAAACAACCTGCAAATACACTTCGCTCCACACTCGGTCTAATTAAAGTAAACAATATAAATAACCTCCTTGATAAAATCTTCAGCCTTAACTTCATCATCGACCAAGTAAGTTGCGATTACGCCACCTATTTTCTCGAAGCGACAATGAAAATATATCATTCTCATTATCTCTTATTGAACCTCCCTAAATTTTGCATTTGTGTACACTTTTTGAAACTTCTTTTCAAGAGTCAAGTGTGATATGCATGGAATGGTGAAATTAAATGAATGGAAGTCAGCTTGGTTTTCGTTCTCAATTTTTTTCTTCAATGCATTGTCGAACTAATCAACAAACTCTTAAGATTTGTCCTGGCATGCACGTAGCCTTCGAAGAAAGCATTCATGCTCTCACTACATTGAGTTACGACAATCTTTTTCTCCAAATGGTACGTTCTCAAACCCATCTGCCTCAGTTGCAAGAACATGAAAACTCTTATTCATTCGTATGTAAGCCTGATCATTTGTATCCTACACCTTCCTAACAAACTCATTAACTTCTCTGTTGCATTTGAAAAATCTAAATTTTCTTAGACTGAGGACATGATTGTGTGTGTTAAATAAGGATGTGACACACAGCTTCCCATCCTTTAACATCACATTCGTCATTGTCTTGCAGTCTGTCTTGCTTGTTGGTCGTGGCTTGTTGACATTTGATGTTCTATTTCAAGCCTTGCCACAACAGCACATCCTGCAGTGACATATTTCACAGTCTCATCTTTCTCCATTTTACTCATTTGTGTCATTACTCCAAAACCATATCGTTTTCCATAATATTTATAGTACGTCATCAACTCATTCTCTGACTCTAAATGCATCCCTGGCTTTGGCTCTTTAGTGATATCACCCCAATCAGTAAGCTCCATATGAAGTGACCTGGAGCTGCCAACCTTTTTGGTATCAACCCTATTACATAAAGAGGCAGTAGACTGCGCTTCAACTTGCAAATTTAGTCTAATGTGGCCTCACTAATTTCTTCAACATAGTTACTTTGTTGTACTTTATTTTCCTACAAATTAGAAGAAAATAAGTATTATATGACAATATATGTTGTGGATAATATAAAAGGCACATCATGTGAAAAATCTAACACATCATTTTGCTGCGACATGGATATGGGTTGGCAGATGTTAGAGGAACAAATGTTGGTAAAGCCGAACAAGAGCTAGTAGTGGCACTAGCGCTAGTTTGTACACTAGACCTGGCAGCTACACTAGAGCTGACACTGGTTGCAGAACTAGATATGGGAGCGAGAGTAGACATGGCAGCGGAAGTATCCATTGTAGCAAAAGTAGAGTTCCATAGGTGTTGCTGCAGTTTTCTAAAAAAATATAAACATAAATAATTGGATCAAATATTCAAGTTTAACACTAACTACAGTAAATACTCTAAGAAATCATCACTTGGTTGCTTTATAGATAGAGGTAGGCAGTTTGAGGAGGTCCCATCATTGGTATGATGGAATTATACAAGCCAACGAAACTACTCAAGGCAAGAGTATTTAACACGCTAGCGGAAGTAGAGTTTCATCGGTATTGCTGCAGTTTTTTATAAAAAATTTAAACACAACTAATTAGACCAAAAATTCAAGTTCAGGAAATTAAAGTACACTAACTACAATAAATACTCCAAGAAATCATCAATGGTTGCTCTATAGATATAGGTAGGCAATTGGAGGGGGTCCCATTATTGGTATGACGGAACTATACAAGGTAGTGGAACTACTCAGGGCAGCAATATTTGATGTGGCAACGAAAGTAGAGTTCCATGGATGTTGCTGTAGTTTTCCAAAAAAACTTTAAAAATAAATAATTAGACAAAATATTCAAGTTTATAAAATAAATCACATGAACTATTTTACCATCCAACGATCATCTGGTTGTTCCATGGATATAGGCTGGCACTTAGATGAGGCACAAAAGGTGGTAACCACACATGAGGCATTGGACCGTAGTAACTTGGTATGTAGTTTGAAAAGTTTGGTTAACGTGGTCTTGATATGTTCTAATATATAGCAACATAATGTTAATCAACCAAAGTGGGCAATGACTACACATAAAATAAACACACGTCAACTGTTGAAAAAGGTGTACAATACCTGAGTTGATAGATTGGTGATAGGAGCTATTATGTAGAATGCATCTTATTTCTCTTTCCCCATCTACCTTAGCAATGAGGGTAGTTGTTAAGAATGAAAACAAGATGAACATACCTACGGTATTATATTAAAATGACTTTCAATAGTTCCCATGCAAGTAGTAGATCGAGGTTTGAATATTGTAAGAGGTTTAGATTTCTTTAAGGGAAATTATATTGTTTTGGTAGAAAGTTAATTTCTTATATGAAATTCGGGTATTGGTATATATTACTAGAGATAGGTCATCGAGCATTGATATATATATATATATAAAGATGTTATTTTTCATGTTTTTAATGTAATTGATGTTGCAATTAATATTTTTTTTCTATTCCACATATATGGCAACCATAAGTCAATATATTCCTTTAGGACTTAGCAGCATAGTTTATTATATGCTTTTGAAATTAAAAAATTATTCTATACCATAAGTCAATATGCGCACTACGAAGGAACAATTGATCATTTAATAAGTCTATTAACAGATATTTGGCTTAGCTTAAGATTTTCAATACTTTCTTTTCCATTTTCCATCTTAAAATTTGCCAAAATTTACAATCAAAATAGGACACTTGAAAAGCTATATTCTCATCCCATTTCACAAAGATGGACAAATTACGCATGTATAGCCACCAAACTAAGAACAAATGGAACCAAAATTTCATTTTTGCTTCCAGGAAATTTCACAAACATCATGAGATCACATCCCAGGTTCTAAGCCTCTAAGCCTCTTACCAGTCTCAAAGTCATAGAAAAATAAACAGAAGAAAAAACATCTAAGCCTTTTACCAGGTTGGATATTGAAATGTGGGTAGGTGGGTTGTTGCAACTAATCAACGACGGAGCACTACGCCGAGGAAGAGAATGAAATTGGATTGCGTCGCATTTCATTTTTTGGATTGAAGCTTCTTCGTACCAAGGTCACTTGAATGAAAAGATCTGAAAAGGCAAGAAGAAGAAGAAAAGATTGCTTGAATGAAAAAGCTCGGATTTTGGATAAAAAAGCTTCTTCTTCTTGCTTTTTAAGATCTTCTCTTCATTTTCTTCGTATTTTTTTTTTAAATATAATTGCTCACGTGGATTTTGCCACGTCAGTGGTGTTCGTGGGTAGGCACAGATTTGTGCCTGTCTATAGCACTACTGTAAAAAAAATTCATTATTATTTTATAAACTATTTTATTATTATTTACAGTTGACCCAAAATATTCTTAGCATCTTAACGAAACTCAGTCAATGGAGGAGTGGAAATTAATTGATCCTCCTATACAACCTATCAAAAGCTCTCCATTGCTTAAAACAGTGAAAACAGTTAAGTTGTTCCCACCGGTTTATCATTACAGTGCATTTGAATTTTAAGGAATAAAATTGTTTTTTTTCTCTCAACTAATTAGAGTAGTTTTACTTTTATTATTAGTATATAGAATTTGTCCTCCAAATTAACTTGCATCTATATTTTTTTTTATAAAAAAAATAAAATTGTACTCTCATTTTCCTTCTTAAATAACTATTTTTTTCATTAAAACTGCTTTATTTGGTGCATTTAACTAAGGAATGAAATTGCCATCTTTTATATTTTATTTACATCAATTAAGTTGGCTGCATGTGTTATTTTTTTGAGATTTTTACATATTTCTTTTACTTCAAATCCATCCAAAGGTCATACTATCCATATATGGTAGAGAAATTGAATGAGAAAGACCCGAAGATAACGTTGATGAAACAGTTGCAACTGTTTTCAAAGACGTTTTAGGATTCAGATCTGAGTATGCACAAGGGATGGGGTGTATGGTCATTCCTGACCCCTCTCCTTCAATAATGAAGGACAAGACATTTCTGCGTCTGGCCGAAGAGAATGAATAGAACAAGACTTGTGCATAAATGTACAATAGTAAATTAGACCAAATTATGGGTGATATGGCTATTAGGAGGAGAGATTTTTCTGAGTATGAGAAATGAAGGAACTTTTGGATGTCTGAGTTGGAGGCAAATGGTGAGTCTCATAGAGAGACCTAGTGAGATGCTTAGGCATCTCTATTGCTAGAAGCAACAGGATTTTTTGTGGACGGTTTTTTGTGGATGGTATTTGCATGAATGGCCTTTTGATGAATGGCCTTCACAATCATTTTGCAAGAGTATTTTTCCCATCAGTTGTAACTATTTTTGGTATTTCTCTGATGGTTAGTTGGTTTTCAATTCAATATAGTGATATTTGAGTATTTATCATTGTAACACTTTGTGAGAAAAGTGTAAGGAATATGAGTTTTTCCTATAAGCACCATTTGTGAGAAAATGCTTTTTAAAAAGAGTTGATGTGGTCCCAAAATAGGTACTTTGCACAATGTCCAGAAGTATTTCCCACAGCTAATGTTCATGGAAGTGATCTTTTCCGAAGATTTAAGGTAGTCTAAATAGATGTTTCACTCACCTTTACGGACACGTTGGTTTTTCTTGAAAAATAGTTATTTCAACAAGTACTTTTCATGGGAACAACGTTTATCCACCACTTAATTCCATGGCAAACTATCTTATTTCTCACGATAGAAGTCTAGATCATTACTTTTTTGCGGTGAAATCTGAATGCTTTCTCCGCCAATCATGTCGTGGAAAAGAGTAATTTTTTCCATGCATTCTCGTTTTGGTGGAAAAGAGTCCTTATCTCACCAATAATATGCCACGAGTCTCCCATAGAACAAATTGGTGATAAAAGCATTTTTCTCACTACGATCATACCTTTTTCGACCACTATCCCTTCCAAAAAAAAAAAACAATATTTGTTGTAGTGATATACCACTAATATCATACAATTTGATTTACAAGACAAATTTATAATTATATTCTCTTCCAAATCGAATATTATCATCATCAATTCTAAAGATAATTTTTCTTCTTTCTAACATAAAATTGTACTTTTTCTCCACCTTAAACAACAACATTTTTTTTATTACTCTTATCCGTATTATTGTTCTAGACATTCCATCACCTCTGCTCACTTTAGTCAAGTTGAATTGTATCATTAAAGAAGTTTACACATGAAATGTAAAGGGGAAGAAACTCACTTTTCACATGAGTTGTTATTGACTTTTTCCTTTCGAGAAGTATAACAGACACAAAAAGATTTTATAAAAATAAATTCACAAACCAATATTATTTCGTGTGAACTGTTATATCTACTTTACAATAAAAATAATTTTAATATCTAACGTACCATATTAAGTTATGTCAGTTGTGTAACTTTACTTTTGTGTAATTCCTTTGTGGCTAAAGTATTTCTCCTTTCCAAATAGAGTAATTCAGCCCTCGCCTTATTAATTTAGAGGTTGATTCACCACCATCCAGGGAGCACATAATTAGTTTTGTTCAAAACTATACTAGGAGAAATATTTTGCCAATAAACAAATTTTATAAGAGGTAACTTATAAATTGACATGACTTGATATGGTATATCAGATTATAATACTTATTTCATTGTAAAGTAAATAAAATGTCTCACATCAAACCACGTCACTTTATAAGTATACATTTATAAGATGTCTTTGTAGATCTAATACTTCTCATATACTAAAGTGAGGGATTGGTTAATTCATCCCATGATAAAAAAAATCCTTTTGAAACTAGTTAAAAATGAGTAATATTATTTTTTCGAAATGAAAAAGTAATTTTCATAGTGAATTACCACATATTCTGTTGTATCTATCTATCTATGCATCTTAAACTAAAAAGAATTTTGAAATGTGGGTTATTGACACCTTAACTTCTAAATTTTGATAATTTGCACGTTTGATTAAGATCTAATTGTGACGATTGTGACGCATTCATATCGTTGATCATCAGTTTTAAGGATAAATTATATTGTTCGATGTTACAAATCACAAAAGTTTAATATAGTTTAGGATACGAATTAAGAACATTGATATTTTAGGGTGCTATAAGACATGTTTCTTCTCTTTTTTTTAGATCAGAAAAATAAGATACTTCCAACTCGATCGGTGAATCCCAAGCGAGGACCTTTTTTTTTTGCATCTCCAGATCATGAATACTTCAGAATTCGACGACTTTACACCATGCTTGACTCCAGCAGCTAGCTGGCCAGTTGATATGATCTTCTTTCTTGATTATTTCTTGACATAAAACACACACACAGAGACATATATATATATATATGTTACCGCCTGGTCATTGTTAAATGCTTAAATCACATGATGATCATGGCCATGTATGACAAAAAAAAAAAAAAAAGAGTACGTAATTAAACTAAATACGTGATATATAAATATATATATATATTTAAGAAATTGGAGCTAAAGAATATTATAGTAACTGAAGAAATGAGGGCTAATTAAATAAATAAGGGTTCTCGTATCATGTGAAATTTTTTTGTCCCAAAAGTTTAAATAGTTGAAAAATATAAAGTTATTAATCTTAATATTTTCAATGCTCATGATCAACGTTCTAGTGCATAGCATTTTGCGTGTACTATTTGGCGTCGACAGTACTTAGATCTTACTCCTTAATTCTTTTTACTCTGATTTTTGCCTTAATGACCAAAGTCGTAGCTAATTTTTCATTATTTGCGGTGATTTTCTTCACTGAAAATAGATCAAAATTTCGTTGCTGGGTGTTGGCTGCCGCAAAAAGTAGAATTCCATTTCTAGCGATTTTTGTCGTCGCAAAAACATGTTTCGATGATAATATTTTATTGACGCAAATATTGTCGCAAAGACTAATTTTTGGTAATTTTTATACTTTTGCGATGATGAAAAACCGCCGGAATGGTCTTATACAAAATAAAAAAATTGTAGAAAAATTGTATGACTGTCATGCCTAAAACACGTATGGTAACCTACATCTTTATTTAAGATATTGGTAATACAACATAAGGGTCAATAGAAAAGCACAACAAGACTAGTAGTAACCCGGTAACAATGGTAATAAATAATAGCTTTACCCACATTACAATAATTATATCATCTTTCACGTAACAATAGTATTCTACTCTCAAACTGGCTAGTATATTCATTACAAAAAAATAGGTCATTTCCAACAATTTTAAGATAGCCGCAAAAAAAAATCGTCGCAAATAGTTCTTATTTGCGGCAATTTTCATTTCATCACTGAATACCAACACGAATTTAGAAAATGCTTAGGGCGAATTCATTGTTTAGTTTTTTGCGGCGACTTTTATACCTATTGTGGTGATGTTTTTCGTGGCAAAATCTCTCTTTTGTTCTCCACTGCAAGTTGCGATTGTTGACTCCGGTGAGTTTCTTGCCGTCTTCTCGCTGCCTCGCCGACACCGGTGGAAGTTATAAAGGTGAGATTTCTCTTATTCAGTTGTTCCTCATTTGGGTGTTGGTACTAGGAGTGTAAGCCGACCGGTTCGGATTGAAAAACTCGAACGGACCGGACCGCAGCTTGGACCGGTTGGTCTCGGTCCAAGTATTTCTCAACTTTCAATCTTCGGTCCGGTCCCGGGGTGGGATTTCCTCTGACCAGACCAGACGCGACCGAATTGGAAAAATATATATTTTTAATTTTTAAATATATATTTTATATAATAATTGTATAATTAATTATGTAATTTTCATCTAATTTAATATCATTGAACATATAAAATATTTTTTTAATGAGTTAGTTATATAATCCACCTTAATAATTCATTTAATTTTAATTTAGTAATTTAAATAAAATTTTTTATTAATTTATTTGAAAAAAAAAAAGCAAAAAATAATTAAGCCGGATTGAACGGACTGGATTGGACTGATAACTACCAGTCCGATCTAGTCCCTCTGGATGTCAGTTCGAAAAAAGTGATGGATATCACCCGGACCGGACTGAAACTGACCGGACCGACTGTTTTAGACCCCTCGTACCCAATTTCTTTTTATGCTAATGTGATGACTGCGTATTCAAGAGGTTGTTTTGGGTTTTGTGAAAGTGCTAATCTCCTGCTTAGAAGCTAATGGCCTGAAGAGTCTTCTTTCTGAGATCGTCAATGAGGTTCTCAGATGGTCATCTGTCTCCAGACATCACTTTAGAGAAAAGGCACATGCAAATTTAGCATTAACCTTTTTCCATAATAAATGAGTACTTGTTAGTGAGAGAGAGAAATAGAGGGGAGGGGGGAGGAGATGGATACTTGTCCTGCCTTGTTAATCTTCAATCATATGCATGTTTATTTTATCTACAGGTCACTGTCATAATGGAGAAAATGTTACGGAAGTGTGGTTTTGCTGCAGTGGGGCCAGTGACTCGAGAGAAATATAAGAGTTTTCTTAAGACTATTGTTGAGGTAATTCTTCATTTTCTCTTTGGCCTTTTTTTTTCTAGATTTCTCTGTTTTAGAGAGAGAGAGAGAGAGAGAGAGAGAGAGGACTTGTTCAAGCAATTGGATGACAGAAACAGAGCTAGATCATAGAATATCAATAGTTAATTGGGCCTTGTTTTAAGAGGTGGATTACTGATGAAATGCATTAGAACAAACCACATGCTTCAAGGGTTTGGGCAATTACAGATTCAAAATGACAAGGGTTTTTAGGTTTTCCAAAGTTCATCACTGCAATGCCAGGTTTAATATTGTACATTTTCTTGCATATTTTATCTAAACCTTAACTGATATCTATTTTTATCGAAACTAATTTACACACTAAGCTTACTTATCAAAATTTTTTTTGACATACTAACCTTCTTGTACACCCCTACCTTACATAGACCAAATCTTTAAGGAACTATGTTAAGAAAATACTGAAACATTTGGAAAACATTCCTCTCCAGATCATTTAATTGTAGCTTTAAGAATATTCATGTAATATGTCATTCACATGTTGCTGCCTTTGCATCAACGACTTATGCTTTAAGCTTGATCCCTAGGCTGTTCCTTA
>QEOT01009619.1:22682-44431 GCA_003123785.1 Pterocarya stenoptera
GGGGGGGGGGAGGTTGGTTTGAACAGGTTTACAACTAACTTATTGGTTGTACAAACTAGTGCAGAAAGTTTAGCAACTTTAGCTTTGATTCCTCTAAAGTTCTAGCCCTTTAGTTTGCCTTTATCTCATCTTTGTAACTCAACCTTCAATATGTGACATTAGGAATACCAAATGACCTTAAAATCTCAGACCAAAACCAGCTCTAAGTAGCTGGAACTGAGGGAAACAACAACACAGCTCCTTTTTTTCTTTCTACTGTTCAGCTCTCATCCTCTCCACCATTCCCTTGTTTTAGGCCACATCAAGAGGTAGAAAAACCTTCATAGAAACCACAAAAACAATAGTGAAGTCTATAGAAAAAGGAGGAAGCTCGAATGTTAGAGAAACAACTTAAACTAGTTCAAGTTTGAGGTGAAAAATAAAATGGTCATCTATTATTACTATGTTTCTGGTTTGGTTTAGTTGCTGCAAATCAGTCCCATTTCTCTCCTGTCTTCAGTTTCATTTTGAGCTTGATTAATTCTCCATGAATTTGTGTTAAACCCTTGAAATAATTCCTCATAGAGACATTAAACAGCAGCTAAGAGTGATGCAAAAAGCAACAGTCACAGCTACAGGACAAAAGAAAAATCTCAACAGATGTAATGATCTGTTCCAACCCCTTTTGCCTTTCCAAATTCTCCTCTTAAGCCATAATTGGCCACATCATTCAAGATCCCTTGTATCAATCTTTAGAAGTGTCAAAATAGCAGCTGCATCATAGAACATTTGAAACAACCCAACAATTCTACAGCTATTACAGCAGCAATTTGCAGCCCCTAGTCTTGAGTTTTTCTTCAACTTATACTTCTTCTTCTTTCTTTTTAGCATCAACTATAGTCTATAAGTTTATTAATTCCTGTACCTCAACAACACTATAAACAAGCGCATAGTAGTGGTAGGAACTGAAAATAGCAACCTAAACAACAACAAAATAGAAAAAGCAGTAGTGCTGCAATTGCTTAGCTTTCTCCAATTTCTAGCTGTACTTTTCTATTCTTTTGCTTCTTTTACGCCTAGTACTTAAAGAACTCATTTTCCTTACCTTTCCTTTAGTCTATTTGCACTATAGCATTACTATGTGACGACAAAAACCAAAACTTAGACCTCGTTTGGATACAAGAACTGTTTTATCTCATCTCATCAATATAACTTTTTCAAATTCTCATACAAAATATAATAAACAATTCAACCTTTTCAAATCCTAAAACAATAATAATATTAAAAAATAATATTCTAACAATATTTTATTTAATTATAGAGAATGCAACAGATTGCAGCGATATATAAATCGCTGGAAATAGCCATATGTGGTGATTTAAGCACCTATTATTGCGAATTTCAAACGTTGGAAAAAATCGATTTTCTTGTAGTGTATGTCACTATAGTAAATTTGATCCCTCTTCAAACCTGTAGCTGTAAGTCTCTACCATATAAAAGTCAAGTATGAAAACAAGTTAAGGTTGAAAACATTACAAGTAAGAGGGAGAACATTAAAAACTGCTCTTACAAAAGACAACAAACATGTGCCTTTGTTTGAAGGAGGTAACCGAAGCACGCTACCGAACAATGAGGTGAGGGGTTTCGGTTTGAAGGAGGCCCTTATATACGGCAGCGAGGTTTTAATTGTCTTAAAACATCTTGACATAAAAGGTATTCACCACAATAGAGTTCATTCACCATATTCAAAGTAGCTAGGCAGTCCTACTAATATCAGTCCCAATATTATAACCATTTCTAGCTGCCTTATTTCTCAAACAAATATATATATATCCATCACACCATGACCAACTTCTCATCCCATTTACTCATTCTTCTTCCGTTTTCAGTTAGACTAAGGCTATTTTTGGAATACAAACTCACATCAATCATCTCAAATCAATCATTGATAAAGTTTGTTATTTTTTTAATTTTTCATAAAAAAAATTAAATTCATTTGATACATTTAAACACAAATCTCAACCTATTTATATTCAAACACATCTCAAAGAGATTTACAAATATTACCATTTACATATCAATTTAAATCATCTCAATCTGAAATCATCTCAATATCCAAACACATGCAACCTAAGTTGTTTCTCACAATTAGCCAAGCTCTCTAACTTTAGCCAAGAAAACCATTCACCCAATGGAATTTATAAAGAGCAAAAACTTCTCATCTCTAAATAATGTGGGATCTCATATACCACCTATCTTATTCTCCTATCATATGGGGTATCACAATACGGAATCCTTGAAAATGAAAAAAAGGATATTAAGCTCTTACTTTGTATACAAAAGTAAATAGTTTGTGAAGATAAAGGAACACAACTATTCCTATATGGAAACCACGAACTACACTAGTCTGACCACGAACAACACTAGTCTAACCACGAACATTAATACAATGGATTGCACTAATATTCTTTTTACATACGCGAAAAAGATCCAAGCTACTAATCTAACCAAAACACATGATCTCCTTAACTCAAATGATAACCCATTAACTCCAACATATATATATTTCAAGTCAGGCTGAAGATTATGGATGGCAACCATTCCTTCAAGTAATTGGAAGGATGCCCACAACTACCACTCCAATAGCCAGCCGTTGTAGTGGCTAGACATATTTTAAGAATAATAGCAAAAACAATGACCCACAAGCAACTGCATATGGGCTTCGTCATTTCATCTTGAAATTGGGCTTCCCATATATCCTAAGATTGACCAAAAAAGACCAAAAGCACTAGGAACTAAATGCAAAAAAAAAAGAAAAAATATTCTGCAAGTGTGATTGTATAATGATGGTGACTATAGAGAATTGAAGCCATGAATTCATGTTGTAAGCCTGTAAGTTGATTAAAAAAAAGGTAGAAATCCAATGAAGTCAAGTTCACTATACTAAATTGGCTGAATATTTCATGATAAGGATTCTAAATCCATATAAGAGGCAGAGGAGAGATGCACCAAATCCTCTACTACAACCTTGCCCTTGGTATAAAAGTGCAAATCTCTCAGATTTGCTGCATGGTAATGGATACCAAACCTTTGAGTATTTATTGTAGACATTTGGCCAATAATAAACATGAAATGACAAATCAGGACATATATAACTTAACAGTTTTATCTAAAGCTAAATGAAGCATCTAAAATGTAGCAATCTAAAATATACTATTTGGAGAGATANTAGCTAGGTTGTTGTTTTTAGACCAACCAAATTTGGTTTAATATTGACATGGTATTATAAACCATCTCGGACTAACAGTACTAACGAAGGTACCTGGCCTATATTGTTTGCTTATCCTTTCAGATGATCACGTATTGGACGGCCACAGTTCAAGCAGTACAGGTGGCGGTTGCTGTTGCGAGTCTTATGACTAGTTGTAGCATTATGTGATGATGCGAATATATATGCTCGCAATCTCTTAATTATATATGAGAGACCGGAGTAACAATAAGTACTGTTGCCAATATTAATTGTGATACAAGAATATTGGGGATGTACGGCATTATCATCATCCTACATATATAGATTTTTTTTTATGAATTCGATTTGTTCTATTTTAACATTACTCAACCGATTTGCTTGTGTTTCTTCAACAAGGTAGGAAATTTGCAATATTATTATGATCCATTTGATATCAATTTTCGTTATAATGCAATATCTTATCTCAGACTCGATCCATTTGATATCAATTTTCGGGTTCAATATTTTTTAAGAAATGGGACCTAAAAATAAAATGAGTGAAGAGATTATCAGGGCTTAATAAACGATCTCATATCATGTTATTTGTCCCAAAAACTTAAATGGTTGAAAGTATATCAATTTAATCATAGTTTATAGTACTTCAATCATGCTTACCAACTTTCGTTTAGCATCTTGCGTGTACAATTTTTATCCACTTACATATATATTTTTATGTAAAACCGCTTATGGGAGTAGTGCCTAATCAAGAGTCTATAGGATGGGCTTTGGATCGGCTGACAGTTTGGTGGGGCTGTGGTGACAAGCTTGCCCATTGGACAGTAGCTATGGCTTAAACTGGACATTCCACAGTAGGGAATGGCTCCTATGGTTATGCCCAATGAGGGTAGCTACACTAGTCGCCTCCACCTCCCATTTTGAAAAAAGGAAAAAAAGAAAAAAAAAAAGTAAGTGAACTATTAAGTAGTTTTAGAGTAGCAATATGTCATTCTACTATAAAAAAATTGTATTCAACAGGCCACCATCACACACCTACTGTTGATGAAAAAATATACAAAATAAAAATATACGTCAGCAAGTGTGTGGTGTAAGATTATTGAATATAACAATTCATGTACTATTATAGAGTGTCATATCATTAAACAAATGCTTACATAAGCAATTTTAATGTTGTGATAGGTTGGAAGTACCACGTATTCTAAATTATCTAATGATTATCCACTATATCTATATAGAAAAAAAAATGCATAAATAAATAGAATAATACTATATACAATCTGGAATGTGCAATCTCCACACATTCTCTTTAAAAAAGTGGGGGTTACTATTAAAAAAATAATTTTTTTATGTGGGTATCAGATTTATTTACTTTTTTTAAAAAGAATATGCAGAGACTGCACATTTAAAGACGTAAATATCTTTTCTCAAGTAAATAACTTTGCTAGTAGCTTTCAATTGAGGTTTAATGGTATTTTATATTTAATTAAAATATTATTATATTACCATTTTTAATTTTTAATTTTAAAATATCTTACTAAAACTTAATTTTATGAGTAATGATAGATATAATCTTAGCGTGTGCAAACACTCCATTTGAAAATAGTGAAGTTTATTATTAAAAAATGAGTTTTTTATATGTGTCTTAGTTTTATCTATTTCTTTTGAAGGAAGTACTCAAGACTTGCAAATTATACCTACAATTTTCCTTATTTTTATACCTCAATTTACGTGAATTCAGATTTTGTTTGGGAACACAATTATTCTCATACTACTTCACTAATATATACAAATAAGAAAAAGTCTAAACCCAAGCACCGCTTGGGCCTGTCCACAAACGACATTCGACGTGGAGAGAAATGCACTATTTTATTTACTCCAAAACAATGCTTTTAGAAACTTGCGAAATGGGGTATTCAGCTTCTTCAAATGGTGCGTTTTACATTTTATGATCTTGTTTCTCTCCCTTTGCTCGACGTCTCTCCCAGGCACTCTTTCTGTGCGATTGAAGCTTCTTATCCCAACCTTAACGTTTCTCTCCCCCTACTCAACGTCTCTCCCACGCACTCTCTCTGTGGGACTTCATCCCTCGCATCCCAACCCTAACTGCGACTTCATCCCTCTTCATCGCAACCCTAACCCTAACGGGATGACATAGTTATTCGGTTTCTCTCCTCCCAAGCACTCTCTCTGTATGACTCCATCCTTGGTTCCCAACCCTAACCCCAACGTGACAGAGCTGTGCGACAGGACCTTGGTACCAAGTATCCAATGTTACTATACTTTTGTTCTTTTCAGAAATTGTTGGTCCTTGATTGTTTTCTATGGCCTATTAGCATTGTATTTTCAGAAACTGTTCCCTCACTTGGTAACCGGGTAAAAGGAAAATCATTGGCTACTGTTTATATTCTCAATTATCATAAAGAAATTAAGAATTCTGAATGAGAAACTTCTTTAGACATAATAGCCCTAGATACATCACTCAGTAGCTCTTGAATTTCTTGTGAATTGTGATTAATATTAGCCAATGTGGAAGTCCAAATATGTTTCTATTGCAAATTTTGGTGCCACTGGGCACTGATGTCTCCTTTAGATGATAATGTGTTAGATCCTAAAGAAATTATTTTATGAAGTTAATAAATATTACCAACTATAGTTTTCTAATAGTAGCAAAATTGTCATTTTGAAATTCTGGTTACTCATTAAGTTAGAATTTATTTTTGGGAATTGTTTTCATCAACTGACTATTTACATCTATTATCCATTTTCATATGCAATAATAAATAGCATCAGTTTGGTTTTGGATGGCTCACATGGCTCATAAGGACTGGATGTCCAAACAACTAGAAATTTAGAACATTATGTAGCACTCATCCACCATCTTTCTTTAGTTCGCAACAAGTTTAGTGGCATATGTGTAATATTTCTTGCTTGCAATTTTTGTTGAGCATATTACTGGCAGCCACCTGATTTTTTAAAGGTTTATATCTTCACTAGTTGTCAAGGTTATGGTTTTATAACCAATGCAAGTACAACAGAGCAGTAATTGTATACTTTCTTGTGTCCCCATCACTAGGGCTTGTACACTTTCTAGTGTCTCCATCACTTCTTGTTGTGCTCTTTCTTGATCTACCATTACGGTAGTTTGTACATTTTCTTGAGTCTTTATTTCTTGGTTTCCACTATTTTCCAATAGCTCGGTGTCCAATCCACGCCTTTGACAACATCAAAAATAATTAAAGTTCACAAGTGGGTGGAAATATAGTACATTATAAAAAATAATTAGAGTTCAGGTAATAATGATAATAACTTGCATTCTATGCTCTCACCAGTCTGCTTTTTCCCTTATCTTTTTTCTTTTTTGCAGCCTTAGTTTCTATTTTATTTAATTGTTCATCCATTGTCAACATCTTCCTCTTACACGGGGGTCTCCTCTTGCCTTTGACAACATAGAGACTTAGCACATTTTTAAAAATTTCTTATGTGATTGCATTCATAGTACTTATTCCAACATTGAAATCTATGTTGTAGGGCTTCGAGGTCTAGTATACCTCATTTATCGCATACAATTTCAATACCATATCCTCAGTATGCCCATCACACTGCATTTGTTATTACCTTATAACAAATTTTCGATAGATGGTTATACCTAATAGTTTCGGGTCTCTGATCAGCAACATCATAACTGCTCGAAATAATAGTATACCTACATTTTATTTCTTTTCTCCACCAGTCTAATATGTATTTTTTTGATAACCCATGAACTTTCCTAGCTGAAAAGATGGCAAGAATATGTTTACATATTATCTCTTGCATCTCAAATAACCCGCAAACACACTTGGCCTCACACTTGGCTTCATTAAAGTAAACAATATAAGTAACCTCCTTGATAAAATTTTCAGCCTTAACTTCATCATCGATAGAGTAAGTTGCGTTTACTCCATCCATTTTCTTGAAACGACAATGACAGTATATCATTCCCATTATTTTATGTTGAACCTCCCTAAATTTTGCATTTGTGTACACCTCTTGAAACTTATTCTCAAGAGCCAAGTGTGGTATGCATGGAATGGTGAAATTAAATGAATGGAAGTCAGGTTGGTTTTCATTCTCAATTTTTTTCTTCAATGCATTGTCTAACTGATCAACAAACTCTTTAACATTTTTCCTGGCATGTAAGCAATCGTCGAAGAAAGCGTTCATGCTCTCACTGCGTTGAGTTGTAATCATTCTAACCCAAAACAAGTTCTTTAAATATACTGGCACCCAAAACTCTCTCTGCATATAAGTTTTGCAACAATGTATTTTCATGCAAGTTGAACATATCCTTGAGGCTGTTCCGAGAATTCTCAAACTCCTTGATTGTAAGGAAGTCATAGACACAAGATAGAAACTTACTTTTCAGACTACATTTGTATTGACTATGGGAACCAAATTTCTTAGGGACCTGTCGCAATATGTGCCACAAACAATATTTATGCCGCATGTTGGGAAAGACAATGGTGATCACATTTTTCATTGTGCGATTTTAATCTATAATAATAGTATTCGGCGCTTTTCCATCCATGCAATCAAGCCAAGTTTTAAATAATCATGCAAATGATTCTGTATCCTCACTTGAAATAAGGCCTGCATCTAAAAAGATTGACTGTCTATAGTGGTTTACACCCACAAAAGGTGCAAATTGCATTTAATACCTATTTGTCAGGTATGTGGTATCAAATGTTACCACATCTCCAAAGTAGTTGTAGGCCCCTCTACAATAGGTATCCGCCCAAAACAAAATTTTCATTCTATCATTATCATCAAATTCCATGAGGCTGAAAAAGTCATCATTCTTGTATTGCATCAGTCTAAAATACTCAAACAATGCTTGAGCACCATCTTTACCAAGGCTCAGGTGTCGTGCTTTATCAATATAATCACGACAATTGTTTTCTCCAAATGGTACATTCTCAAACCCACCTTAGTTACAAGAGCATGGAAACTCTTATTCATCCATATGCCAGTCTGATCATTTGTATCCTACACCTTCCTAACAGACTCACTAACTTCTTTGTTGCATTTGAAAGACTTGGATTTTCTTGGATACATGATTGTGTGTTAAATACGGATGTGACACACAACTTCTCATCCTTTTTTTTTTTTTTAAACAGTCAAAGTCTCCTGTCTAATAGAGACCCCTACCCTGAATTTATTAAAAAAACCTCATATATGGCGGAGGAACACCATTAGACAATACATCTCAATAAAAGGAAAAATCATTTAGCTCTAATAGAAGCTAGACCCAACCTATCCAAACGCAGTAAACCTTTGAACCGAGCATTATGAAGATCCAAACCAATAAAATCTTTATCCACACCATAAGTTCCTTCCTTCGCCAACAAATCTGCAACCATATTTGCCTCTCTAAAAATATGTCTAAACTGAGCATTAATCTCATTTACAATCTCTTTGATCACTTCCCAAAAATTCCACAAAAACCAAGTCAACAAATACCAGACGCTAGCCAATTCATTACCACCTTAGAGTTTGATTCCACAAGCACATTTTCCAGCCACAAATGTCTACATTCTTTAACATCACATTCATTCTTGCCTTGTAGTCTATCTTACTTGCTGGCCGTGGCTTGGTGATGTTTGATGCTCTATTTCATATCTTGCCACAACGAGCACATCCCATAGTAACATATTTCCCAGTCCCATCTTTCTCCCTTTTACTCATTTGTGTTATTACTCCAAAACCACATCGTTTTCTGTAATATTTATAGTAAGTCATCAACTCATTGTCCGACTCAAAGTGCATCCCTGGCTTTGGCTCCTCAGTGATATCACCCCCATCAATAGGCTCCATATGAAGTGACTTGAAACTGCCAGCCTCTTTGGTATCAACCCTATTACCCAAAGAGGCAGTAGATTGGGCTTCAACTTCTATCTAGTCTAATGTGGCCTCATTAATTTCTTCAACAGAATTACTTTGCTGTACTTTATTTTCCTACAAATTGGAAGAAAAAAAGTATTATATGACAATATATATTGTGGATAATGTAAAAGACACAACATGTGGAAAATCTAATACATCACTTCGCTGCAACATGGATTTGGGTTGGCAGATGTCGGAGAAACAAACATTGGTAAAGCTGAACAAGAGCTAGCAGCAACACTAGTGCTAGTTTGACACTAGACCTGGCAGCTACACTAGAGGTAACACTGGTTGTGGAACTAGACATAGGAGCAGAAGTAGACATGGCAGCAGAAGTATCCATTGCAACAAAAGTAGAGTTCCACGGGTGTTGCTGTAGTTTAAAAAAAATATATATATAAACATAAATAATTGGTCCAAATATCCAAGTTCAACACTAACTACAATAAATACTCTAAGAAATCATCACCTAGTTGCTTCATGGATATGGGTAGGCAGTTCAAGGAGGTCCTATCATTGGTATGACGGAACTATACAAGGCAGCGGTTCTACTCAAGGCGGCAGCACTTGACACGAGAACGGAACTACTAAGGCAATAGTACTTGAGGTTGGTTGTTAAGAATGAAAATAAGATGCACGCATCTATATAATTATATTAAAATGACTTTCAATAGTTCCCATGCAAGTAGTAGATCAAGGTTTAGACTTCTTTACAGAAAATTATATTGTTTTGTCGATAGTTAATTGCTTACAAGAAATTTGGGTATTGGTATATATTACTAGAGATGTTATTACCAATTGTCATAAAAATATAAAACTATTTTGGTTATCTATCTGCATGAGATAGGTCATCGAGCATTGATATGTATATATAGATGTTATTTTTCATGTGTTTAATGTAATTAATGTTGCAATTAATTTTTTTTTTCTATTGCACATATATGGCAACCAGAAGTCAATATATACCTTTAGGATTTAGCAGCATAATTTATTATATGCTTTTTAAATTAAAAATTTATTCTATACCAGAAGTCAATATGCACACTACCGAAGGGACAATTGATCCTTTAATCAGTTTATTAACAGATATTTGGCTTAGCTTAAGATATTCAATACTTTCTTTTCCATTTTCCATCTTAAGATTTTATGCCAAAATTTACAACCAAAGCAGGATACTTGAAAAGCTATATTCTCATCCCATTTCATAAAAATGGACAAATTACACATGTATAACCATACCAATGCCACCCAACTAAGAACAAATGGAACCAAAATTTTGTTTTGTCTTCCATGAAATTTCACAAACACCATGAGAGCACATCCTAGGTTCTAAGCCTCTAAGCCCTTACCAGTCCCAAAGTCATAGAAAAATAAACAGAAAAAAAAATTCTAAGCCTCTTACTAGGTTGGACATCAAAATGTGGGTAGGTGGGTTGCTGCAACTAATTAACGATGGAGCATTATGCCGAGGAAGAGAATGAAATTGGGTTGCATTGAATTTCATTTTTTGGATTGAATCTTCTTCGTACCAAGGTTGCTTGAATGAAAAGATCTGAAAAAGCGGGAAGAAGAAGAAAAGATCGCTTGAATGAAATAACTCGGATTCTGGATGAAAAAGCTTGCTTGAATGAATGAAAAAGCTTCTTCTTCCCGCTTTTTCAGATATTTTCTTCATTTTCTTCATTTTTTTAAAAATATAATTGCTGACGTGGATTTTGCCACGTCAATGGTGTTCATGGGCAGCCACTGATTTGTGCCTGTCTGTAGCACTACTGTAAAAACAATTCATTACTATTCTCTATTACTTTATAAACTATTTTATTTTTATTTACAGTTAACCTAAAATATTCTTAGCATTTTAACGAAACTCAGTCAATAGAGGAGTGGAAATTAACTGATCCTCCTATACGACCTATCAAAAGCTCTCCATCGCTTAAAATAGTGAAACCAGTCGTGGTTTTCCCACTGGTTTATCATTGCAGTGCATTTGAATTTTAAGGAATAAAATTGTTTTTTTCTCTCAACTAATTAGAGTAGTTTTACTTTTATTATTAGTGTATAGAATTTGTCCTCCAAATTAACTTGTATCTATATTTTTATTTATAAAAAAATAAAATTGTACTCTCTTTTTTCTTAAATAACATTTTTTTTTCAATTAAAATTGCTTTATTTGGTGCATTTAACTAAGGAATGAAATTGCCATCTTTTATATTTTATTTACATCAATTAAATTAGCTGCATGTGTTATTTTTTTGAAATTTTTCTAGATTTATTTTACTTTCAAATACATCCAAAGGTCATACCATCCATATATGGTGGAGAAACTGAACGAGAAAGACCCCGAAGATGACGTTGATGAAACAACTGTAGCTGTTTTCAAAGACGTTTTAGGATTCAGATCTAGTTACGCACAAGGGATGGGGTACATGGTCATTCCCGACCCCTCTCATTCAATGAAGAAGGACAAGACATTTTTGTGTCTGGCCGAAGAGAATGAACGGAACAAGACTTGTATAGAAATGTGCAAGAGTAAATTAGACCAAATTATGGGTGATATGGCTGCCATGAGGAGATATTTTTCTAAGTATGAGAAATGAATGAACTTTCATATGTCTGATTTGGAGGCAATTAGTGAGTCTCATAGAGAGGCCTAGCGAGATGCTTAGGCATCTCTATTGCAGGAAGCAACATAATTTTTTGTGAATGGTTTTTTGTGGATGGTATTTGCGTGAATGGCCTTAATTTGCTATATAGTTCATGAATGGCCCTCATAATCATTTTGCAAGAGTTTTTTCCCATTAGTTGTAACTATTTATGGTATTTCTCTGATGGTTAGTTGGTTTTCAATTCAATATAGTGATATTTGAGTATTTATCATTATAACACTTCGTGAGAAAAGTGTAGGGAATTTGAGTTTTTCCTATAAGCACCATTTGTGAGAAAATACTTTTTCAAAAGAGTTGATGTGGTCCCAAAATAGGTACTTTGCACAATGTCCAGCAGTATTTCCCATAGCTCATGTTCATGGAAATGATCTTTTCCAAAGATTTAGGGTAGTCTAAATAGATGTTTCACTCACTTTTACAGACACGCTGGTTTTCTTGGAAAATAGTTATTTCCACAAATACTTTTCATGGGAACAATATTTATCCACTACTTAATTCCATGGCAAACTATCTTATTTCTCACGAGAAAAGTCTAGATCATTACTTATTTGTGGCAAAATTTGAATCCTTTCTCCACCAATCATGTTGTGGAAAAAAGTAGTTTTTTTCCACACATTGTTGTGGAAAAAGAGACCTTATCTCACCAATAATATGCCATGAGTCTCCAACAAAAGAAATTAGTGAGAAAATCATTTTTCTCACTATGGTCATACCTTTTTCGACCACTATCCCTCCCAAGAAAAAACAGTATTTGTTGTAATAATATACCACTAATATCATACAATTTGATTTACAAGACAAATTTATGATTATATTCTCTTCCAGATCGAATATTATCATCATCAATTTCTAAAGATAATTTTTCTTCTTTCTAACATAAAATTGTACACTTTCTCCTCCTTAAATAACAACATTTGTTTTATTACTCTTATTCGTATTATTGTTCTAGACATTCCATCACCTCAGTTCACTTTAGTCAAGTTGAATTGTATCATTAAAGGAGTTTAAATATGAAATATAAAGGGGAAGAAACTCACTTTTCCCGTGGGTTGTTATTGACTTTTTCCTTTCGAGAAGTGTTACAGAAAAATTTTTTTTATAAAAATAAATTCACAAACCGATATTGTTTCGTGTGAACTGTTATATATACTTTACAGTAAAAATAATTTTACAATCTAACATATCATATTAAGTTATGTCAGTTGTGTAACTTTACTTATGTGCAATCCCTTTGTGGTTAAAGTATTTCTCCTTTCCAAATAGAGTAATTCAGTCCTTGCCTTATTAATTTAGAGGTTGATTCACCGCCATCTAGGGAGCACATAATTAGTTTTGTTCAAAACTATACTAGGAGAAATATTTTGCCAATAAACAAGTTTGATAAGAGTAAACTTATAAATTGACATGATTTGATGTGGTATATCAGATTATAATACTTATTTCATTGTATAGTATATAAAATGTCTCACATCAAACCACATCACTTTATAAGTATACTTTTATAAGACGTCTTTGTAGATCTAATACTTCTCATATACTAAAGTGAGGGATTGGTTAATTCATCCCATGATATGAAAATCCTTTTGAAACTAGTTAAAAATGAGTACTAATATTATTTAGGCTAACAAATATTAGCAATAATTCATCGTGAATTACCACATATTCTGTTCTATCTGTCCATCTATTCATCTTAAACTAATTTTTTTTTTGGAAATGTGGGTTATTGACACCCTAAACTTTTATATTTTGATAATTAACACTATAACAAAAATGGCTAATTTTTCCGACCAATTTATCGCCACCCGCAAAAGGCAATTTTTGTTGTAGTATAATTTGCACATTTGATTAAGATATAAATATTGTAATGATTGTGACGCATTCATATCGTTGATCATCAGTTTTAAGGATAAATTATATTGTTCGATATTACAAATCACAAAAGTTTAATATACTTTAGGATACGAATTAAGAACATTGATATTTTATGGCGCTATAAGACATATTTCTTCTATTTTTTTAGAACAGAAAAAAAAGATACTTCCAACTCGATCGGTGAATCCCAAGCGAGGACTTTTTTTTTTTTTTTTTTTCCCTCTCCTGATCATGAATACTTCAGACTTCGACGACTTTACACCATGGTTGACTCCAGCAGCTAGCTAGCATGGGAGCTGACCGACACAAATACACGAACATGCTGCGACATGTCAATTAAATTGAAACAAACTCATCGGTACAAACATTTTTGGTTCCAATTAAAGATCAGGCTGCCTCAAGCGCGCAGCTCAAACAAATCAAGGCCTTAATTTGGCATCGCGATCGATGGAAGAGTTACATGTTGCAGAAGCAGCTTACTACAACAATGCCACCGGGAACTTCGGGCTCTGGCATGCAACTTCTTCCGCTCAATGGATACGGATACATGGCGATGGCCGAGTCAGCTTTGCCGAGTTCGACGGCTTCTTCAAGCAGTGCGGCTACAGCTGGGTTGATACGAATTTTTTTGTCGAGCTAGACCGCAACCGGGACGGTAGCTTAGATTTCTGGGAAGTTCTTACGTTGTACTACATCATAAAAACCAGGGCTGTCTGGTGCAAGCATTGCATGCAGATCCTATCCTACCTCATGGGACTTTATTTTACATGCCTCCACTGCATGCTTTGACGGCCTTGGTGACACCTACGATCTCTGTCCCAACCGCTATAGCGCACGGTGCTTCCAGCACCCCCACGCATCCTTCTTGGATAGCTACATGTTGCTCGATCCGATTCAAGCGGGGGCTTCACCCTGTTACAGATATCAATCTGGTAAGGAAAGTAGGCCGAAACTGTCCCTTCAGTAAGTACAATATGGTTGGAGTTAACTTGAAACATGGAAAGGTACTTATTTTGTTACTTTTTCGTTAGAAAATGATTTTTACAAGACTTGTATATATGAGCGGACAAATCTCATCTAAGTCATGATGATTTTGAGCCTTAAGTCACGTCATGCCGTGATGTAGATCCATTTATAATTTCCATATCTTCTCCACTTTAATTAAGGGCCTCAAATTCGAATGGAAATCTTCATTCGAGTTTGTATGAAAATTAATTAAGCAACGGACCTTAGGGTACATAATCAATCCAATTTAAGGGTTTTGCTATACAACCTCCTACTATTCACCCACACTCTACACTCTACATTTTTTTAAAAATTTTTTAATATTTTTAAAAAAAAAATTTTTGAGTTTATTTTTTTTTAAAACTATTTCAAATTTTTTATTCACTATTCATATAAAAAATATTTGATAAAAGAAAAAAAAATATGGAATGTGGAGTGTGAATGAATAGTAGGAGGTTGTGAAGATTTTTTGCCAATTTAATTGAGCTGAATTGACCAAAAACTGATACATGAATTATATATCTAATGACACAGGCTCTAGTTCCAGCTGCTGCTCCAAATACACATCGAAGGGTAAGTTTAGTTCTTCTCTTTTTCTTTGTCCTTGATCTTTACCCACTAGCTTGATTCATAATTTGGATTAATATCAACATATTATCAAACATTTTGGATTTAACACTAACAGAATATTAATGGCCACCAACATTGAAACTATTTATATATAAATTATCCAATTAATTACTTTGTAAAAGAAAAAATTGACAGGTATATGCATGGAATTAATTGAGTTTTTGAGTACATTATATAAGCTAGCTAGCTAGGGACCTAATTGAACTCGTTTAATTGCTTATGCTTTAAGGGGCATTGGTGGACAGCATTTCAAGCATTGGAGATGGCTCTTGGGGTTGCAAATATTTTGACTAAATTGTAGCATTATGTGATGCGATTGAGTCGGCATGCATGCATGCATGCTGGCTACTACAATTAAGAAGGGAATGGAATTAGATGAATAAGCATATATTGCTTTTATTTGTGATACATGATAAATCGCATGCATGCATGTATATATATATATATATATTGATATATGGCTACTATAAGCTAGGGCAAAATTGCGAAATTACGGCATGATCATATCTAATTTTTTCTTTTCTTTTTACTTCGATTTGTTCTGCTTTAAGCATCAGTACTGATCAATTGATTTGCTCGTACGTACGCGTTTCTTCAATAAGGAAATTTGCATCTATGATTCTTCCCTTTCTCGTTATGGCTAGCTAATATTATATATTCATCTCGTCTCAAATTAGACCGGCCAGTTGATATGATCTTCTTTCTTGATTATTTCTTGACATAAAACATATATATATATGTTACCGCCTGATCATTGTTAAATACTTAAATCACATGATGATGGCCATGTATGACCAAAAAAAAAAAAAAGAGTACGTAATTAAGCTAAATACGTGATATATAAATATATATATATTTATAAAGAAATGGGAGCTAAAGAATATTATAGTAACTGAAGAAATGAGGGCTAATTAAATAAATAATTAAGGGTTCTTGTATCATGTGATATTTTTTTGTCCCAAAAGTTTAAATAGTTGAAAATATATAAAGTTATTAATCTTATTTAATATTTCAATGCTCATCAACGTTCTAGTGCATAGGATTTTGCGTGTACTATTTGGTGTCGACAGTACTTAGATCTTTCTCTTTAATTCTTTTACTCTGATTTTTGCCGTAATGAGTTGCAGCAAATTTTTCATTGTTTGCGGCGATTTTCTTCACCGAAATTGGATCAAAATTTTGTTGCAGGGTGTTGGCTGCCGCAAAAAGTAGAATTTCATTTCCGGTGATTTTTGTCACAGCAAAAACCAGTTGCGACGATAATATTTATCGACACAAATACTAATTTTTGGTAATTTTGTATTTTTGTGACGACGAAAAACCACCGGAATAGTCTTATACAAAATAAAAAATAGTATCAAAACTGTATGACTATCATACCTAAAACACGTATGGTAACCTACATCTTTGTTTAGCAAAAATTGGTAATACAACATAAGGGTCAATAGAAAAGCACAACAAGACTAGTAGTAACCCGGTAACAATGGTAATAAATAACAGCTTTACCCACATCATAATAATTATATCATCTTTCACATGGACAATAGTATTTCACTCTCAAACAGGCTACCATATATATATTATAAGAAAATAAGTTATTTCTAGCGATTTTAAGGTCATCGTAAAAAAAAAAATCACCGCAAATAATCCTTATTTGTGGCGATTTTCATTTCATAGTGGAATACCGACACGAATTTGGAAAATGCCAAGGGATAATTCACTGTTAGGTTTTTTGCGACGACTTTTATACCTATTGCGGCGATGTTTTTCATCGCAAACTCTCTATTATGTTCTCCATTGCAAGTTGCGATTGTCGACTCAGGTGAGTTTCTTGCCGTCTTCTTGCCACCTCGCAGACGCCAGAGGAAGTTATAAAGGTGAGATTTCTCTTACTCAGTTGTTCCTCATTTGGGTGTTGGCACCCATTTTCTTTTTATGCTAATGTGATGACTGCGTATTCAAGAGGCTGTTTTGGGTTTTGTGAAAGTGCTAGTCTCCTGCTTAGAAGCCAATGGCCTGAAGAGTCTTCTTTCTGAAATCATCAATGAAGTTCTCCGATGGTCATCTATCTCCAGACATCACTTTAGAGAAAAGGCACATGCAAATTTAGCGTTAACCTTTTTCCATAATAAATGAGTACTTGTTAGTGAGAGAGAGAAAGAGAGAGGAGGGGGGAGGAGATGGATACTTGTCCTGCCTTGTTAATCTTCATACATATGCATGTTTATTTTATCTACAGGTCACTGTCATAATGGAGATAATGTTACGGAAGTGTGGTTCTGCTGCAGTGGGGTCAGTGTTCTTAAGACTGTTGTTGAGGTAATTCTTCATTTTCTCTTTGGCCTATTTTTTTCTAGATTTCTTTATTTTAGAGAGAGAGAGAGAGGACTTGTTCAAGCAATTGGATGACAGAAACAGAGCTAGATCATAGAATATCAATAGTTAATTGGGCCTTGTTTTAAGAGGTGGATTACTGATGAAATGCATTAGAACAAGCCACATGCTTCAAAGGTTTGGGCAATTGCTGATTCAAAACGACAAGGGTTTTTAGGTTTTACAGAGTTCATCACTGCAATGCAGGTTTCATATTGTACATTTTCTTGCAGATTTTATCTAAACCTTAACTGATATCTATTTTTATCGAAAAAATTTACATACTAAGCTTACTTATCAAAAAAAAAAAAAAAATTTACATACTAACCTTCTTGTACACCCCTACCTTACATAGACCAAATCTTTAAACAACTATGTTAAGAAAATACTGAAACATTTGGAAAACATTCCTCTCCAGATCATTTAATTGTAGCTTTAAGAATATTCATGTAATATGTCATTCACATGTTGTTGCCTTTGCATCAACGACTTATGCTTTAAGCTTGATCCCTAGGCTGTTCCTTAGGAGCCCTGCTTGAATATTATGCTTCAAAGGCTACATAACCTTCTTTCTTTTTTTTTTAATCTTGTATTCTAGTTGTTCAAGTGAGGTTGACACATTTCCTTCAATTATTACAGAACACATCGAGAACATTAAATCTCCATTGATGGAAGGTTTGGATGGCTTAGTTGTTGTAAGCAGTCTTCCTTTCTCAGTTGTTATAACCTTTGCATTCTTGCCTATCTATAACAGGCAGTCCACTGTTATGTGTTTTAGTTTGTTGTTTTCTCAGCATTGATTGCTTTTGATTTTTATATATAATTACTCATCCTTGTAAAATTAGTGTGGGTGGTACGCTATATACACCCTACATACTTGATCTAATTGGTTATTTATGCTATATGGTGGTATTACGCTCTAGTTGTGTTTAATAAAGGTGCATTCACGTTGATGGTTCCCAAATTTTGGTATATCCATGGTGTCAATAGTTTTGTTAGCTAATTTGCAGATTATCTATTCACATAGTAGACAAATTTTACTCTTGATCTCTCTTGCAGGTATATTCGGTTAGTTATGTCAAATCTGCATGAAAATCCTGAAGAAATCAGACAGCTGCATCCCAGGTAAATTTTCTCCAGAGTTTCATGCTAGCATAATGTTAGTTCACTTCTTAAATATGTAGTTGAAGTCAAATTTTCACACGTGTTTTCTTTTATTCAACTTGTCAGAAATTTTAACACAGTGCTGTCTATCACCCACCACCTTTAAAATGGAATGAATGGATTAATTAATGCAGATGGTTTAGAAGTCCAGGCTCAGTTGTCACACCTTATTTGAAGTAGGGTTCTTTTTCATTGCCAAGAGAAAAAACAATAAATTGGTTAGCTTTGCTCTTTTCCTAAAGATTAAGTAATCCCCCTCTTCTATTAGAAACCATGTTTTTCCTATAAAAATCTGGCAGACTTTAGTATTCACTAATTTGCAAACCAAGGGCTCAATCTTCTTAGAAGTGACCTAGTGCGTGACAATAGCATTAGCCTTGCTTTCTGGTCGGTGATAGCTACTATGGGCAGATTTGATAAGTGAGCACTTATCTTCACTCTACAAGGCTGGAACTTTGGCTTAAATTTCATTTGTAAGAAGACTAAGGATAGGTTTGGGGGCAAAGACAAGATGAGATTTCTCATCTTCATCTCATCTCATTATTACACTTTTTCAAATCCCCATACAAAATATAATAAAAAATTTAACTTTTTAAAATCCCAATATAACTTTTTCAAATTTGAATTCAACTTTTTCAAATTTCAAACTAAAAAATAATATTTTAAACTTTAAAACAAAAAACAAAATTCTCATCTCACCCCCAAACCTATCCTTAGTCCAGTTTAGTTTAAAACTCCATCATTTTTCCCTCCTAGCTCACGTTTAGCACCTAAAACGATAGTAGTAAACACACTTCAAGTTCTGAAATTTTCTGCAACAGATTCTGTCATGGTGTCTTCCAACGTCATATGTCCTCACATTTTCCCCCTAATACTTGTTTAGTTGGGTGTGTAACCAAGTGGAGGGAAGGTAGAAACATGTATAATTCATGCAATCTACTACTTGATGAGGTGAGGTGATTTTCTGCCTTGTTTTGTTCCATGCTGTACAATTTCTACAAAGAGGTTATGTTATAGTTTTAACTATACTTTGATTCATTAAGATTTGAGTTCTGTTTGTTTATATTGAATAACTGTATAGGGTTTGAGTTAGTCTATATATTTTTTATGCCTAGGTTTGGATTCTAGAATTATACATAACCCCTAGGCATCTGATTATAATCACGGTATTCCTCCGCCATAAGTGAGGGTTATCAATAAAATTGGGGTACCGTCCTCTTCTTAAAAAAAAAAAAAGTTTTAACTATACTTCTTCCTCTATTTGATTCACTTTTCAATTATGTTTAGGTCTCCATTTTTATGTGTTAAACTAGTAGAGATCAGTATGTATTTTTTTACCTTCTACTCAAGCTAATAACTAAGTAACCAACTAAGGATTTCATTAGAATTTCTGGTTTTGTTTTATCAAGAACTATCTCTTGCTGTTTTTATGCTATGTTTACCCATAAATCATGCTTATTTCTAANGGGGGGGGGGGGGGGGGGTTTGGTTTGAACATGTATACAATTAACTTCTTGGCTGTACAAACAAGTGCAGAAAGTTTAGCAACTTTAGCTCTGATTCCTCTGAAGTTCTAGCCCCTTAGTTTGCCTTTATCTAATCTCTTTAACTCAACCTTCAATATGTGACGTTAGGAATACCAAATGACCTTAAAATCTCAGACCAAAACCAGCTCTAAGTAGCTGGAACTGAGGGGAACAGCAACATAGCTCCTCTCTTTTCTTTCTACTGTTCAGCTCTCATCCTCTCCACCATTCCCTTGTTTTAGGCCACGTCAAGAGGTAGAAAAACCTTCATAGAAACCACAAAAACAATAGTGAAGTCTATAGAAAAAGGAGGAAGCTCGATTGTTAGAGAAACAACTTAAACTAGTTCAAGTTTGAGGTGAAAAATAAAACGGTCATCTATTATTACTATGTTTCTGGTTTGATTTAGTTGCTGCAAATCAGTCTCATTCCTCTCCTCTCTTCAATTTCATCTTGAGCTTGATTAATTCTCCATGAATTTGTGTTAAAACCTTGAAATAATTCCTCATATAGACATTAAACAGCAGCTAAGAGTGATGCAAAAAGCAACAGTCGCAGCTGCAGGACAAAAGAAAAATCTCAACAGATGTAATGATCTGTTCCAACCCCTTTACCTTTCCAAATTCTCCTCTTAAGCCATAATTGGCCACATCATTCAAGACCCCTTGTATAAGAATCAATCTTTAGAAGTGTCAAAATAGCAGCTGCATTATAGCACATCTGAAACAACTCAATAATTCTATAGTTATTATAGCAGCAATTTGCAGCCCTTAGTCTCGTGTTTTTCTTCAACTTATACTTCTTCTTTCTTTTTAGCATCAACTATAGTCTATAAGTGTATTAAATTCCTGTACCTCAACAACACTATAAACAAGCGCATAGTAGTGGTAGGAACTGAAAATAGCAACCTAAACAAAAGCAAAACAGAAAAAGCAGCAGTGCTGCAATTTCTCAGCTCTCTCCAATTTCCAATTGTACTTTTCTATTCTTTTGCTTCTTTTACGCCTAATACTTAAAGTACTTTTTTTCCTTACCTTCCCTTCATTTCCTTTAGTCTATTTGCACCATAGCATTACTATGTGATGACAAAAACCAAAACTTGACCCCGTTTGGATACAATAACCGTTTTATCTCATCTCATTATTACAACTTTTTCAAATTCTCATACAAAATATAATAAACAATTTAACATTTTCAAATCTTAAAACAATAATAATATTAAAAAAATAATATTGTAATAATATTTTATTTAATTATAGAGAATGCAACAGATTGCAGCGATTTATAAATCGCTGGAAATAGCCATATGCGGTGATTTAAGCACCTATTATTGCGAATTTCAAACGCTGGAAAAAAACGATTTTCTTG
>QEOT01009619.1:63275-181082 GCA_003123785.1 Pterocarya stenoptera
ATATATATATATATATATATATAAATAGGCCTGTAACCCGTCTAGCCCTGCTCTTTTGGACCCGACCCGCCCGTCCTTATACCTAGCCAAAAGACCCGACCCGTAAATATGCAGGTCGGGTCTAAAATTACCAAAAATATTCGCACAAGTCACAATAGCATTTTCAAGCCTTAGCAATTTCAATCATATCGAAAGCTTGCCCACATTCAAGGACTTCCTCAAGAGCTCCCTTAATCCGAAGAACTACGTAGAAGTTCGACGCCATCGCAACGTCGCTCGCATCAAACTCTTCGACGCGGTGTCGTGCATGAGCTTGAACGAAGAGCTTGGCTTGTTATATTCGGGTTCTTGGGTCAAAACCTTAAAGGTTTGACGCGTCGCAAACTCTAAATGCTTGGAGTCCATCAACGCCCACGAAGATGCCGTAAACGTCGTCGTCGCGGGCTTCGATGCCTTTGTGATCACGGGCTCGACGGATGGAACTGTCAAGGTATGGCGAAGGGAGCTACAAGATAAGAGAACCAAGCACTTCCTGGTACAGGTTTTGTCTCACGGTGAGGTTCTTTGGGGCCACAAGTTGGAGGTGCTGTGCCTTGCCATGGCGGGAAATCTGGTGTTTAGTGGGTCGGCAGATAAGAATATTTGCGCGTGGAGGAGGGGGAGCAGAACGGGGCCCACATTTGCCTCTCGATTCTGACTGGTCACACAGGGCCCACCAAGTGCCTCACCGTTGACGAAGACTTGGCTGTTCTTCTGGGAGTGAGACGTTTGTGTCTGAAGACTCGAATGTTAGACTATCTAAAGCATTTTTTTAATTTTTTGATAAGAGTCGGTCTGCCCGTTGTTTACCAGGTTCAACCCGACGTTGATGCATAACTGTCTTCTATCAGACGGATCTGATTGGGTCAGACGGGTTGACGGGTCCAACGAGTATTTTGCACAGGCCTATTAATGTAAAGGTCTATGGAGAGAGAAGGAAAAGGATGATTGAGTTACAGGTAAAATCCGGCCCAAACTCTCGAGGCATTCTAGTTACAATCTTCATATGTGCAACATAATTAATCTAGGTATTCGGTTAACAATTTGAACGAGATAGGGATTAATATTATTAGGACAGGATACCTCGTTTGTTTTTGAAAATGAGATAAGATGAATTGAGATTAAAGTTAAAAAGTTAAATAAAGTATTGTTAGAATATATTTTTTAATATTATATTTGTTTTGGGATTTAAAAAGATTGAATTGTTTATTTTATTTTGTATAGGAATTTGAAAAAGTTGTAATGATGAGATAGAAGGTTTTTAAAGTTTTTAAAGTTTTGGATTTCAATCACGAAAACAAACAAGGAATGTTCATCTCAAATATGTACATTAGTATAAATGATTTTTTTAAAAAATATTTTTTAAATATTCTTAACCATTAAAAAATAAAAATAAATGAATTGACAGATTTGATGAGCATATTAAAGTTATACTATATATCATTTCCCTTAATATTATAAAAACTAAATTTGACAATTTATTCTCGGTGTGTTTTGGTAGTGTTGAACACACGAGACAATTTATTCCCTTAACGAGACAAAGACTTGTAATGGGGATAAAATGAATGTCCTTAATTTATTAAGCCATTAATAGAATAGTAGTACGTGATGCAGCCACGTCAATCATGAAGAACCATTAATTATTTCAGTTATGTTTTCGGATATGAAGAAGTTTTAAGAAAAATATTCAAGTTCAAGGGTTTCAAATATCTGACAAGTTTGGGGGTGAAAAATGAGATAAAAATTTTGTAATTTGTGAATAATAATGCGATAGTTTGAGTTAATGTTTTCTGAGATTTTGAAAAGAGAAATGATTTGTCAGAGTTTTAAATAGACAAGTCTCGTACAAGCTCTTGTAAAAAAGTGGATCACACCTTAAAAAAGTGTAAAAAAACTATTCTTTATTAGTGAGACTTATATTTTTACAAAGGGCTTGTATGGGATTGTACCTAAGTATTATTCATATTATTTTTATTTGAGGATTTGAAAAAGTTGAAATACTTTTTAATGAAATTCTATTTGTAGTCTCTATTTGGGGATTGCATGTGCAAACCCTTCAAATAGAAAAAAGTATCATTTTGATAAGGATAATATTGTAATTTTGAAAAAATTTAAAAATAAAATTGACTAAGCTTGTATATGCAGTCCCCATTGAGGACTGTACGTAACATTGCTTTACTTTTTTATCTTTTATTTGAAAATTTAGAAAAGTTGTAATATTCAGTTTGAAAAAGTTGTAATAATTAGTTTGAAAGTATTTGTATTTGAGTGATTTTTAAGAAAGAGATGGACGAAATAAGATGACAATTTTAAAATAAATTTTTTTTCCAAACAAACCCTTAAAGTTCCTATACTAAATTTAGAGTACAGAATGTGAGAAAAATAAATACATAAAGTTTACTCATGATCTATAGCATTTATTTATTGTTGCCGGCATGAGTTTTTTAGACAACATTAATAAATAGTTAATGAGTCGTCATGTATAGCCTACTAATTTATACGTTTATCTCTTTACTTGAGGCTTTCAAGTTTAGATAGATCATCTTGATCTGAGCTTGTATGAAAATTAATCATTGCTTAATTTTGAAACCTTAATCAGATTGGGATATATATATTGCAACCTTAGTGATCTTATATATATAAATGCATGCAGCTGGTACATCGTCCTTTGATATTCTTTTAAATAGTACTGGTTGTGCATAATTTGACATGCATGTCCTCTTGCACTAGTCATGATTCACATCATAGATTAAATCTATGAATAATAGTGAAATGTTTTAAGTTATGATGTTTATTTATGAAAATTTTTTAGGAGAAGTCACTGTTGGTAGCAGCCATTTTTATACACAATATGTGGTTTCATCGGGACCGTCCATCTCTTAAAATTGAAATTATGAGAGGAAAAATAAGAGGAGGAGAAGAAGCTACGTAGTGAGTGTAAAGTGTGCACTACTATAATAGCTTCTCTTTAGTATTACTCTTTATTTATTGAGTTTTAGAAAATTAGATAAAAGATTAAATAAAAATATTATGTACGTAGCTGGCAACCAAATTTAATTAAGCTGAATATATTGGCCCAACAATTGATTCAACGTCTATATGTCTAACGCAGGCCCGCGCTAGAGCTCGGCGGGCTGCTGCTGCACATATACCAGCTGGAACGCCGGTAAGTTTAGTTCATCGCTTCTTCTTCATCCTTTGATCTTTAAGTACTAGTTGCTCATAATTTGACATGCACCATGCTTTCTTGCACTAGTTTTGATACGCAGAGATAAATTTATGAATAGTAATGAAACGTTAATTTGAGTTATAATGTTTTAATATTTAATTTTGGGAAATAAGAAAAAAAGTTGAATAAAAATATTATAAAATTAAAATATTATTAGAATATAATTTTTATTTTGAAATTTGAAAAAATTGAATTGTTTCTTGTATTTGGAAAATGCTTCTGGTCATCGTGGCCACCAATCTAGTTTTTTATTTTTTTTACTTAATAGTTAAGTAAATATTTTTTAATGAATTTATGATTTTTTTTTGAAAATTTTTAATAAATTTGAAAAAATATTTGAAAAAAGAAAAAAAAAAGGGCAAATTTTTTTTCCTATTCGGTGGCTCCTTCAGGGCCTCCCTTTGTGGAAGTAGCACCACCATTTGTATTTTGTTTAGAAGTTTAGAAAAATTAATGTAATGATTATATTAAAAAGTTAAATATTTGAAATGTTTTAAGTTATGATGTTTAATTTATTGAGTTTTGGAAAATGAGATAAAAGATTAAATAAAAATATTATGTACGTAGCTGGCACCCAAATTTAATTAAGCTGAATATATCGGCCCAACAATTGATTCAACGTCTATATATCTAATGCAGGCCGCCGGCGCTATAGTTCCGGCTACTGCTTTAAATATACCAGCTCGAACGCCGGTAAGTTTAGTTCATAGCTTCTTCTTCATCCTTTGACCTTTAAGTACTCGTTACTCATGATAATTTGACATGCATCATGTTTTCTTGCACTCGTCTTGATGATATGCATAGATTAAATATGTGAATACTAGTGAAACGCTAATTTGAGTTATAATGTTTTATTTTTTGATTTTGAGAAATGAAAAAAAAAAGTTGAATAAAAATATTATAAAGTTAAAATATTACTAGAATATGATTTTTTAATATAATTTTTGTTTTAAAATTTGAAAAAATTAAATTTTTTTTTTTGTATTTGGGAAATGCTTATCGCACATATAGTGGTCATCGTGGCCACCGATCTAGTTTTTTATTTTTTTTACTAAAGTAAATATTTTTTAATGAATTTATGATTTTTTTTGAAAATTTTTAATAAATTTGAAAAAATATTTGGAAAAAGAAAAATAGAGGGGCAAATTTTTTTTCCTATTCGGTGGCTCCTTCAGGGCCTCCCTTTGTGGGAGTAGCACCACCATTTATATTTTGTTTAGAAGTTTAGAAAAATTAATGTAATGATTAAGTAATGATCATATTAAAAAATTAAATATTTGAAATAAAAAAGTGTCAGTGATATTTGAAGAGAAAATGATCAGATGAGACGAGATGATCATATGAAACCTAGCTATTCCCGAACAACCCCTAAGATTAATTAGGTTGTTGTTTTTAGACCAACCAAATTTGGTTTAATATTGACATGGTATTATAAACCATCTCGGACTAACAGTACTAACGAAGGTACCTGGCCTATATTGTTTGCTTATCCTTTCAGATGATCACGTATTGGACGGCCACAGTTCAAGCAGTACAGGTGGCGGTTACTGTTGCGAGTCTTATCACTAGTTGTAGCATTATGTGATGATGCGAATATATATGCTTGCAATCTCTTAATTATATATGAGAGACCGGAGTAAGAATAAGTACTGTTGCCGATATTAATTGTGATACATGAATATTGGGGATGTCATGTCATTTGTCCCAAAAACTTAAATGGTTGAAAGTATATCAATTTAATCATAGTTTATAGTACTTCAAGCATGCTTACCAACTTTCGTTTAGCATCTTGCGTGTACAATTTTTGTTGGCGAGTAGGGTAGGGCAAAACCTCTAGAGCCTTTGTGTTAGACTCCCACGTAAGGTGGTCTCTAAAATCACGACACATGTCCTAGCCATGTCCGGGACATGCTCCTTGATCATGCCCCGAGCATGTCTTGATCCGTGTCTTGTCACACACGGGGCGCCCAGCATGCCCATGGATCGGCCACATGCATGCCTTGGCCCGTACCTTGACACGCACGGGGCACCCAGCATGCAGGCCATGCCCACGCACCGCGTGGCCCTGCGCACGCACGCAGGCCGCGTGGCCTGCGCCCCCACCCTGCCCTCATGGCCATGCGCACGCCCAGGCGCACAGCCATGCGCACGCCCACCAGGCGCACGCCCAGCCTGCTCATGCCTATGCGTGCTCCCATGCAGCACATGCAGCGGGCCATGCATTTAGCTGCATGGCCCTCCTGCTGCACACCAGCAGGCCGAACATGGCTTCATGCCATGCACCACAGCTAGCCATACCGAGCCACCTAGCCATGGACCAGACCGTGGACCACCATGCACCACCCTAGCCGAACCCTTGGCTCATGCATGCCACGGCCATATGGTTCATGCCACTATCTTATTTGTGTTATTTATTTTATTTCTTTTATTGCAAATGGATATTTTGGGGGTTTCCAAGTTGTAACCTTTATAAATAGGACCCTTAATCATTTCTTTCACGTCTTTTGGCAAATTAACTAGGGTGAGGACTTGTTGAGAGATGATTTCGGTGCTAGACACTTGGGCTCTTTTGGGTGCAATTCATTGAATCCTAAAAAGAGGATTACTCCATGCAATTCATTGAATTGGAGTAATCCATTTATCTTGTTTATCAACTTGGTGCAATTCATTGAATCCAAGTTGATTATCTTTATTTTTGTTCTTTTATCAATATATGAGGTTTATTCAATCTTGGTGCACATTGTGAATCATTTGTTGAATTGCTTTCATTGTTCATTCAAGTCCACCATTGGTTCTTGAGTGTTCATCTTGTGTTCTTAGTATTCTTTATTTTTCGGCTTGTTCCATCCCATACACCCTCAATTTCGACCACCATCATTGTTTGCCAACTTTCCATAATTGATCCACCTTCTTCCACCTAGCCTTAGCCGAATTCCTACTTTTCATTTGAATTTGAATTCAAATTTGGCACTTTTGCCATATTTGAATTAGCCTTGGCCGATTCCCACTCTTTCTATAATAGGGTTTCCATACTTGAAAGCCCTAGTTGACCCATTCCATACACTTGGCCGGCCACACCCCTATCCGCAAGCATATTCCTAGTTTTTAGGAAACCTTCCTAAAAACACTCACTAGCCTATTCGGTCAAGCCTTGGCCGCCCACCCTCTTTTGCCCTAGCTCCAAAACCCTAAACCATCTTCCATCTCTACCCCTAGCCACATCATCCAAACTCTAGCCCTAATCACCAAGGGGGCGCCATCCATGCAAGCCATCCTTGCCGTGCATCTATGCAAGCCTAGCCATCCAAACACTTATCCATTTTTTTTAAATTCCCATACACTCATCCTAGCCTAAACACTAACCTCACCTTGTCCAAATTGCCACCATAGCCACCTTTGATCGTGAACCAAACAAGAGAAGGACTTGAAGTTGATCAACCAAAGGAGATCATAGCCGATGAGGACTTAGTGTTTAGGGACTTGATCGGGATCCCTAACATTTTGACTCTGGCCGACGTCCATTTTGATTCTGATTTCTATAAAATCGGAGTAATCGGAATTTGAATTCGAAATCAAAATTATTTTAAAAAGTATTATCAAAATCTAAGTTTGAAGTTCGAAAGTCGGAGTCGACGTGGAGTGAAGTTTGTCGACCTCGGACTGCTATTATTTGTTTGCTATTCTAAACCAATTTTATCTAATTTACTAATTATTTTATATGAGATTGCTTTTTATCTGGAGCTCTTAATTTTTTAGTTTTTTAATTTATTCAGCAGCGTCAAGCGGGGGAGCTTGAAGCGGGATCAACGAGTGGTGGGCGTAGCTTTTTTCAGCGAGGTTTTATATATGCTTATCGAATATTGAGGGACAAAAGTGAAATTAAATGAATATTTTTACTTGAAGATCTCAAAAAAGAAAAAAAAATATTATCACAAGTCTAAGCTGTCTTGACTCTTATCCCTTTCCCCTTCGTACCGCTCTTAACAAAGCAGTATATTTATTTGTTATTCACTCGAATCTTAAGCCTTTAGGTTCAAATCTTAATCACTGTCGTGTTTTTTATTTGTTCTAGCTAGGGTGGACTATGGGTGTACTGTGCCCATGTCTTGTACGAGATACTAATACCAATTTGACCCCTCGTTAGCTGTTCCTTTTCATCCCTTTAAACTAGTTTTTGGAAGAGACTCGATAAAATCAGATAGGGAAATGGGAGAAGGCAGTTGAAAGTCAAGATTGTTATGATCCTAACTGAGACGACGTCGTTTATGGAGACCTGCACAGTGCCGTTTGGTATTAGTGTTAGTGAAGTGTGCGTTTAACAATTGTTTTATGCAAAGAGGAGCAGCCTTACCGGCCACTTGTCTAGTAGTCTGGCTGTGTAGAAGTAGTGGAGTCTGTTAGAGCCATGATTAGCCAAAGTTCAAAAGGACATTTTGATCAATGTGAGACGAATTTGACTTTTGGCTTTTTTATTCACATAAGTTTCTATATTGAAATAGTTATTTTTTTATTATATAATAATAAAATAATATAAGATAGATTTGATTTTGACTATTCACATCAAATCTCTCTATTGAATTATTCATTTATTCCGTATATAGTAATAAAATGATTAATAATAAAAATATATATTTATTTTTTAATTATTAATTTATTTTATGTTATCATATTTTACCATTTTCCATCCAAGACTGTATATTGCAAACCCATCAATGTCTGACCCCTTTTACTAAGACTGTTCATCCGGGTTTCGACCTGGAAATCCGGGTCTACCCGGACCGGAACCCGGGTTTCAAACCCGGGCCGGGTTGACCCGGGTAACATCCGGGCCGGAACCCGGGTAGATCCGGGTTTTTGAAACCCGGAAATCCGGGTTCCGGGTTGAACCCGGTTTTTTTTTTTAAAATATTTGAACCTCATCATACTTATACTTCAAGGATGGGCCCTGGTTGTCCTCCTTTAGCTCTTCCAAAATTTGATTGTCAGCTCCTAACTTATATTTTGGAAACCGATTAGAAGAAAATAATTAATTAACTTTTTAATTAAATGCATGTAAAAAAAATAATATTCATCATGTAAAATGCATGCGACAGATACGATGTAATCCACTACATATTACATTGTTTGAACTAATTTGCTAAGAATATTACAAAACAAATACGTTGCCATAATCAAGCTCTAATACACAACAAATTGTTTGCAAAAAATCATAAATTTTTCCAAGCTAACTAGGCTCTTTNTCGATAGGTTTGGTCCTTAACCAATTTTGGGTGCAAATGAGGGCTTCGACAGTTTCTGGAGACAATGAGCTCCTAAAAGGATCCAATATGCGTCCTCCAGTACTGACTCCGAGGCAACAGTGANCCGGATGTCGACAGGTTTGGTCCTTAACCAATTTTGGGTGCAAATGAGGGCTTCGACAGTTTCTGGAGACAATGAACTCCTAAAAGGATCCAATATGCGTCCTCCAGTACTGAATGCAGACTCCGAGGCAATAGTGGAAATGGGGGTGGCTAACACATTACGTGCTACCTCAGCAAGAACAGGATAATTGGTGGCATTAACTCTCCACCAATCTAAGATATCAAAACCGAGAGAGTCATTTACACACGTCTCAGACAAATATCTCTCTAGTTCCGATCTAAACTCCATAACACCCCGCTCCTCAAGGAATTTAGTAAACATGATCTTAAATTTAGTCGGAGGCGGTATCGGCTCATTAGAACTCCCCCCACTAGTAGTGTTTGACCTCCCTTGAGCCACATTAGAACTCCCTCCACTAGCCACACGGAATGTGTTATACTGCTCGATCAAACGGCCTAAAAGGAGTTTAACCTTGTCTTCTATCTTATCCGCCAACTCATACCCTTTGCACTTTTGCAACCAAAACTTCATTACCATCATATTGTATCGTGGATCAAGCACAAAAGCAACGTATATCATCAAGTTGAACCTATTTGTGCTACCCCAATATTTGTCATACTTACTTCTCATATTTATGCCCATAGTACTAGTGATAATATCACTACTCAAGCACATATCAATTAATGCATCTTCAATTGTGCAAAGTTGCTCAAAATATACATTAGCCGTCACATACAAAGAACCAGAAATGCTCAATGTAACATCATAAAAAATTTTCAGCAACTCTACAAAAATACGTGAAGGGTCAGCGACTCAGTCTTCAAGCCTTGAGAGCTGCGGCGCAAGGGAGAATGAGAATGGGAGATGAAGTTGAGTCCAGAGTCTGCCGGTTGTTTTGAGTATCGATAGGGTTTTTTTTTTAAACCCGGGTTCCGGGTTTCAAATCCGGGTACCGGGTATAAAACCCTGTACCTGGCACGGGTAGACCCGGGTTTGGTCATGCGGGTACCGGCCCGGATTACATCCGGGCCGGAACCCGTAACCGGAACCCGGTTATCCGGGTTCCGGGCCGGGTCGGGAAAAAACCCGACCCGGATGAACAGTGCTACCTTTTACTTTTCTCATTGCTTTCAAGCTCCAGCAGTCTTCTTCCCCACAAGACAAAATACCCAGTACCCATTTATGAAGAAAAGTAGAGAGAGAGATCAAAGACAATAATAATTCATTTATAGGATTAAAAGAAGTCCATGAACAAAAGCCAATACCCGAACCATACTTTTTTTCTTGCGGTGTTGTGAAGTTTCAAAAGGGAGGTAAGTGGAGAATAGGAGAGAAACCAGCAGGAAATACAAAAGTACGGTGCGTTATTGACTTCCTCTTTTTAATACTTCTACTCTTCCAAAAGCCATATATATATATTTATATATAAAAGAAAATAAAAGAAATAAGCCCTGCCCAAAAAACTGAAAATTGTAGTTTGTTTTAACTGTAATATATTGCACATATTATTTAAACTGAAGCAGCAATCCAAACAATTGATTCTGGAGTGTCACTTGGAGCCGGTCGGGTGATAAAAATAATTTTACACAATTGAAGCCTGCCACATAAGTGTCTCCATCGTTTTTTTTCTTCAACCTCACGTAGGCGATAATTATGTGTTAAATATTTTAATATGAACATTAATAATTGGATCTTTAATTTTTTATGATCCACAATAATAAAACAATGATAATTAAACACATATCTTTCTCTATCTGTTTAATGAAGAATTTGATCTGACTATAAGAGAAGGATCACCCTACTAACTTAGCCTTACAAGTGTCTCCCGATGGCTAAAGGCACAATAATGTTATAGGTGAGAATCTTGTAACCCCTCAGTATCATTTATAGACTTCTGTCCATCAACAAATCTAATACTTTGTATTTAATTGTGATTAGAGATATAAAGTTAATCTTATCTCTTAAGAGTTTTCTTATCCTATTATAACTCATATATTAACTGATAAGTTTTGACTTATTCCAAATTCTATCAAAATGGGTGTGTGATTGACAGTTTAAATCAAACTCTTACATTATGGTGATTTTTGAGATGGCCGGGAACACAACCGAGTGCAAAAAGAAATAGAAATTTGCATAGTTTTTTTTGAAATCAAGATAACTATATTAACTTCAAACTTCAGAGATTACATGACTACATCCTGGACTCAAACTCAAGTGAAGATTTTGCTAACAATGAGCAATATCATTACCACTTTTCTTGACAAACAAAAACTTCCAACTAGAAAAAGAAATAAGCTGCATAACTTTTTCTTCACAAATTGCGAACATTGAGCTCCGAATTCTCCATGGCCATCAAAGACCTCGAAGAAATGGTCATTCGGGTTAGTACCAAACTGTTGAACTGGCCTCTAATTTCGGCCCCTTTGCTGTCGGTGCAATCGGTGCTGCGTGCGAGGGAGGGTGCGGGGAAGGGAAAAGCCATTGGTGAAGTTTGAGAGGTCAGGACTCGATGAAAAATTCGTGGGAGAGAGGAAGGGGGAAGGAAGGGTAGGGGAATATCTGAAGGAGGAAGGAAGGGGGAAGAAGAAATCGAGGGAGGGGAAGGAAAATGGTCTGCGTGTGGGTGTATATTTGCCTTTCATGTACCTCCTATGTGGTGAGTTTATATTGGCTGGTGTAAAAGTAAGTTATTCACCCGACCGACCTTGAGTTTTTCCCTCGATTTCTGTCCAAGTCAACATCTATCTAAACATCTAGATGCTGTATAAAAGCTCTTATCCAAATCTTTTTTTTTTTTTTTAAGGAAATAGACACATTTCATTAATGAGATCAAAGTTACTGTTGACTTATCAGTACATGGAAAATCCAAACTATAAGCCAAATTATGCATCAGCTTTGGGGCTTCCCTACACACAAATTTCTTTGTGGCAGACATTGTCTTAACTTCTAAATAAACTTTCTCAAAACAGACAAAGCGTTCTGTAAAATAGAACTTGAAGGCCCTCTCAATCCTCTCATAGAGGATGAGTTTGGGACACAGCTATGGACATCAAATCTAATAGCCTATTTCTATTAAATTAAAAACTACAGTAACTTGAAAAAGCTACAACTAAAAACATTAACAACAATAGGACCACAAGTACTAGTGAGACCCCAGACAACACGCCCACTGCAAGCATCGGCATCTCGAGCCCTGATTGACCGAGTACCTAGCTAACGCACCGACCACAATAGCCCTGCCGTACGATCACCAGACGTAGCATCGCTCACCACTCTTGAACAGCTCTTGCCCCAGATTACGTCCGATCCAAAGGCTCAAACACCTCACTCGGGTTAACAAAACAACAACAAACCAGAAAGGCAAAACAAAACAAGATACTGAGAAAGAAAAACAACACTGAAACAATAAAAGCCAAGAACAAAATCGGATGAACAGTGCACAGGCGGTCGGCAGTGGCGCGTGCGCGACATTGTTCACCTGGGAGGAAAGCCGTCGGTCAAACTTGGAAGTCCCGAAGACAGAGGTTCCACAGAAGCTGAGCGTGGCGTTGGCAAAGGCCTCCTCGGTGGTGCTTGATAAACACACACCGGCAAGGTCTGGAGCTTCGTCCCGTGCGTGTGGGCTACGCGCCACTTCAATGGACGCCGGATTTTGTAGATCGGAAGATCGAAGGCTAGGCATCATGCCGGTGGGGTGCGTGTAGACGGTCGACAGCTGGAAAGACACGAACGGCGATCTTCCCTTATTTGGCCTAAAAAACATAAAAACAAACAAAAAAACCACGACACGAAAGTTAAATGGACTGAGGGGAGGGGAGAGAAGCCGAAGCTCCTCCTCCCTCACATTGGATCTGTAGTTTAGGAACTTTTAGAGAGAAGGGAGAGGGTTTTTTAGAGAGAGAGAGAGGGGGGGTCCTTGGGTCGCTCTTATCCAAATCAGATGGTATATGGATAGATTTAAAATGTCCAAATCAACCACAAGAAAGTAGACATAATATGGATAGCTTCATCCACAAAATATTTCCACAGCAACATGGCACAAATACAATTTCCACATAGTACATTAATGTGCATTTACAACAAACCAAAGACACATAGCACTAAACAATTATTTTCACCCAAAAGGTGTGGATGGAGATGTAGATGTGGATGTAGATCTATTGTTCATTTCATCGTAAACTTTCTTCTGAAGTGTTTGAAAATAGTCATGTTGAGTGCAATTAATGACATCCGATCGCTCTCGACCTTGGTGACCGCTTCTCTCCTCTCTACCATGCACACGGTTCTATCATCGATCATGTGACTTAAAGCTTTTTTAAACTCAACATCTTCATGTTCTCTAGACTTCCTCTTTCTTTCCCTCTCTTTCTCACTCTTCTTGCCTAGCAGCCTCTCATCAATGATCTCAAAGTTGTCATCGGGAGTGTCATTTGCTAGCGGAGTTGAGTCAGTAATGGTTGGACGTTTCCCAGGTGGTCTCCTTCTCGTGTTCATCATCGAAATATGTTGCTGCCATGTTGGTTGGTATCTTAATAGAAATCAACAATGTTCCATGGAGTACTTTGCCTTCTCAAGCTTAAATGAGCCAAGTGATTATGATAGAGAAAAAAGAATGTGCAGCACTAAAAGAACATAAAGGAGCAACTAAATTATTACCTTATCCTGCTTTGTGGCACCAATACGATGTACCAACTATACTTGGGCAACAACAGCACAAAATTTATTTGTGCATTTTTGGATACATTGCCATTGATTGGTCAATGAGCTATCGAAAGAAATTGGCTGTTTGGTTTTTTATATCGATTATAATATTCACGTATTTTCTCCCACATTTGAGTGGACATTTGGTCAGTTTCGCATATAGCATCAATGCTAATGTTTAACCAAGTTGAAACAAGGAGGGTGCCCTCCTCTATGGTGAAAGACACACTTAGAAATGGTTTTTTAGAGGGTGCCATTCTTTCACCTGAGCGTGAATGTGAAGCTTGGACCAAAACATTATCATCTACACCATTGAACGGGATGGTGCCCATGTCTACCACTTTGTAAGAGGGTGGTGAAGAAAAGATCCTCATCAAATGGTATGGCCATCCTTCATTGTATTATAAGGCTAATGAGAGAAATGAGGATTTTATGGACATCATAAAAAGGAAAACAGTCATGCACAACCTTTTGCATATGGTCATGCACTGACCATTCACACAAGTAGAAATATTCTATTTTCAGAATCTATCAAACTAGTAGGTGCATGTGTAACTTACAACTGCAAATTTACAAAAAGAAAACAGAACTTATTCTTTTAAAACTTTAGGCATACACCTTGTCTATATTTCATTTAACCTATTTGGGACAATCCAAAAAAAAAAAAAAAATACAATTAGAAATCACACTTTATTTCTTCAAACTACCATTTCTACTATGTTTTTGGTAATCTTCAACAATTCAACAAGGTTTCAGTGGACAAATCACATCACTTGGCCACTGAAGCAGGATTTGAACTGTACTTGAGGCCCAATTTGGTACAAAGGTTTTCTCAGGCCATTTTAGTATTGAGGTTGTTGTGTTAAAAAAATGTTTCCTCTCTCTATCTCTCTATCTATCTATTCCCCTTTAACTGCTGTTCTTTTATTGGATTTTGAACATTGTTGCAAGAAATTATTTCTTTTTAATTTTTGGATTTCTAGGAAAGATGTGATAACATGGTGGACTACATGACGAGGCTCAAATTATGCATCAAATGGTTCCAAGAGCTTGAAGGACACTACATATTTGAGCAACAGAAGGTATCCCTTAAAAACTAAAGCAAAAATAAGAAAACCTCAACTTTCAATAATTCCCATATAAGAATCAAAAGTATGCAGCCTTTTATAAAAATACAACCCACGCAGACTCTCAATATTTACAAACACCAATTAACGGATAGATGCATCAAACTCGTGCAATTTATAAGACCACTACAGGGCGACAATTTCAATTCCGCAAACTACACTCCTTTAAAGAAATAGATAATAATTTTCCAAATAATCCAATCCAAGATACCAAATGCAAGAGAATTAAAGGACATCACCGGATTCATTTCTAATAACAAATATCAGGCAAAATTAAATAAGCAAGAAATAAAAATATGGCAACACAAAATTGTAAAATTCAGTTGAGGGGAAACATAAGTCAGCACTCCTTGGTTGCATTCAAGGGGAGGAAACAAGTCTTTTTGGAAGAAAAGGAACTCTAAAATCTATAATTTAACAACATTTATCGATAAGAACAATGACAAACGACCAATATAACAATCAGACAAGACAAATGCATCAACAAAGGTTAATTATTCTTTGAACCCACTTCCAAAAATCAGAAACTGAATAGAGCCCACATCAGAATATCATTAAAGAAGATAAGTGTAAGAAAGGGGCACCCATAGTGGGCACCCATTCACCTTCTCTTGAAGGTTATGAAGTGGTTTAAGAACCATTTCATGAGGCTTGATGGCTGGCCATTAAGGGCCAGCCAGAGGTTACACTTAGAGGGGCTATTTACATAGCTCCTTTACCTTTTGTATTAGATACTTGCATCAAGAATAATCTCTTTCTAAAATGATTCTTTCTAGTCATGGCATCTAGACTGTGGAACGTGTGAGTGTTGCTCTGATATTATCACGTAGCACACTCCACCATTGATATGAAGATCGTGGGTAAACAACGATGTTGCAGAATCTGTGGAATAATCACACTAGATCCGAGATATTTCTGACGAGGTAATATCGCTTCCGTTATGTAAATTCTAATCTAATTTTTCTAACATTGGTATCAGAGCCCAATCGGTTGTTCCCGATTTGTATTTTCTTTTGATGTGCGATTTAAAATTTCATTTATTGAAATATATATGCACGATGAGAATTTTTGACCAACAAGAGCTGCACTGGTTAATAGCAATCGTTGCTCACCAAGGCACGTAAAGATCTGCCCCGCGCGGAGCCATGCACCATGGTGGTGCCGAAGGCTGATCTGCAGCGAGCAGATCCTAGTGCAGGGCCGTACGCAGAGCTATGTGCTCTGATGCAGGATGTGGCACGACACGGCTGAGAGTAGCACGTCAGCTGCTGGAAGATCGGTGTAATGCCGTGGTGAAGGCCGGATCAAATTGATCTGCTGCACACTTCAAATGAGGCACTATCCTCTGCCCGCACCAAGGTGGTGCAGCAACTAGCACTGCCGTGCACAGTGCGGCGCATGAGAGCATTGTAGCCATTGACACTGTGCCAGACTAGGGTGCTGATGCAAACACTGTCGTGCATCAGGCCAAGCAGCAGTTTCAGCCATGGAGGACAGCCCACGATCGTTTCACCATGGAGAGGACCACAGATTGGTTGCTGGCTCCTCGACGGAGGCGTTGTGCTCTACTGCGTGCAAAGCAACGCGCACCATGGTGGTGCTGCGAAGCTCTGCTGTGCACAGACCACGGAAGCTCCATTTTACTGAGCTGCGGACACCAGTCCGATGCCGTGCGCAGATCCAAGCACCGCTGTGCACAGAGTCGCTCATGGGGCCAAGCACAGCACGCTGCCTCTTGTGGCAGCGCCACCAGGTGCTGCGCGCACTAGTAGCCGCATGCATATGGTGCTGCGCGCACCTCATGCCGGCAGAGGAGGGCAGGCTTCGTGCACTGGCTGAGAGGTTGGCGGCGGCTGGAAGTTTTTTTTTTGGTTATGAACAGTAACCGTATGTAGGTTACGGTTTGAGAATGAAGATGAATAGTTTTTTTTTTTTTCATCTATACGGGTTGGATGCTACACGGGCTTGGGCTGTGGGCTTGTTTCTAAATTTGATTATTTGGGCTGTTATATTTTACTTTGATTGAGCTAAAAATTAGTGGACTTGACTTGGGCTTATTTTAAAAATACCTTTTGGTGAGAAATTTATTTTTTGCTTGGGCTGAAATGTTTTGGACAATAAACAGATTTTTTTTTAAAATCCAGCCCATCAATGTACTTGTATTTAAAATGCAACAGTCCATTATTTTAAAAGGGCCTTTGACCGATTTGGGTCGTGTGCTTAGAAGAGCTCGGCCTGCTCTACAGCTGGGCACCCAAGGGAGTGCGGCCCGCTCTAAGAACAATGTTTTTCTGAAAAAATGTTTGGGTGGTGTTTTAAACTCAAAACCTCACACAAAAGAACTATAAGCTAAACCATTGGGGTAGAAATTATTGTTAGTGTGTTTGCTTTTTTTATTTATTTATTAATTCAGCATATAATTGTGGCATAAAATATTTATTTTTCTGAAATATATTTTTTGCATGTGCTTATTGAATACATACATGCCATGATATTATGATGTCATGTTTTATCGTATTTATAGGCATTTTATTTTACGTTATAAATTGTCTATATTATTATTTTTGGGTGAATAATAGTTATTTAGATAAAATGTGATGTGATTATTTTTGTACATGTATTGTGATTATATGTAATTGTATGAGCTTATTTTATCACTTGTATTGTTAGACTATTTTTTAAGAATTAGTCTTCAAGTTTTTAGAATGTGATAAACTAGAAGATTAGGTAGCTCGAGTTTGATTAGTCCATGCTTATGATTGGCTCAAATTGATTCCTTTGATCTAAGAAGAAATTATTTTTACATGTGACTGACTCGATAGATTACTTATCCAAGTGGGAGTATGGTTGAGATTGATTTGGAATTAATCTCCTATACGATATAAATTTGAGCGAAAATTAAGTAAGAAATTAATAATTAAGCATTGAGGCGCAAGAGATGATTATGAAGCTTAGCGAATTTTCAATCTTGCAGCTTGTATTAATTATTTTTGTTCTAACTTAGATTAACGCGGCAAATTTATTAGATGTGTGTGCAATTTTTTTTTTTTATTAGATGTGCATAGTTTAGTAACTTTGAGATAACCATGAAGAAAACCTAGAGATTATTTATATGACTTAATCATCGCATTAATTTCCTCCATGAACAGTAGTTGGAAGTAAATAAAGATTATTGTGAATGTCAGATAGTCTTAGATCATCATTATTGTGAAACCTCTAAAAGGTCTAGAGTAAGATTGGAAGTGCGCGTGGGACGCATGCACTATAATTTTTATAGAAGTTGATGGGATCAATTGTCAGATAGAGCTAAACCACTATTTTGCCTTTGAATCTTGTGGGTAATAATAGAAGTTGCGTGTTGTTTAATTTATAATGCAAAGATCAATTGCTCCTATATTTGAGATTGATCATTATAATCTTGAAGCAACTTAGATTAACTTACAGATAAGCACATACTCTCTCTAGTTGCTAGTATGTCTGGCAAGTAAGGATATTAAAATTTGAGTATGCAAGAGTGTTGAGGACATTCTTTATTGGCACATTCATTTTTTAAAGGTTTTATCAGTGCACCTTTATGTGGTATTAGCACTGGAAATCTTGCTCAAATTTTATTTCTCTCTAGCAAGAACAAATAGGTTCTTGCAAATATATAAACTTTGGAGCACCTCTTGAGAATAATGTAATACCAAGCACCTTGGAGGTTTGCATGGTAACTATGGCAAAAGTCTGAATAATTAGGTACGACTTATCTAAGCCTGACCTAAAAAATCTTGCTCGTGGTTGCATTGATACAAGATAGGTTTTAGGCTAAGATAATTTCTTGCAAAGTTTTTTTTTTCTTTTCTCTCCTATAGTGGGTTAGAAAATATGAAAAATATTGAATATGCAAGAAATAATTATATATTGTTAGTTAGCAGCTAAAACGTCACATACTGCATTTGTTACACAAAACGATGTTTTTATTAGCACTTTTAATGCGATATTCAAGAAGTCTATACCTAATTTGATTTAAGACTCACTAAAAACGGTGGTGTTAGTGAGAATTTCTAGAGGTTTTAAAGTTGGATGGTCACTCTTTGACAAAGTGATATTATATCTCGGGTGGAGAGATGATATACTAAAATATGTCGTGGAGGCATAGAATGATGGGTGTGAAGCTTGAGAAATTAAAGTCTTTCTCGCTAATGAGATCCCTCTCCTTAGTTTAGAAGAGTCAAAGAGAAAAGGCAATATGAGTATTTTCTATGTGAAAGTTCCTATACATGCACACTAAGGACTTAGATAATAAAAAATATTGTTTCATCATATCAATACGATTCCAAATTTTTTTTAGGAAAATATACTTTTCAATTAAAATATTTTCAAAATCGCAATCGTATGAGTTATATGATGAGAACAATTATCTCGCAGTTTATTGACTTGTTGAGAATGTTGAATTATGGCGCAAAGTAGTTGTTACATCACACTTGGGTTGATGTAATATGGGGTTGTGGCCTTAATTCTGATTTTTCGTCTTTAGATCGAGTTCATTCGCCTTTGAGAAAGGCTGAGTGAATATCTTGTGCAAACGTTAATTTTATCTAAAGGATCTAAGTTTGATCATTTTTGGTTGAGTCAAGAAAATTACTCGTATTTTCGATGAGGGTGGGGAAATTCTGGATTTTTGTAAACACTTATTTTTGGAAGAACGTTTCATTATGTTTCATTCCACATTATGTGGTTGAGCCCATCTCTTGTAAACACATTCGAGCTCCGCGCTAGCACCATACGTGGTTGAGCCCATCTCTGGCATTAGCCAAGCTCCGCGCTCACACCATACGTGGACGAGTCCACCTCCCTCATTAGCCGAGCTCCGCGCTGTCACTATACGTGGTTGAGCCCACCTCCCGCATTAGCCGAGCTTCGACCTCACACCAAACGCAGTTGAGCCAAAGCTGTCTACCCACACTCTACGTAATCGAGTTCATATCTGAAACCTGAATTCGAAAATATTTACTATTTGTGCAAGAGGAACAAATGAACGAGGACCAACCTCCTGAATTTACTTCCCTATGTATCTGGGCAGATCAAATCGACAACATATTTATCTTTGAAGACCCTCAAGGTCTTCTTTTAGAAACAAATCATCCTTAAGAATCACGGGCTACTGTGAAGGGATAACGTTATTGGCCTTGGGCCCAATAGGGGACAAGAGGGCAAGGAGGCATGTGGAGAGTAAGGGCTAGGGGACAGTAGGGTTGTGGGGCTGTCAGGAAGAAGTGGGCTGTCAGGGGGGGTCAGAGGGTATGGTGGGTGCAGGGGCATGTTAAGTGGGGCGCGGTTAGAAGGCGTGGCCTTACCTGCAGGGGGCACATGGGAAAAATAAATTAGGATAAATAGAGGCACTCTCTTCTCCGTCTGGGATCTTTTTCATCTGCTTCTTTTTCATCCTCAGTTCTCCTTCATCTTCTTTGACTTCTCCACCAACAGAGAATAGAGAAAACTCCAGTGAATGCCTTTCTCTAGTAAATTTATATTCAGCATCATCATTGTACAATGAGATATGAGAGACCATTAGAGACTGTAAAAAAGAATATTATAGTAGATTTTTCCTTCCCAAACATCCGTAGACGTAGGCATTATGCCAAACCATGTAAATCCATGTGTTCATCTCTTTTATTTCTCTGTACTTATGTTTTCCATTTATCACCATGGACATATACATCGCTACTGTACAGCTACACCAAAACACTTTTAGGTAGCACCAAACAACATTAAACAAGGCCCAAGTCACCCTAGTGGGCCGGGAATGACTATTTCTCTCCTTCCAGCCTGTTAAGTGATTTTTACCGCATCAACAAATGGAATTTACAACCAAAAGACCCTATCTATTAATGTATTTAATTAACACTTTATAATTTATCAACTCTACCATGCGGGTAGTGTATTTAATGAGTTGAGTATAATAATTACTTGTGGATGCTCCCAACATTGCGGTTAGAGTGCTAGGGAAGTAAAGAATCCACTACCATGCAGCAGAGGGTCGGTTGCCGGTGCCCCATGCACTCTGGATGTCCCACCTGCATAAAACACTTGCTTCATAATTACATTTTTCAGCTTTAGCTATATAATTGATTGGTGGTTTCATCAACAAAAATGAGAAGCATTTTTAATTCTTGGCCATGCTAATAACGAGAGTACTCTGTCTTTCCCTATTGGACAAATTTCAAGTATTGCAAGGTTGAATATTTATTAGAGAAAAGCTTCAAACAGGTTGTTATTTTCCACTTTTCACCAGCAATAGAATTTCGAAACATATGAGACTTTGTGTCTTGTGATGTGTCCGAGCTTATTGAATTGCAGCTCTTCTCTTTCTCTCCTCTCCCCCGCACACCCACTTCTTTCTCCTGTCCTCTTTTCCATTTCTCTTCTCTCCCCAGCGCCCTCTCCTCTTTCTCCTCTCCCCTTTTCCCTTTCCTTCTCTGCCCCGCACAGCTCTCCCAGTCTCTTGTTTGATTTTGAATATCTTTTGTAATGTGACTATATGTTGATTTGTAAGGGGATTGGTGATCCGCACCTTAAGTAATGGGTAATAACAGAGTACGTACGTTAGATACAAAACTCATGAGTTCTTGATCTTAGCATCGCTAGCTGCCTTGCACATGCTCTTTTTCAAAAACTCTATTGTATTTCTTTTTTTTTTTTTGGGTTTTTGAAACTTCATTTTTTTAGCTACTGGGTTGTTTTTTTTTTTCTTTGCAATGGCAGACTTTTTTTTTAATGCAAATTTGTGTTTTTTTTTTTTGGCCTTGGGTTGTGATTTTTCTACTCTGGGAAGGGGTGGGAGAGGACCTAGGAAGTGTTTTACATAAGCCTTGAAAACTTCACCACAAAGAAGAGGGGGGCTTCAAAGGAGAGATAGAGAGAGAGAGATCGGGTTGGGTGTTTCTGAAGAAACCAGAGAGATTGTCTGCATGTGAGTTTATTGTTTAATTTGCTACAGTCTATACGTGTCAGCTCTTCATTCGTAGGTGTAAAACAGGGTATTTCACCTATTCGGCTTGTAGCTTTTCTAAATATTAAGGAATGGTTGAGTTGTAGCCTCTTTTAACAGTTTGGTACATTAGATTTATTTTTATAAGCCTGTAGGCCAAATAATTTTAGAAACCAGCCTCTTATAGAAGAGAATGTCAGTTAGGATTTGGGCATCCAACACGATCGGCAACATGCCTAAAAGGGGTTTTAGAAAATTCTAATAAACCCCTCCAAAATCTGAGATTCAGAAATTACAATTAACATTAGCCACAAAAAAAAGCACTGTTTTTTTTATTTAATCACATATGAATGGGTCAGATATACAAAAGTCATATATTCTGAAACTAAAATGAAATTGAGAGACCAAGCTAGAAAATCTTCCATTGGCTGAAGCGATTTCATTTTTAGGAGAAAAACACAATAAGAAATGATAAATACAGTCGTGAGTGTGCAAGCGGTGTGCAGTCGCTTTGATAAAAAGTGAATAAAGATGAGACCCACTTGAAAAAAAGTTAAGATTTTAATAGCGGACCCCACTCCTTTTCAAAGCGACTGTATGGCGTTTGTGCATTCCACGACTGTATGTAGAATTACCTAAACACAATACCTATGGGGGCTTTGGGCGTTGAAGGCTGAAGCAAGTATATTTGGTCCTTGAGGCCTTCAAAGATGGATGGTGCAACTCTGGCTGCTACTATATATGGTTGTTCGGATAGGACTTCATTCTCAATTTGTTATGGGGGAAAGCTCGAATTCACACGGGTTTGCAATAGGCACAAGAGAGAACGTTGGGCAACGATTGCTTTGTGAGGGAGACCTTCTGGAAAAACCTTAAGAAAGAGCGAACATGGGAGAATGTAAGCTCTCACTTCCAGAACTGCAAGAATAAGCAAGAACCCAAACAACTAATTGCAAGAAAACACCAATTCACAGAATGACCCTGAACAAGATTCCATTGATAAATCTTGTAGAGAATTTTCGAGGAATTCTCAACCTCCAAGAACAGAACTTCCAAGAATCATCAACACCCTTCAAAGTTCCCACCTCCTGCTTATAAAGCTGTAGAATATTACAATTCCTCCAAAACGCAACGTTTTGTACTAAACGCACTCAATCAAAAGTAAAACACAACGCACGCTTTATTACAACCTAAACAAACTATATTATTAAAACAAAAACCCAACTTCAAAATGCATTATACAACATAGAAAATGCACACTTCCCTTATCTACAAAAACGAATCATTTCATTAACTCCCTTATTACTTCTTCTTTTTTCCTTTGACGGTTAATGTCATTGAAGATTCCCTTAATAGCAGACCTCCACCACAAACCACCACTTCAAGGCCTTGCCCACAAGGCACCTGTGACAATATTAGAGAACTGTTCCTACTAAATGGGGATAAAGAGTCTTGAAATTCCATAACAACTCCCACGAACTATCTTCAATTGGTGCCCCCAACCCATTTAATCAATACTTCAATTGAAGCATGATTTGCCACTTTCCTGATATTTCTCTCAAGTATGAGCTTAGGTTCAGGTTGCACATTTTCATCACTGTCCACTGGAGGTAGAGTAGGTAGTGGGGAAATTTGATCTTCAAGCTTCTTTTTCAAAAAATATACATGAAAAATAGGATGTATTTTAGATGAGGAAGGTAAGTCTAATATGTAGGCCACCTTACCAATCCTCTTATGAACCTAAAATGGTCCATGATATCTAGGAGCCAGCTTCATATTTCGCCTCATTGCCACAGACTTTTGTCTAGAGGGCTGCAGTTTAAGGAAAATCTAATTACCAACTTCAAAAACCCTTTTAGTTCTTCTCTTGTCAGCATATATTTTCAGTTGCTGATAAACTATAGCATTAGTAGTGGTGCCCAGGATATATGTCAGCAACTTAGGGGGAAGAATGCCATAAAGTGCTTGAAATGGAGACATACCAATAGATGAATGCATAGTGGTGTTGTAACACCACTCTACCATTGGTAACCAAGCACTCTAATTCTTGGGTTTGGTGCCAATATATGATCTCAGATAGCCTTCTACACATTTATTCAAGGTTTCAGCTTGGCCATCAGATTGAGGGTGATAGGTTGAGCTGAAGGCCAAATTAGTTCCTTGCATTTTAAACAATTCTCTCCAAATTGGTTGGTAAAGACCACATCACGATTAGATACTATGGATTTAGGCAAACCATGGAGCTTAAAAACTCCATCAAAGAAAACCTCAGCTACTTTACTAGTTGTGTAAGGGTGTGCCATAGGAAAGAAGTGACCAAATTTGGTTAATCTATCTACCATAGTCAAGATCACAGACATACCATCAGAGGTTGAAAGGCCTTCAATAAAATCCATGGCAATGTCAAGCCAAGGAGTTTGAGGAATAGGCAAAGGTTGGAGTAGTCCTACTGGAAGCAGTGTTTCATACTTATTCATTTGACAGATCTGATACTCCCTGACTAACCTCCTTATACCATGCCAATAAAAATCAAGCTTGGCCCAGTTTTGTGGTATCCAACATGGCTTGCCTTTGGGCTATGATGGATATACTGTAGAACTTTTTGTTGGAATGGGGATAAGGGTACTATAACTAGCTTACCCTTTCTTAACAAAAGACATTGCTGAAGAGAATACTCTTTAGGAGTTTGACCACTTTGTTGCAATGCAGTGACATTACTGTTGATATCATTAGAAAGAGCATAACTTTGTTTAAGCTCATCCAACAAAACAAGTGTAGGAAAATATATGAGAGCTGCTGTAGCTGACTCATCTTCCATTTTCCTTGAAAAGCATCCGCTGCCTTGTTTTCCCTACCCCTCTTATACTCAATTCTAAAGTCATACCCCACAAGTTTTGAAATCCATTTATGCTGAGCCTTAGTTGCTACCTTTTGCTCCAATAAATGCTTCAAAGCCTGCTGGTCAGTTTTGATCTTAAAAGCTTGACCAAGCAGGTATGGTCTCCATCTCTCCACTGCATAGACGAAGGCCAAAAGTTCTTTCTCATACGTAGATAGCAATAATGCCTTGCCTTTTAGAGCCTTGTTGAAGAGGGCTATTGGTTGGCCTTCTTGCATCAAGACAACACCCAATCCAACTCCTGATGCATCACACTTGATAGTGAACTCTTTTGAAAACTCTGGCAGCCTCAATGCAAGAGGCTGAGATACAACAACCTTTAATTTCTTAAAAGCTTCTTCAGCTTCCTTAGACCACAAAAAGGCATGTCTATTCAATAATTTAGTCAGTGGTGAAGCTATGGAACCATAGTTCTTAATAAAATTTCGATAATTGCCAATAGGGCCCAAAAACCCCAGCAATGCCTCAACTATTTTTGGAACTGGCTAGTCAAGCATTGAAGAAATCTTGGCTGGATCAGGCCTTACTCCATCCCTAGAAATAATGTGGCCTAAGAAATCAACTTCAGTCACAGCAAATCAACACTTGGATCTATTTGCAAACAAAGTATGCTACTTTAAAATAGTCAAAATTGCTCTTAAATGTGTAAGATGCTGAGAAAAATCTTGGCTATAAACCAAGATGTCATCAAAGAATACCAACACGAACTTCCCTAGGAAAGGCTTAAAAACATGATTCATTAAGTCTTGAAATGTGGCAGGTGCATTGGTAAGCCCAAATGGCATTACCAAGAACTCACAGTGGCCCTTATGAGTTCTAAATGCAGTCTTAGCAATATCACTTTCTCTCACCCTTATCTGATGATAACCTAACCTAAGGTCAAGTTTAAAGAAAATCTTGGCACCATAAAGCTCATCAAGGAGCTCATCAATGACAGGTATAGAGAACTTGTCTTTGATGGTTTCATTATTAAGGGCTCGATAGTCAATGCACATTTTCCAACTACTATTAGCTTTCTTCACCAGCAACACAGGTTAAGAAAATTGGCTTTGGCTAAGCCTTATAACCCCATTAATGAGTAGGTCATGCACTATCTTCTCAATCTCAGACTTTCGATAGTGAGGATAACGATAACGCCTCACTGAAGCTGGCTAAGCACCATCCTTCAACACAATCTGATGGTCAAATGTTCTAGGTGGTGGTAAACCCATTGGTTCCTCAAAGACAGACTTAAAGCAACTCTTTCACTTGTTTCTATAATGGATCACTGACCCCACTTGTTTCTACAACTATCATTTGGAACAACCAACCCTATTTCCTCACAAAAGAGGACTTCAACAAACTCAAACCAGGTTGTACTGCAGTTGACTTAGAAATTAATCCTTGTAAAGAAAGCTTCCTGCCATTCACCACAAATTGCATTGTCATATTAGTGAAGTCCTATTAGATAGAGCCCAATGTTTTGAGCTGCTATACCCCCAAAACAATACCACAACCCCCAAGAGACAGCACATGAAAGGGAACCAAGAATTTAGTCCCTTGTATCTTGATAACTTCCTCACATCGACCCTGGTTGAGAATCTTAGCACCATTAGCTACCTAGAAATGCAACCCCACATCTTTCACCATCTGCAATTTAGTTGCTTCCACAACCAATGGATCTAGGAAGTTGTGGGTACTTCTTAAATCCACTAGGATTTCAACAGAAAATGAGCCAATTGTGCCTAACAGTTTCATAGCATTATTATTGGTGCAACCAGAAATAGCATGGATTGAAATCTCAAGTTCCTTAACCCCTTTTTGACAGACTTCCTCCACTTCATGCTAAACTTCTTCTACACTCACTTGTGATACTTCTTCCTCAGCTAAATTATCCAATTGCAACAAGTAGCCTTTAGAATTCTTACACAAATGATTGGCATTCCATTTCTCATCACAGTGGTAACAAAGGTCCTTTCTCCTTTCTCATCCATCTGAGCTGAAGAAATATTTCTAACTGGTGCAATGGTCTTTTGTGATTTAAAATTTGACACAGCATCAATAGGCCCTTTCTCATTAAAAACCCCATTCTACCTCCAAGACTTCCTTGAAGACAAGATGTACTCTTCTTGGATTTTAGCCAATCCAAATGCAGCCCCCAAATTAATTGGACTCAACATCTTTGGAGGCAAACGGATTTCATCTCTCAACCCACCTAAAAAATAACTAAGTTTGTGCTTTTCAGACAAGCCTTTCAACCTGTTTGACAAGGCTTCAAACTGCGCTTTATACATAGCAACAAAGGAAGTTTGTTTAAGTCTAGTTAATGCCTCCATTGAGTCATTATAAGCTGATGACCCAAATCTGACTTGTAAGATTTTAACAAAGGAATCCCAAGAAGTGAATTGACCAAAATCTGAAGCATCCTGGTACCACACCAAAGCCTCTCATTCCATATGATAGGAGGTCATTAAAAGCCACTGATGAGAGGTGTTAGATGATAGTTACAATATTGAGTGGCTTTAAAGTTCCACCCATTCAAATTACTACCATCAAAATGTGGAAACTCTTCTCTTAACCCTTGATTAACAACACTTCTATCTTCGTTACTCATCCCTCGAGGTTCATGAAATTCATCTCTAGTAGAATTAACATTTAAAGATTCAACTAAAGAACGTAACATATCAGTTACTTGGTCTAACCTTTCTGACATGCCATTAATCGCTTGCTGATGGTTCTCCAATTTCCTCTGAACCATTTCTTGTTGTTTTTGAGAATTATCCTGTTGACCCTTTATAGCTAGTGATCTTGTACCCTCTGCCATTGTAGGATCGTCCATTGCTGATACCACTTGTAAGCTCTCACTTCCATAAATGCAAGAATAAGCAAGAACACAACTAATCACAAGAAAACACCAATTCACAGAATGACACTAAACAAGATTCCATTGATAAATCTTGTAGAGAATTTTCGAGGAATTCTCAACCTCCAAGACCAGAACTTCCAAGAATCATCAACACCTTTCAAAGTTCCCTCCTTCTACTTATAAAGCCGCATAATACTACAATTCCTCCAAAACACAACGTTTTGTACTAAACACACTTAACCAAAAGTAAAACACAACGCACACTTTATTACAACCTAAACAAACCGTATCATTAAAACAAAAACCCAACTTCAAAACACATGATACAAACAGAAAATGCACACTTCCTTTATCTACAAAAATGAATCTTTTCATTAACTTTATTACTTCTTCTTCTCCTTCGACCGTTAATGTCATTAAATCTTCCCTTAATAGCAGACCTCCATCACAGACCTCCACTATTTCAAGGCCTTGCTCAGGCACCTGTGACAAAGAAAGAAGAAATTAGGTTTACATGGAATCTCTCTCAAAACAAAGATTGGCACAAATATAAATGGGGATAAGGGTTTGAAATCGCAAGAAGAAGAAGAGGATGAAGAAATTAGGGTTCGAAATCTTACCTTGCGAGAGTGGAGAAGTGTTGGGGAAAATCAAAGCAGAAGTTTGCGGGGAGTGAAGATGAGAGACGGATTGGAGGGAAATAAGAGATGGTGAAAAATTAGGATTTTAATTTATAGGCCCTTATTTACGGCGAAATTTTAGCCGACGGGAGAAGTATTTGTCACAGTTACGACGTTTTATTTCCAACGACGTGTGGTTTAGACGGATATAATAACTATTGCGGCAGGTTTTAATCTTTTCAAAACATCTTGACATAAATGGTAAATCGCGGCAAGTTTTTTTTTCTGTCGCTGCAAAATGCTACTTTTTGGGACGGTTTTTAACTCACCAAAAAGAGATTTGCCGAGATAGACCTCATTCGCCGCAAGTTACAAATACAACTATATTCAAAGTAGCTAGCAAGCCTACTAATATCAGTCCCAATATATATATATATATATCCATCTCACCATAACCAACTTCTGATCCCATTTACTCATTCTTCTTTCCTTTCTAGTTAGACTAGCTATGTTTGAAACACAAACTTAGTTCAACCCATCTCAAATCAATCATTGATGAGACTCAATATTTTTTCAAATTTTCATAAAAAAGTTAAACCCATCTCAACTTACGTCATATATTGAACACATATCGCAACTTATTTACATTCAAACACATCTCAATAAAATTGATAAAATACTACTATTCACATATCAGCTCAGATCATCTCAATCTGAGATCATCTTAACATCCAAACACATACAACCTAAGCTACCTCTAACTTTAGCCAAGAAAACCATTCACCCAAACATATAAATTATCGCAATTATGCCATTATAGCAATTAGCAAACCTGTCTTATCTCACAACTTCAACACGAGTATAGTGATAGCTACAGACATAACATTTTTACAATTTCCTACACTTTATTTTAAATGAATGATCTTTTTTGTAAAGAGAAGTAGAATTTAAATTAATTCTAGCGGTTAGTTTCAATAGATAATCACGACGAGAAAGACAAGAAAATCGTCCAAAACACATAAAAAAAATTACTTTTTTTTTTCAATTGAAAATGATCAAAACTCAAGAATAATATCCATTAATAGTAAAATTTAAAATTATTTTATGAAACCCATAAGCCGGTCTTAAATAACTGCAAAATTTGAAATTATGAAGATTTTTTCAAAAATAGAAAAATCTAAATTATTGCATAAAAAATAAATAGATAAATAAACAAGAATCCTATAAAAAAATTTGGTCAAAATCAAAATAAGAATCACTTCCAAAACTTGAAACCAAATATTTACTATAAGGCAAAAATGAGTGTATATATATGATTTGAGGAAAAATAACTAATATTGCCATTGTCCAAGGAAGATATTAAGTTTTCTTTCCATATTTGTACAAACTCATCTTCTCAAGGTAGTACTTTAATGCAATAAACGTAAAATCTAAACCTAGGTATCCCATATCAATTTGGATTTGCACCATTCTCACCGGGTTGGAGAGAATTTATCCTCGAATTCAAACTTTCTTGCCTCGATGTTTTGGATGTTCAATTAGACCAATCTTTCTTTCCTTTTGTTATATCATCCCGATGATCATGAAAAAATTAAAATTGATTTGACTTGCTCAAAATAAAATAATATTGAGCATCTTATACTCCAAAATTAAGTTTCTTTACCATATCTCAAATCCAAAAAAAATATTTTGCATAGGAGAATTTGAAAAAAATCCTCAACTCCAAGAAAATCAACATAGTTTATTATCTCAAAAGTTTCATGATCTTCAAACTTCAAAACTTCACCACCATTTTCTTTTTCTAAATTTTCTATGTTTTCAATAAAAATAGCTACCTCATCCACTAGATTATATGCATCAGGATAGGTATCGTAACATATTAGAAAACTCAGGCAGATCCACTCTGAAACTGAGGTCCCCATGATGCTCCTCCCTACCATAGTATCTCAAAATAGAGCACGATTGTAATACGGGTTATCGAAATTGGAATCGGAATCGTGATCTTTCATCTCATGATCATTGATATTTTGTGTCGCTAGGAGCCTGGTTAATTCTGCAACTTGTCTTTGCAAATTTTCAATCATTACATCCTGAATACTACGATCACAGTGAGGGACTTCATTGTTCAAAACTTTTCCATGATGACCACGACCACCAGCCATAGAAACTGATGAGATATCACCCTAGGAAAGATGCTAAAGCTCAGATGCCAATTGAGCCGGAGAAAATTTAGATTAATTATAGCTGCTAGTTTCAACAGATAATTGAGACGGGGAAGACAAGAGAATCGCCCAAAACATAGAGAAAACATGAACTCTGTTTTCAATTGAAAAATCATCAAAACTCAAGAATAATATCCATTCATAGTAAAACTCAAAATTATTTTATGAAGCCCACAAGCCGAACTTAAATAGTTGCAAAATTTGAAATTGAGAAATTTTTCCAAAATGGAAAAATCTAAATTACTATAAGAAAAATAAATACATAAATAAACAAAAATCCTATAAAACATTTGGCTAAAATCGAAATCAGAATTACTTCTAAAACTTAAAATCAAATATTTACTAACAAGACAAAAATGAACGTAAATATATGATTTGAAGGAAAATAACTAATATTGCCCTAGTCCAAGAAAGATATTAAGTTTTTCCTCTTATATTTGTACATATTCATCTTCTTAAGGTAGTACTTTAATGCAATCAATGTAGAATTTGGACACGTAGAAAGAAAGTGATCAATAATACTCTCTCTCTATCGTCTCCCGTAGGCGATAAAGGTGAAGGAGTGAGTCTGCTACTATTTTCTTAGAAAATAGGGAGGAGTGGTTTTTTCGATTACTTAGGTGATCGGAGTAGAGGAAATGGAAGGTTTAGAAGAGCGATGGGATCGGCTGAATTTGAATGATGAAGAGAAAAATCCAATTGTACTTGAAACAGAGGAACTTGATGATTTAAAACTAAAAGGAAAGAGAAGTCTGGTGGGGAAGATTTGTGCCGATAGGGTGATTGGGATGGAGTTAGTGCGGTCGATGATGGAGAAAATATGGAGAGTTAGTAAGCAGATGGAATTTAGTGACATTGGAGGGAACTGCTACGTGATTACCTTTGCGAATCAAGGTGATAGAGACAGAGTCCTGGACGGGTGCCCTTGGTTGTATGATAGCTACCTCTTTGCGCAGAAGATGTTCGATGGAATGACCCAATCACACCTATTGGATTTTTCTTATGAAAGATTTTGGATCCAACTATATAATCTCCCTTTTGGAGGAATGAGCCGTAGAATGGGTGAGATGATTGGTGGATCGATAGGAAGGGTTATCGAGGTGGAGGCTAATGAAGGAGATGTAGTTTGGGGGAAATTTCTCAAAGCGAGAGTTGAATGTGATCTACGAAAGGCACTAGTAAGAGGCAGAACAATGAGTTTTGAGGGCCAAAGTATGTGGATCCCAATCAAATATGAAAAAATGTCTAGGATCTATTTTCATTGTGGATGTATATTGCATGGGAAGCAAGGGTGTAGGAGTGGGGATAAAGAAGAATTGTATGGCAAGGGGGAACCCACTCAGTTTGGTTCATGGATGAGAGCTCTAGCAGGTAATTGAAGGAACATGGGGAAAAAATGGGAAGTGAATAAACAGAAACAACAAAATGAGGGTGGACCTCGGGTTTAGGTTTAGGAAATTTGGGGTGGAAGGGCAAGGGAATATCAATGCTGAGGAGAGGAGTATCCCTAAGGTGTTGGAGGATCTTACTTTGGATCAAACGGTGGGGATGGAAAGGATGAAGGGAGTGAGGAAGTTAGTGGAAAGGGAAATGGATGGTGAGGAGGTGGGTTTTGTTATAACTACTAATGTTGTGTAGGAATTGGGAGAAAAAAGACATAAAGGCTTAGGCAGTCAGTGTGGACCAGAAAAGCAAAAGAAAGGCAGATGGAAAAGAAGGGCTCGAGGGCAAAAATCTACTGGTATGTCTCCTACTTCTATTAAAATAATGAAGAGGAATGTGGATAGTGTGATAATGGAGGGAAGTTTAATTGGAGGTAAGGGGAAGAAGGCTAGGGTGGAGCTGGAGGAAGGGGATAAGTTGATGGTGGATTTAATGGCGGAGGCTGCTAGGCAGCCCTTCAGTCATTATGAAATTGTTAAATTAGAACTGCCGAGGCTTTATAACTCTCAGACAGTTCAAGATCTTAGCCAATTGGTTAAGGAAAAGAGACCCAAAATTGTCTTTCTAATTGAGATAATAATAAAAGCAAGGAGAGTGGAGACTATAAAAAATAAGCTCGGGTGTAACACCCGGGCCATTCAATATATTTTATTTATTTATTATTTTTTTTCTTTTCCTTTTTTTTTTCTCCCACCCGTTTCTCTTCCCACTCATCCGTTCCTTTCCACGTACAAAAAGTTCCCCTGCATCAAGCACGGCAACTGCATGGTAACCACTGCCCCATGCACGTAACCGCCCTTTCCTGTGGTCTCCTTCGATGCCAGGCAGTTTGGTTTCTCAATACACTTTGATAAGGGAGAATCAACTGCCTTCCTCATCACACTTCACCTTGTAGATCGATGCTCTCTATCTTTATTTATCTACCTTCTCCGCACCAAGTCGCAAGGCACCTGGAAACGCCTATCCAAACGCCACGAACTAGTTGCTGCCGACGTGACCCCGTGATACCCACCAACCTTCTCGACGGAAACCACCGAGCACATCCAGCTTTTTGGCAAATCGTGAACCCAGCCACCCCATAGCGTCACCCTGCACCACCAGCACACACATACGGCCTCCACCTCACGGCACAACAGTCCCGAGCATCAAGACGAAACTTCCCTCACACGGCCGAAGCCACCAATGCGACCACCCTTTCCCCCATCTCACGGAAAACCCAGCCTTTTATCCCCTGTTTTGGCCCCCGAAAACAGAGCATGTACAACCCTGGGTTCACCTCGTTCGGAGCCCCCTCCTGGTACTAGCTTCTCCACGTAGTTATCACCGGCACAGAAAACTTCGACGATCATTATACGCCACTGCAGGTTCGCCGTTTTCCTCACGGTAAGCCAGGGACATCCTCTTCGTTTATTTTTTTCCCTCTCTCTGTTTACTCCCTCTTTCTTTCACCATCTCTCTCTCTCTCTCTCTCTCTAACCAGTGTCTTGCCATCGCCCTCACCACCGTAGACAACCGCCAACTCGCCGCCCATTGTGCTCTCCATCTCTCGGTAAGTTCTCTGTTACTCTTAACGACGCTGCCTTGTTTTCTAGCTCAAGTGTTTAAGTTATCCCCGTAAACTTACGTAGTTTAGTAAATATTTTGAGTATTAATTGCAAATTACAATTTTACCCTTTTAGTCCAAATGTTTTTTAACGAGTGAATTCAGTAGGACATGCTTATTTTTCATGGGTATATGTCGTTTCCAATAAATATTTTTAGTATTTTATATGGGTTCTGTCTCACTTTATAGTACAAAATTATATTAGTTGACATTGATGTTTAAAAGAATTTAGAGTTTATATTTTAGTCGGAGATTTTATGTGAGAATGGATGTAAGTGAGAAATGATAATATTTTAGAGTCGAGTTTCAGGTTTTTGAGAAATTAAAATAGATTAATTTAGTATTTCAGGTTAAGTATTGAATTATGTGTTCAATTGAAAATTTATAGAAGTTACGTGACTATTTGTTATAGGTGATTGATTTTTGTTCAGCATTATTGTGAATAAAATTATGAAAAATTGAAAAGTCCAGGTAAGCGGGGTTTTTATGCTAGGTTTTACACGACTTATTAAGACTGAGGTTGACTTTCTGAAAACTTTGTATATTTTGTGACGAAATTAGAACTTGAGAAAAACCAACCTCGGTCGCTTATTTGCATTACTCATGAAATCTGTATTAAAAATGAAAAATATTTCTGACATGCATTGTGTAGATATGAGCTAAATTTTGTCATGCTGTCTCTGAAATCTAAAAAAAAGAGCGATATTAAGAATCTGAAAAATTATGCATTGATTTAGAAAGATGCTCCGATTTTTATTTTTCATGAGTTTAAGTGACAAGGTGTAACTCTCCAACCCATCTGGGACTGGGGCGTTACAACGGGATGGAGGGATATTTTGCTACTGATCTTGTAGGGAAGAGAGGGGGATTAGCTTTGTTTTGGAAGGATAGAGAAGAGGTACAGATCCAAAATTACTCCTACTAGCATGTGAGTGCTAGAGTGAGTGAGGGCAATAAAGGGGAATGGGTTTTTACTGGTTTTTATGGACACCCCGATACTAGCAAAAGAAGGTTCTCAAGCAAAAGAAGGTTCTCTTGGGAGTTGTTGAATAGAGTTAAGCCTGCAGAAGGTACACCTTGGTGTGTTGCAGGTGATTTTAATGAAATTCTCTCCCTTAGAGAGTGGGAGGGAAGCAAAGACCTAAGCACCAACTGAGCCAATTTCGAGGGGCCGTGGAGAGAAATAATTTGTTTGATGTGGTTGTGTGGGTAGTATTTTTACATGGAGCAATAGACACTCTGATCACACATACACAGAAGAGAGGCTAGACAGATGTTTGCTTAATACAGAGTGGTAAGCCTTGTTCAAAGATGTTTTGGTGGAGGGGCTAGTTGCAAGACGCTCAGATCACAAGCCCAATTCTACTATCAGTTGTGGAACCAAGAAGGAAATGGATTAGTAGGAGATATGTATTTAGGTTTGAGGCTAGTTGCCTGAAAGAAGAGGAGTGTAAAGAAATAGTTGAAAGGGTCTGGGAAGAAGTGGTCCAGTGTCATAAGCCCATGGAGAAGGTGCATAGACTCCTAAATTTGTGTAGTGGCAATCTGGTTAGGGGGTTTAGAAGGAAATACAAGAAGAGGTGTGGTAGTATTGATAAACTCATTACTCAAATCAAGGAATTGCAAGATGAGGAAGGGCCCCGGAACATTATTGAAATAAGCAACATGCAACAAGAGGTGGGAAGATTATTGGAGCAGGAGGATTTGAAGCGGAGACAAATGGCTAAAAGAAATTGGTACAACATGGGAGAAAAGAACACCAAGTTCTTTTATGACTAAGTTCTTTCATGCATGTGCCAACCAAAAAAAAAAGAAAAAACTAGATTCTTTTTGTTATGAATGGGCAGTCTGAATTAAAGGAAGAGCAGGAGGACATAGCGAAGGTTTTCAGAGAGCATTTTGATGAAGTTTACAAAACTGCTGCTCCTTCTGTCTAGCCGGCCATTCGGTAAGACTCTCTATTCTCCCGATCTTTGGTCATGTATATCTCTGTGAGAGACTGTGTAGTAAGCAACAAAACATCCGGACCTTCCGTTCTTTGCTGCAGACCCATCAACCGAATCCCGTGCTTCAGTCTCTCTTCCACACCCTCGACCCCATATCTCTCATCCGCTCTTAGAATTCAAACTCCAATCAACCCGTTCCTCTCAGACTCAATACGGAGAGCTTTATCAACACGTACGCAATCTTCAGCTAGCTATCAACATGTGGCTTTGGTTCTGCAGCCAAGCAGTTCCTTTTTAGTGCAGTAGCAGATGATAGAGATGGGCTTTGTGGGTTTTAATTGATTTATCCCAACTTCCAAGAATCTTCCGAGTTTCCAAGGCCAACTTTATTTCTACATGCTATTTTCTCTTAAATATAGTTGTACTTTAGTTTGTCTCTTCTCTCTCTCTTTTCCTTTTTTTTTTCAATTTTTTTTTATTTCTGCTATTACTTTTCAAAAATTATATATATATATATATATATAAATCCGAGTTTAATCCAAAATTCATCCAAGTTTCGACCTGGATATGAAATTCAGATTCCAGTATGGATATATCCCATTTTTCGGATAAGAACCCACATGAACAGTACTAATTTCAACTTGTAATTAAAACTGAATTGTTAAATAGTAATAAAAAATGATTATGCTGTTATCATGTTTCCTTTTATATTGGATGATGTTGTATATATGTCAAGCAATCATGTCAAGATCAGAGTCTTCGCATCTAATATAAAAAAGTAACAACTAGCAAATTAATTAACTGCCGTCCCCTGTCCCCAATTTAGACCCGGATGTGTTACCATCCATACTCAACAAAAAATTATTGATCGATATATAATAGATATAGTACTAGATCAGCGATAGAATGGTTGACTGATCATCCATGCATATATACAAAATATTTCTCTTTTATAAAAAGATAATACTTTGTCTTATTTATTTTCACAAATAAGATGAGTTGAGATAAAAATTGATAATTAAATAAAATATTATTATATTATATTTTTTTTAATATTTATTTTATTTTAAGATTTGAAAAAATTAAATTGTTTATTTTATTTTATATAAAAATTTAAAAAAATTATAATAATTAGATTAAATGAAATAAGATAAGAATAGTTATAAAAACAAACGAGGATTTTACAATTATAAATGCCTTACAAAAGTGCCAGCTTCAACTTGTAATTAAAACGGAGTTGTAAAATAGTAATAAAAAATGATTGTGCTGTTATCATGTTTCCTTTTATATTGGATGATGTTGTATATATATCAAGGATTAATGTCAAGATCAGACTCTTCGTATCTAAATTAAAGAAGTAACACGTAGCAAATTAATTAGGGCCGTCCCCTGTCCCCAATTTAGACCCGGATGTGTCACCATCCATACTCAACAAAAAAATTAGTTTTGATCGATATATAATAGATGGGAGGCTCTTCGGACCGGATGGGTGTAAATTTGAGATTTACAACTTCCAATAAAACACAACCACGTGACTTGATTAATTTTGTTATTGTCAAAATTTATTTTTTGTCATAAATTTTTTTTTTTCAAAACGATTATGCAATAATTAAACAATTCACTCAATTATAAATATATTTTCTCTTTCCTCGTAATAGATGTAGTACTAGGCTATGGATTGGTTGACTAATCATCCATGCATTTTTTTTTTTTTATAGAAAAGAAAATATAATGTGCATCTTAAACTGTTAAAAATAAAAAACTATATATATTGTCACCCTTAATTTTTAAACTTTGATGATTTACTCACTCGCTCAAGTTTTAATGATTACTGCCAAAAGACTGATGACCTGACGACATAGACCTTGACTCTTCAAATGAAAATTTTGGATTCAAAACCCCACCTCCTTTATTAAAAAAAAAGTTGTAATTGTTACACTTAACATCGTGGCGCATTCATAGTATATAGTTCATTCGTACCTTTCTTCAATTTTAACCGTACTTATATATCGGTCGATAATATAAATCATATTTTTAACAGTTTAGAGTACGAAACATGCACATTGATAATTTACCATAAAAATCAGGAAAACCATGATCTATGGTTCAATTATAAAATTTAATTTTTAGGGGGAAAAAAACAAAATAATTCTTTTATCTCGTTGAATGTTTTAATAAATTTAATCGAGCTTTCGCAAGATGAAGGCAACACTTTCTTTTTTATAGTACGGAAGCGACAACTTGTTTAGTTTTTTATGTTGTCTGTACGTGTTTAATTCTTCTGATCAAGAATAGTGCTACGTACAAACGACGCCTTTACATACGCCATGGGTGACTTCGGTAACATGGTGCATGATGGGAGCTGTCCCACATTTACAAATAAATGCATGAACGAATCAAACTCAATACATATAAATATATATATATTTATATATAATTCTGGTTCCTAGGGGGCTGGCCAGCAGCAAGACAATCAATCTCGATGGAAGAGTTACGTCTTGCTGCTGCAGCTTACTACAACAATTTCCCAAAGGAGCTTCAGGACCGCGCATGGGGGATGTTCTGCGCAATGGATACGGATGGTGATAAAGCAGTCAGCTTCGCTGAGCTCAACGCCTACTTCCGGCAGTACTGCGGCTACATGTACGAGGTAGATCGCAGATTGTTCGACGAGCTAGACCGAGACGGGGACCGTAGGTTGGATTTCTGGGAGGTTTTCACGTTGTACTACATCATGAGAACCAGGGATCTCTGGTGCAAGAACTGCAGCTCCTGCTTGATGGGACTCTATTTTACGTGCGGCGACTGCTTTGACAGCCATGGCAACATGACGTACGATCTCTGTCCCAATTGCTACCGTCTGCGGAGCTTCCAGCACCACCACATACGCTTCGTGGATAACTACACGTTGCTCCGAGAATTGAAGAAAACGCGTCGACCTGTTGCAAATCCGAATCAGGTAATTAGAAAACCTGCTTTAATTCTATGTAAAATAATATTGATGAAACTTTAAACGTAATAATGTAAGCAATAGTATATCAGCTGCTAGTGATTGAGTCAGAAATCTTTCCCCAAGTTTCGACATGATCCACAAATTAGTCGAGGCATCAAATTATCTGTATGGGCCGGGATAACCTATATATACACAGTTCCTCTTTGGGCAGGTCTATCCTATAGATGAAGTTTAACGGTTACAAATAATAAACTGCCACTTCAGCGTTGCACAAGAATGAAGTTTACACCTGCTCGCACTATATATAGTATATTTGGGACAGATTAATGTAATCCCAGAAGCACCCACCCTTCGACGGAAAACTCCCTTCGACAGAAACCTCTCGGTCCCCCCTCTCTCTCTGAAACATTTTTTCTTTCCCCCTCCCGATTCTCTGAAACCTCGGCCAAGCTGTGAATATTTCTTCAATCTTTTCTTACAAAAAAAAATTGGGCTTGCTCCGCCCAGAAAAAATTGGGCTTCAACCTTTTATCATGTTGGACATGTCCTCCTGGAGTTGAATTTCAGGGGTGATGGAAGCGGCTTCCGAAACAACCAAGGCCGCCGAGAGCAGCTCGTCGGATCCGAATAACGGAATCCGATTGTCGCGGACAGCATTAGCGGAGGAAAATAAGCTCTGGTAATAATCCGGCGCCGTGGGTAGGATCAGATTTTCCGGGGACATCAGCGTCTTGTAGTTGTCTGAGTAATCCACAGCTGAGTTCAAACCGTAGATGTCATCCATCACCAAGGCCTCCCTAGCTACCTTTATCCAGCTTCGACTAGACGTCCTCCAAACAAAACAACAGTTGTGGACTAATACTGCGATGTTGCTGCATTAAAGACAGACAGGAGAAGAATGAATTTTGAGATTTTCTTAAGAAGATCAACAGGTAACAAACATAGAAAACTGGTTCGAAATTTTCTTTNAGACGCGGGGGGCATTCGTGGGGAAGAAGAAAATGAGAGAGAGAAGGGGGGGCCCAAACCAACGGGGGGAAGATGTACTTTTTTCCTCTTAAATGCATACCACACTAGATGCGGTGTATGGCCTCCGTGGCAGGTTTTGATTCGACTCCATTATTTGGGGAAAAACAAATTGACCTCTGTGAAGATATTCTCATACACAAAGTAGACTCGATGATCTATACTTCTATAGCATTTACTGTTGCCTGCATTAGTTTTTCAGACAACATTAATAAATAGTTAATGAGTCATCATGTATAGCCTACTAATTTATACGTTTATTTCTTCACTTGAGGCTTACATAGATCATCTTGATCTGAGTTTGTATGAAAATTAATCATTGCTTAATTTTGAAACCTTAGTCAGATTGGGATATATATATTGCAACCTTAGTGATCTTATGAGAAATAATAGTTGTAGTCGTGAGTGTGTAAGCGTCGTGCAATCATTTAGAAAAAAAAATAAATACGAGACTCACATGAAAAGAAAATTAATTTTTTAATAGTAGATCTCACTCATTTTCAAAGCGATTGTAAAGCATTCACGTACTTTCCGATTGCATGTAACGAGTAATCTTATATGTATAAATGCCGCTGGTACATCGTCCATACAATTTAATTGAGCGGAATTGGCCCTAAATTGGTGCAATTATCTAATGCATTATTCTTATTATATAGATGTACGTACGTACCAGGCAATCAAATTTAATTAAGCTGAATTGGCCCAACAATTATTTATTCAACGTGTATATATCTAATGCAGGCTATAGTTCCGGCTGCTAGCGCTGCTCCAAATGCAGTACCAGCTCGAAGTAGGCCGGTAAGTTTAGTTCATCGCTTCTTCTTCATCCTTTGATCTTTAAGTATTCGTTGCTCATAGTTTGACATGCATGCATCATGTTTTCTTGCAGTACTTGTTTTGATGCGCAGATATTAAATCTGTGAATAGTAGTGAAACGGTTTGAGTTATGATGTTTTAATATCGAATTTTGAGAAATGAAAAAAAAAGTTGAATAAAAATATTATAAAGTTATAATATTGTTATAGTATAATTTTTTAATCTAATTTTTGTTTTGAAATTTAAAAAAATTAAATTATTATTTATATTTTGTTTAGAATTTTAGAAAAGTTAATATAATGATTAAGTAATGATTATATTAAAAAATTAAATATTTGAAATTAAAAATTATCTATTTTTGAGTAATGTTTGTGGAGGACATAGTCAGGTGAGACGAGATAAACCTATTCTTAAACAACTCATAAAATTAATTAGGTTGTTGTTTTTAGACCAACCAAACTTGGTTTAATATTGACATGGCATTATAAACCATCTCGGACTAACAGTACTAACGAAGGTACCTGGCCTATTGTTGTTTGCTTATGCTTTCAGATGGTCAGGTATTTCACGGCCACATTTGAAGCAGTGCAGGTGGCGGTTGCTGTTGTGGGTCTTTTGACTAGTTGTAGCATTATGTGATGATGCGAATATATATGCATGCAATCTATATATGAGAGACCGGAATAAAGAATAAGTGCTGTTGCCATTATTTGTGATACATGAATATTGGGAATGAATGGCTACTATAATTAGCTAGCTAGGGAAATTACATGAGTACTGTTGCCATTACTGCATCATCATCATCCTACTTCTTCTTCTTCTTCTTCTTCTTCTTTCTTCTTCTTCTTCTTCTTCTTTTTTTTTTTTTTTTTTTTAATGAATTCAATTTGTTCTGTTTTTAACATCACTCAACCGATTTGCTCGTGTTTCTTCAACGAGGTACGTTGGAAATTTGCAATATTAATTATGATTCTTCCCTTTTTCGTTATAATGCAATATCTTATCTCAGACTCGATCCATTTGATATCAATTTTCAGGTTCAATATTTCTAGTGGCTTCTTCATCCTATCATTTAAAGTACATCACCAAAGCTTACTCTTTCTATTTTACATACTGACTTTTATAATATCACATATATCAGCTTATCCATTTTTTCTAATTTATATTATTTAAATATTATGCTTTTTAATATTTTTTTATTCATTTCAAATATTTTCTCTAACTATTAATGATATCCTCATATCTTTTGATATTTGCAATATCTCTTTATGTACAATGTTAAATAATTATGTTCTATTTTAGATTAATGCAAATTTATAAGCTAAACTAAAATATAAATTGATTAAAAAAAAGATTATATTTATGAGAATATTCTCAAAGTATATTATGAAAACATGAAAGACAATACACAAAACAACCTTTCTACTGTATATCCTCCGACGTCTCTTCCGAATAAGAAACAAACGCTAGTCATAGAATGTAGTTACACTCGAAGGTGCAGGATTTTATTTTAGTTTTTTATAGTGATGCCATGAAATGTTAAGTATTATGCCATGAAATGAGAGAGAAGGGCTGAAATGAAAATATGATAACTTTCGAGTATTGAAAAAAGAAACTTAGAGGAGAGAGAAATTAATTTAAAATATTTTCGAGTTGTGAACAGTATCTTTACATCTAACGGGATTACTATAGCAAAGTGTTTAATAAAAATGAAATACAAAATTCATTAGAATTGACTTTTGAGCAATTTTTTTTATAGTTTATAAAAAAATTGTATTTTACAAAAACAATTTTACAAAAGCCATTTCTTTAATCATTACTTTTTTACCACTATTTAGAAATATTTTCAAATATTATCACACACTTTCACTATTTAAATGTCCAACGTAAAATTGTCTTCTTCTTTTTTTTTTTCTTTAATTTTTTTAATTTTTAATTTTATTTTAAACAACATTATTTTACACTACTTTGTTAAGAGCGGTACGTTGTACGAAGGGGAAAGGGATAAGACAATTTAGACATGCGAAACTTTTTTTTGTCTTTTTCAAGATCTTCAATGTAAAAATATTCATCTAATTTCACTTTTGTCCCTCGATATTCGATAAGCATAACTTCTCCTTTTTAGATTCTGGAAGAAGAAATAATCTACTCAACCCCCAATCTATTGGTCACACACCACATGCCACGTAATGAATCCGGTCTGTAGCCCACGTCACAGTTCTTCTCTCTCACCCATCACGCTTCCCTCAGCTATCCCTCTTCTCCCTCAGACTCCTCTTCTCCCTTAGACTTGAAACGAACAACTTCTCCCTCAACCCCAGCTTGTTGCAGCTAGGGTTGTTCATCCGGATCCGGATATCTGGCCATAACCGGATCCAAATGCTAAAATCCGGGTGGTTATCCGCCCGAGTTAATCCGAATTTAATCCGGACGGATAACCAGATTCAATCTGGATATCCGGATTGTAACCAGATATCTTGATTTAATCTGGATCCGGGTTATAAACGGATTTAATCCGAATTATAACTGGATAAATCCGGATTTTTTTTTTCTTTAAAGACTTTAAAACTTTCCATTGTTCATCCCAGGAAGAAAAAATATATATATTACAACTACATAATCCTGATCAAGGTTTGTTTACAAACTAGTTTAGTTATGAATCTGCCTAAAAACTTCTAGTCCTCACAATCCAAGCAAGTGCCGAGCTCGTTTCTACTAGAAACTTTCTAGTGGGTCTGAAAAACACATGAAGCTTAATGAGACATCCAAAGTGACTGATGGGCCAGCAACAGTGCTTGTTATTACTGAGACGAGATCAATATGATTTTCATTTGCAAATTTAAATTCTGCTTCCTCTATGAGACGCTTTGTAAGTACATAAATCTGAAACCAAAAACCACTACATAAGATTAGAGAAGAGCTTCATAAATAGCAATACAAGAGGGAGAGGAAGAACCAAGTACCCATCCACTTACTTTTGTATTCCGGACATGATCAACAGGAGTTTGGCAAGACTCATCAACAACAAATCTCCAATTTCCAGTGCTGTCTTTGGCAGTGATAGTACTAATGGAAGATGTGAAAACAACCTTTTTCACAGATTTGGATTTTAAGCAGGCTTTGAGAAGGTTCAAGGTTCCTTTGATTGCAGGGCAAGGTCGATGATATTTGATTGAACACAAGTGTCTTCAAGTTGAGAAGAGAGCAACCGACTGTTAAAATGCGACTTTTATCCAACAGAATGGCTTCCGAATAGTTGTCAATAGCTTCGTAATTAATTAGTTATCATGGGATTACCTATGTGCTCGTTTGCAATAACTTACTGCATAAGGAGTCCATATGCTTAAGTTGCCAAAGTTGAAGGAAGAGAGTTACCTTAAACAGAAAATAAAAATGTATAGGTTAAGTTAAATGGATAAATTAGTAATAAAAATTTGAAATTAACAAATAAAAGTGTTTACCTTCGATATTAATGCCTTCTACATGCTCCTCTACCTCCCAAGAACAAAGTGGTTCATAAGTCAACTAATTTTACATGCAAATTAATGCTTGGACAGTCTCCAGCGCTAATGAGCTTCGATATGGGTTTATTACACGTCCACCGATGCTGAATGAGGACTCGGATATGATGGTGGAAATAGGGATGACCAATACATCACGTGCGATCTCCGCAAGGATGAGATATCTAAATGAGTTCTTCTTCCACCAATCGAAAATATCAAACTTGGAAATTTTTGGTTCAATCACATTCGACAAATACCTATCCATGTCTGAGCTAAGTACTGAATTGTTTTGCTTCTCAAGATATTGATCTAGAGCTATATCAAAATCATCACAGTTCAGATCATCACCAATAATACTAGAGGAACTTCTATGGGCCATATTTGATCTTCCACTACCTAACCCATGAAACTTGTGATATTGCTCAATTAAACGATTCAATAGCAATCTTACGTTGGCCTCAATTCTATCTCCACATTCATCCCTTTTGCACATTTTTAACTAATATGATAAGGCTGTAATCTTATATCGAGGGTCAAGGACAAAAGCTACATAAAAAATCATGTTCATCCTATTTGTGTTCCCCCAATATTTATCAAACTTAAGTTTCATAGTAGACGTCATCCTCATCAACTTACCATCCACTCTCACTCATGTTGTTCAAAGTATTCTCAATTGTATAAATTTGTTGAAATAACAAATTAAAGGTCACATACAATGAGCTGGAAATTTTCAAAGTGGCATCATAAAAAACTTTTAGAAACTTAATAAAAATACGAGCCATTTGCCAATCTTCAAACGGAGGCGCCAAAAGCTATGCCTCCTTCACTCCTATTAGCACAAAAGCTCTTTCATATTTTTTAGCAACACTAAGAATTAAGTATGTTGAGTTACATTTAGTAGGAACATCTAGACACACTATTTTTTCACACACAATATTCAACTCATTTGCACATGTTTTAAACATATCAAGTCTTGCCGGTGAGGACCTTACAAATCTTATTACTTCCCTAATCTTATTTACAACATCATGAATAATTTTTAAACCATCACATACAATGAGGTTTAATATATGTGCAACACATCGCACATGTATAAACTTGCCTTCCAAAATTGTGAATTCCTTATCTCTTATGTTCCTCCTCATATGATCAATAGCAACATCATTAGAAGAGGCATTATCTACAGAGATCGTACAAAGACGGTTAATCTCCCAATCCGTCAAGCAAGACTCTAACATTCAAGCAATAGTCTCACCCCTATGATTAGGAATCTTGAAAAAATTATGATTTTCTTGTGTAATACCTAACTTTGATCAATATAATGGCAAGTAACACAAATATAATTCTTGTTTTGCACTGATGTTCATATATTGGTGGTCAAACAAACTCTTTGATTGCTCAACAAAGCCTTCAATCTTGGCTTCTCCTGCTTGAATAAACCAATACACTCTTTTTGGAAGGTGGTTTGGGATGGCAATGTGTGTCTAGGCTCTAAATAACCCAAAAGTTTAACAAATGTCGGATGCTTTATAACTTTGAATGACAATTCACACTGGATAAACAAATTGGAAATCATCGCCTTTAATTTTTTATGATCATATAGTCCTAACACTTAAGGACTAGATCCTTACTATCCATTCTAACTCCAGTATGTGATGCCCAAGATTTTTATTCTCTCTAATGGGAGAGTTTGGACAAACATATCCTAGGTGGTGTAACATTGATGAAGTACCATTTTTATAATGGTATCCATAAATCTTGAAGCAATAATTGCATTGAGCTTTAGGTGCAATAGGATAAACAAGTTCAATCCTTGTAAAATGATCTCATACATGAGATTGGTTGGTAGCCTTCTTGGCTCTTTTTGACTTTGGGGGGAGAGATGGTGTAGGCCTGAGGTTTGGGGTATTCATAGAGGAAGGCACTAAAAGACTAGTGTCTTCCTCCATATCTAATGAAATATGAGCTAAACTAGAACCACCAACACTACCACTAAAACTACCTTCCATCTGTTTTAAACATAAGAAAAAAAAAAGAAATATAATAAAAATCAAACCAACAGCTAACGTGAGGGTTATGAAAAAGGTTTAATGAAATTAGTATCCAACAGTCTTAAGACTTTTGAAAAAATGGTTATGAAAAAGTCATGGTCTTTTGACCTCTTTGTAACTGTAATGAATCTATAGTAATTAGCAGGCTTACAGATTGATTGCTTGTAAAAAAAACAAATTAAAATTCGATGCATAAAACCAGAAAGCTTAGAATATGCATGTGCAAAATTGGGGTTTTTTAGAAGAGAGTTGGCCTAGCATTTTCAAAGGAATGTAGCAATTCCAATGGAGTTTTATCCCCTTGAAAAAATATGTCTTTGGAAATATATATAAATATATATATATATGGTAAGCAAGCTTAATCGGTCCAATCAAACTAGGAAAGCTACACCAAAACTAAGAATACGGAAGTCGTTGCTGTAAATCATTGACATGAATACCCATTAGACTCTAAAGAAGTATCAAATGCGTATAAGACTGCATAGAATACAAGAGCAGAACACTACAATACAAAGTACGAAAGTACCATAGACAAAGATTCAAATCCAGTTACACAGAATAATATTAAGCAATATATATTCTAAGAGTAGTTTCTTCTATTAGTGGTATCAATTTTCGGATATAAGCAATCTCTGCCCATTTAATACCACCATAAAAAATAGAGATTGATATTGTTAAATGCCACAAAAGGAAATGTGAATTTCACATCCTAGATGAAAAACAATGATTAAAACTAAATCCCATGTGAAAAACATAGCAAAGGAAAAAAATCCACTAATAAGGTATCGAAATAAGCTTATAGAGTAAAGGAAAATTAATATAAACCAAACAAATCTGAGCTTTTCCTGAGAAAAATCCCTAAGTACAAAGAAAGATAACTTACGAGCTTAGAGAGAGAGAAAATATGGATGGTAGCCTCCGCGTCTCTCACCCAGATCCGCAAAGCACTTCGAAGTTTCTGTTTCTGTGTTTCGGTGAGGTTGAAAGACTTGAGAGAGAACAGAGCCTTGAGAGAGAAGGCCAGAAGGGACTCAGGAATGGGAAATACTTGAGAGAGAAGGCCAAAAGGTGTTCGGGAATTGGAAAGACTTGAGAGTGAAGGCCAGAAGGGATTCGGGAAGACGAGAAAGCTGCAAACCCAAAGCGTATGAAAAGGACTTCAAGACCGAGAGAGAAGTCGGTTTCAAGAAAACCAGAAAGGGGCGGTTTTTTTCTTTTTAAAGGACCCGATTATGGATAACCGGGTCACATAACAGGATCCGTAACAGGATCTGGAATCTTCTTACCCACCCGGGTGTAATCTGGGCAGACAACCGCCCAGATGCACCAGGATTTCAGGGTTTCGGACCGGACCGGGAAAAAAGTCGGCTAGTTGCAGCACCCCAGCGTCCCTCATACCACACGAAGCAACGACATCTCTTCTCCCTCTCCCCAATCGACAAACTCTTCCCTCAGCCATCACCCCCCGACGCACCTCACCCCAGTCCCTTTGTGTCTCTCACCGCTAAAACCCTAGAAGATCGCTTCTCCCCACCCCAACAAAAATGTGTATAAATATTACAATACGTGGACCAGTTTTTCTATCTTTCTCGTTTCACTTTCTTCCTCTTTATCCTCCCTCTTTTCACACTTGTCTTTTGTACCCAATTTCTTAATTCTTGTCATTCTTCACAACTCGAACCATGGAGGAGGCTAATGGTAAGGTTCTCTGTAACTATTTTCTTTTTTATGTTTTCTTTTCTTTTGTTCTGTAGTCAAGTATTTGAGCTCCCTTTAAAGCTTTGCAATTTATCTTAGTTGTCATTCTCGCTTATCTATATTGATTTATAGTTTAGAGTTTTTTTCTTTTTTCGGGAGTTTCCAGATGGGTCCATTATCATCATATGCCATGACACTATTTATGTATATATTTTATTACAAGCTATGGTTCTTTAGAGTTTGGGAAATTAGCTGTTAGCATTCTGGGTTAGACCTGTTTTGTTTTCTGGGAGCGAACGGATTTGAGCATGCATGGAATTTAGTTATACTTTTATGTTCGTTTGGTGATTTTCTTTTCTCCACACATGAATTAGAAAAATTGATGTCTCTACCTCTTTGTTTGTAGAGAAGGTTTTTCCTTACAAGAAAAGAATTTAAGTTATTGATGGATTAACAACTGCTAGATTGTTAGCTCCTTAACAAATGATTAAAATAAATTAAGAAACTTTTGTTTTCCGAGGTTTGAAAGAGAAATAACTTTTATATTTAGAAATTTTTATGGTTTAGTGCAGAGAAAAATTAATTAATGGAAGGAAAAGCGGCAACGATTAAAAAAAAAAAAAAAACTCGCATCTGTTGGTTATCTCTTTGGAAGGAGTTCTCTCGCATTGACAACAAATCTTGCCTTGATGTAGCTCAAGAATGCAATAAAAGTGCATCTTGATTGCTACTTAACGACTACCTAGTTTTTCTATATGCAAATTATTTTATGTTTCAAGTAGTGAAAGCAAAAAACTTGGCAACTGTGTTTTAAAGTTCATTTCTGATATCTGCTTTTCAATTTTCTTTGCTTAATATGGAGCAGTGTTAGAAATGTCAGAGAGATCTGCATGCTTTCTTCAATTTCTCCATTGATTATCCAGTATGTCAGAAACAATTGAGATGACTATTATAAAATATTTCCCCCTATTTTGGGTTTGGATTTTAAATCAATTTCCTGTCTTTGTCCTTCTATTGACAACGGTGTCATTGGCATCAAGAAATGGCGTCAATAGTACAAGATGGAAATTTAGTCATATTTGAAACTTGAAGCTGATGAGTTTCCATGCTTTGGGGGTGATGGCTCATGGTTCCTGTGATACTATTATCATGAATGGTGGTGTCCCATACTTCAGCTGCTTTTTTTTTATTGGTAAATAATAAAAAAGGAACTAGTTAAAGCTGCTATCAAAGAAGCAACTGAGTAACTTACTTTCTCTTATAAGTGATACCTTAATATCTATGCAAAGCGTCACAAATTGCTTCTGATCTGAGAAGTCAAGAACAGAGGACTATCTCAGTTGTAAGAGATGGGAACCTGAAGGACCATTAGATCTCTTGAGGCTTCTATTGAAACATGCCTTCATAATCTATGTTCAGAAATAGGCCCAAAAGCTCTTTGCACATCTTCTTTAAAGGCTGGTTCAGAGTTTATTGCGGCAGCTCTTGCCACAAGCTCATTTACATCCAATAACCACCATTTACACCAACAACATAACCACCATCACCACCATCAAATTCTCGTAGCCATAACATGTAAAATCAGTAGCAACATAACCACCATCAATTTCTCATAACCAGCAACATAACAAGCATCAATTCCTCAACTAAAAAAAACATTTGGAAAGCAACATGCCCATGGAGTAAATCACTAGCAACATAACTACCATCAATTTCTCATAACCATCATATAAATTGTAAATCACTAGCAACATAACAAGCATTAATTCCTCAACTAAAAAAAACATTAACTACAACCACAACCATAATCTGATCTTTAGTGAAAAAAAAATTAACACCCTTCAGGGCTTCATAATTTACATATTACACATTTACACCCTTCAAGGCTCCATAATCTGATCATTTACATATTACGCATGTACAAGTCCACCATAATTGTGTAATGTATAAAACCGACCATCCGGCTCTAGTAAGTCACAACAAAAATAATTTTCATACCACATTCAATTGACCATCCGACTCTAGTAAGTCACAACAAAAATAATTTTCATACCACATTCAACCATTTTACAATCACACATTTACCCAAGGATAAAAACTAAACCCATTTTTGGATTTCATACCCCATTTACAAAAATAATTTCCATACCCCGTTTGTTACACCAATTGATCTAAACCAATTGTTGCTCAAACTCGGCCACTGATTTGCACTAAGTCCCATGCACGCACGACATTTCCGGGAGATATGCAAAATTGGAAAATTAAAATAAAGACATCAAGATTTGAAGATTCCAGGAAGATTTATAAAGGTGAAAAATAACCTTACACCTCATTATTGCCTGGTGGCGTTGGTTGTGTTAGAGTACTACACTGGGTTGGGATGACAACCTCATCAACACTACTACCAACTTGTGATTCCGGGAGGTCACCATATTGTGATTCGTTGTCAAATATTTTTTTGCAAGTTTAAATTGACAAAAAAAACATGAACATGTGTTTGAAAGTAATATGCATGCAATCCAATATTTACACAAGTACTTGATCAAAACCTACTACCTGTTTCTTCTTTCACTTTGTTCCAAACTCTTCCACCATCGGAACCTTTCTTTTTGTTCAGTTGCTGGTTAAAAAGGTTAATGCTTTCAACTGCTAGGATAAAAAGTACTTCAACTATTTCTTGCTAATGGAAAAGCTGCATACACATAAACTTGATTGCTTTTTGGAAAAAACCCTGGCTTGTCTTGCACTCAAAAATATAATTATTGACAATAATATATTATTTAAACCAATGTCTTGGAATATTACTTATGAATTATGTATTCCAAATGGGGTTGTCAAGCTGAGTCTATTACATTACCATGTGTTTATATATATTAAAACAAAAATGATTATATACATATTATAACAAAGACTTTTACAATGAGCAGTAGTGCAGTCATGCTATAGATTATAGGCCTTATAAAAACTGTCTATATAGCCTATATTTCATAAATTAATTTTAAAATGGTTAAAGTTAACTAATTTTGTTGGTGAAATGATGTTCGTTTGGCCAATATAGCTGACCTTAGCAAGCAGAACATGTTCCTTTGGTAACTAAATCTTGGTTTCATTTAATATTTAATTAGCTACACAATTTCAGATGTTATGATCAACAACCAAAAAACCAGTGAATGGTATACAACATTAGCAAGATATATNATGTTATGCTCAACAACCAAAAAACCAGTGAATGGAATACAACATTAGCAAGATATATTTTATGGGATTATCTACATCTATTAGTTTTAGCGCACGAGCAGTTGATGTAGAGGAAGCATTATAAGGCCAACATTTTCTTTTGTTTTGGGTTAAGCAAAAAAGCAACAACTCTGAAAAGCACAAGAAGCATTTGGCCATTTGGGTATTATATCACACCTTATCATTGAAAAGTGATGTTAGGCAATCTCTGCCACATTTGTAAAGAAACGTGGGCAAAAGAGTAAAAACTTGGTATTTAATTAAATCTCCATCTCACATTAATTGCAAAAAAAAAAAAAAAACAGAGAGAGAGAACAAATTTGTGTCTTGAAGTGGTGTATTGTTTAGGCTTGGCTAACTCATTATTTACAGGCTTACACTAGGCTCAGGCTACCAAACACAGCCTAGTTTAACTTGAGCATGATCTACTGGATGAATTTAAACTGGAACTGAGTCCAAAATCTATGAAGCTGAGCTCCAACTACCAACTACTCAACCTAGCTGATTTTACTCTTTTATCTCTGGTGAATGAACCAGTAAACTAAAGTCTCTTTTGAAGCACAGAAAATCACTTAGCTAGGGCAAGTTTAGCTCTTGAAGTCTGGATATAAGTTGCAATTAGTTGAATCCTGACTCGTACCGTGTACACAATTCGCCAAAGAGTTGGCCCATTGTTGATGAGAATGCAGAAGAGATATGGTTAGTTCGCAATCCATTCTCGAGGAATAATGACAACCAACCGTGCTCATGCTAATGTCAATCATTTTAAAGTTAATTAGACAATGATGAAATCAGTAACTCACAAACAACAAAAACAATAGAGTAGAAACTCTTGTATGATAGAAGAGACCACAGAGTTTTTTTTTTTCCTTTTTAAAATAAAATTTCATCTAAAAGCATTTCTTCTTTTTCCAACAAAAGGTAGGACGAAGCTTATTCCTAACACATCACGATCTCTCCCAATCTTATTCAGATGCACAATTCATTTTTGGCTTGTCTTCTATGACACTACCGATTTCACTCTCTAGGTCAGAATGGTATTCCATCAGACAATATCCCTGATTCCCCACAAATTTATTGCTAAGTTTGTGTCTCCATTTTATAGTTTATATTGACCTTGCAGATTTTACATCGTGGTCTAAGCTTGTATACTTTTTTTGTCAGGTAAGCGATAGGATAGCGGTGAATTAATAGAAAAAGAGATTATCAGAGTTGAGAGGACTCGGGGGTGATTAGTAACAGAGTGAGGGAAATTCAAGTACGTATTTCCTTCTCCAAAAAACTACTGAATGGCATACAACATCAATAACCCAAAAACCCCACAAAACAAAGACTAAACAAACACAAAATCTTAGATCCATTAAACACAAAAATACATAATATGAGTAATGCTAGAAATGGAGAGATGAAATGAAAAGAGAAAAATAAAAACCCTTTTATTTCATTTCTTACCCTTGTTGGCAGAGCCGGACGCCAGACGATGGGTGTCGGCAACAAGAATGCCAGCGGAGGACTAAATCCATGTGAAGCAAGCGAAGAACTTTTGTTACAGACTGCAGGAGTGATGGAGCCACATGGTGCGGGCAGAGGGTGAGGCCGGTGAAAGGACAACTAGTTGAGGGAGTGGGAGAGAGAATGCGGGGGGAGAACAACGTTGGAGGGGGATTTCAATTGAAATGAAATGCATGTTTAAACTTCTTTAATAAAAAATAAAATAAAAGCCACGTAGCCGGTGTGCGGAGGTTGAATGAATAGTAAGAGGTTATATAGCATAACAGAAAGGAAAGGACATTGGGTCAAATCTCGAGCCTTTGGGTTCAATAAAGTCTATTTTTTTTATTCAATTGAGTCTTGAGCCATTAGGTTCAAATCTTAATCACCCTTGTTTTTTTTTTTTTTTTTGGGTTCTAGGGTGGCCTATGAGTGTAGTGTGTTCATGTCTAGTTTTATAACAGTGTTAATTTTGAAACACCAATTTGACCCCTCATTAGTTATTTCTTTTCATCCCTTTGCATATAAAAACTAGTTTTAGGAAGAGACTTGATAAAATCAGAAAGGGAAATGGGAGAAGACTCATGTTGGAACAGTCAAGAATCAAGATGCTCTATCGCTCTCTCTCGACGGCCGAACTGGGATTACCAAGGTACCGTTCGACGACGTCACAAACGCATCCTGCCGACCCATCTCTCTCTCTCTCTCTCTCTCTCTCTCTCTCTCTCTCTCCCTGATGCTCCACCACTCCTACTGCGACTCCGACAACTCCAATCGGAGTCGGAGTCGGAGTCCGCTCCTGACCAGAGTTGGAGTCGGAGTCCAACTTCAACTCTGACTTTTGTCAAAGTTGGAGTTCGGAGTTGGGCTTTCTGACTTCGTCAGTGTCGGAGCCCATCCTTATAGAGAGACACTTCCCTTTCTTTTGAACCCGGTTGAGGAATAGATCAATCATTGCAAGGAGCTGTTCGAGAATATATATGATCTTTGATAGCTGTGTCATAGTAGTTGTAGGGCCTATTTGGAGTTGCGTTAGGAGTTTTAAAAAGTTTAAATAGTTTTAAAAGTATTTTAATGGAAAAATCAGGTTGTTTGGGTGTTACATTTTAAAGTACTTTTTAATCTCAAATAAGCTAAAAATTACGTTTGAGGAAAAGGATCAAACGTGTTTTTTTGGATAATGTGAAAAGTAATTCAAATTTTAAAAAGACTATCAATGGGTGAAAATACTTATACAACTTCAAACTTTCAAAGAATGATCATAATTTTTAAAAAAAATCAAATAATCTTCATTTTTACCTCAGAATTTTTTTTTTAATTAATTTGTTCCCAACAAATTTAACATGTTTGATAGTACTTTAAACATATGGTTACCAAACAGTAAATAAATTTTAATAGTAGAATTTATTACTTAAGCTATTAATTATAAACTCTAAAGTTATAAACTATATTTTTCACCTCAATCTCAAACATGCGTGTAGTCATAGATGAGCCAACTCTTCGATCCTAACTTTGTACATAGATAGCTGTTATCTCAAAACCAATTAGAAGATGATATGTGTCATATTTATATACAATAAGCATTTAAAAAAAATCAAAAAATGCATAGTCAACATACCGTGCCAATATAAATTTTAAGCGATAATAGACATATCTATTATTCAAATTCAAACTTGGAGATGACGGTTCATCCTTTAATGGACTTGAATTATAACCATTCTTATCCTTTATCGTCACTACATAGTTATCCAGTTGGTGCTAGCAATGGGTTGGGCCCTCTCGGTATTGATTGGTCTCCTCGGTAGTAGAGTTTGTTTCCAGGTTAGGCAAAGGCCCAAGCCCATATGGTGCTAACCGGTCAGGATGTCCTCTCCAGTTACCCCATGAAGTTTTATTACGCATGGCTTGATGAGACTTGAATTTGGTTGCTGTTTCTCTTATTGAGGCATGTGTCAGAGTGCCGTTTCGCCTTCACCTCCTTTGCACATCAACCGTCAACTCCTATTTAATGCTCATTGGGTCTTGTTTTCCCTCCTCTTTTAAACTTCCTTCTCTTTTATGTTTCTTGCTTAGTATTCTGGGTTCTTGCTTACTGTTCTGGGTGATTTTTCCCTTCTTCCTCTCGTGACTATTCTTCTTCATTCAGGGCTTCTTCCTCTTCCAAGGGCAAGGCTGTGGTTTCTGCTCACGACTTTTCACCACCTTGTGACCTCTCTGCCCGAATTGTTGTTGCTCCTCTGGTTCTCTATGGTCCTTGACTATTTCTTCCTATGAACAAGAGAATGCTCGAAACAACTACAACATTCCCCATTTTGTTGGTTTGAAGGTACTCACTCCAAACCAGAAAGCTATTGATGTAAAAAGTATGGCAGTTTCTGTTGCCCTTTACTTTGCAATGTTTACTATGGGGTTTCGATTTTCCTTTGTGTGACCAGTCCGCGATGTGCTAGGTGTCCTAGGGCTCACCCCTGCTCAGTTAGTGCCTAATGCCTGGAGGATTTTGATAGCTTGCTTCGTTTTGTTGCGAAAGGTACTGGAACCCTTGGGCAATGAGTACCCAAACTTAACAACCTGTGAATTTTTGTCCCTTCATGGGTTTAGGCATTTGGAAGGGAACCTTTGTAGTTTTAGATCCCGTAGGGCACAAGTTGAATTATAGTTAAAGTATAGCCATGTGAAGGATTGGACCAACAAATTTTTCTTGATCACTGGCTCGGGTTGGGAATTTCCTGCTGATGAAGCTCCTAATTGAGAATTTTCTATTAGGGCATGTTGGTCTCCTATTCCTGATGGGGAGGATTTCAAGGTTATTCTTTCCCCACGTGAGGAGGCCCGTGTGAAGTTAGTAGATTCTTGGGCCTAAGCTCACTCCCGTTTATGCTTTCCGAATGTGCTTTTGACCCCTAGCAACATTAAGAAGTTCTTGATGGTTTCCAGTTGGGCTCATATATCAGGATGTGAGTTTTTGGGTGCGCCCTCGCCGGTGGGTGGTTTGAAAAAGAAGAAACGCCTTGGTGCAGATGGACCAAAAAAGAGAAAACTCAAGAGGGCTCTGGTCTCACCTTGTTCATCGAAGCATGACTCCATGCTCCTTCCCGCGCCAAGTGGAGGTAGTAAGTTGGATCCTCTTCGGGAGCAACTAAGCAAAGCAATGCCCTCGGCGAGTGGAGGTAATAAATTGGCTTCCCGGCGAGTGAAAAGACCTATCAGGCAAGTGAGAGCACGAAGCTGGTGGCACCTCGGGGGAAACTGAGTAAACTATCTACTTTTATAGCGCCATCAACTCTTTCCTTGGATGACGTGATGTCTCTTGCTGAAGAGGATCTTGAGGCAATAATTACGGTGGAAGCTGCTACTACGGCTGCTGCTCAGCCCTTAAACACATCGGTGGATGATTTGCCAAAGAAAGCCGATGATAGCCCTCTGGAGGAGGATGACATCATCCTTTTTAATCCTGACTTGCTGGTGCCTCCATCTACTCAAGCAAACTTCCAATCCTTCGAGACTACTCTGCCTACATTGCCTTTGTCCCCGCCTTCCACTGTTCAGTCCCTTGATGTTCCCGTGGAACCTTCAAGGGTGGAAAATGTTGAGGGGGGGACATGTCGAGGAGGAATATGTCGAGGAAGCAGCAGTAGGTTCTTGCTCGCCTCTTGCTTCGACGATATCTGGTGGAGTTACTCTCAACTTGTCTTTTGTTTTCCCAACCCTTTCTCTTGCTAGTGGAAGCAAGGTTTCGATCCCTTCTCCCCCCCCTTTATTGTTTCCCCTAGAGGAGAGGGTGAGCCATCCTTGATTGTTCTTGAGGAAGATCTTCAAGTTAATCAGGGACTATCTCATCGGGATGAAACTGAAATGTGTTCGGGTCCACATGTTGAGGCACCTGTTAGCATCCCGCCTGGTCAGGCCAACGGGGCTTCCCCTAGGGGAATTTTTGCTAATACCCCTTTTTAGGCCTTTAACCCAAGAAGATCTTCTAGCCCTCATCTATCGAGCTCCTCGCCTTGAAGAGGCTTTCAGCGCCGGTAATCTTCTTGTACCCACTTTTCTTTTCTGTATATTTTTCTTGTTATTTCTTGAAAAGATATAGATATTATTATTTATTATTTTTTTAGGGGGTTGATCGCCTTGCTGCCGACTTGGTGGAAGACAAATTACATCTGGAGGAGGAAAAGGATCAAACGACCAATGAGTTGACCCAACTGGAAGCTCACTCCCACATGGCTGATGATGAATTGGCTGCTCTCCGTGCACAGAGTCACTTTGGGGAGAGTTGGCAAGTTTTGCTGTGGACGCCGACTACTACCGCCAAGAAGTGGCTGTACTCGGGAAGGAGCGAGATGATCTTGCTACCTGCCTAAACCAAGCGAAGAACATTGAGCAAAAGTCAGATGACTTTGTTGCTTGTCTTTGCCAGGCAGAGATGGCCGTGCAGGAACGGGATGATTTGGCTGCTTGCCTTCGTCAAGCAGAAGTGGCCGTGCGGGAGAGGGATGACTTGGCCGCCCAAGTGGAGGTCTTCAACAAAGAGAGATGAACTGGCCACTCAGGCAGAGCTTGCTTTGAAAGAGCAAGATGACTCGGTTGTTAGCCATGATCGGGCAAAAGTAGAGCTTGAAGAGTTGAAGGTGGCCAAGTCTGACTACACCTCTTGTCTGGTTTCCCTAGAAAATGAGCGGCAAGAGCTAATCATAAAGTTTGGTGGGTGGAAGGTGTGAAAGTAGAGGTTGAGAAGACTTTGATTAAGGTGAAGAAAATAGTGATAATGTGTATCTTCAATTTAATGCAGTTGTCAATTTTTCCAGAAAGAAAATCTTTATTTTTGAGAAAAATGTGTCTAATCTGACTCTCGTCTTGGGAGAATTACAACAAGACCTCAATTGGTTTCTTTCCCAACTAGCAGCCACTCCAAAAGTTTGGGCGCGAGCCTAGGATATTGGTTTCAAACTTGGTATAAAACAGCTTCATGAGCTTCTCCTCACCAAACCAGAGACAAACCTGCACACTTTGGAGTGGAAATCTATTCGTGCCAGTGAGGTTGCTCTGCATGTTTGTGACTCCTTCGGTTGGGTTGAGATGCCAAATGCTTTCCCTCACCCATCTTAAGACTTGTATATTTTTAAGGCTTTGTGTCCCATAAGGGAACTTTTTATCTTTTCCTAACGCTTTGCATGTTATGATATTTTTGTTGTTATTATTTTTAAAGCTTTGTAACCCGTGAGGGAACAATTTAACTTAATGAACCCCATGAGATTTTGCTTATTTGATATTAATCACCCTTTGCTATTTCTTAGTAATCTGCTCAAAGATACATTTTGCATACCTTATCCTTTTAACAGCCTTAGCGGGAGATACTGTGTTGCGAGAGATCCCTCGACCGTTTTACCTTTAAATAATAGGCTAGTGGGAGAGTCCCTCAACCACATCGCCTTTTGGCGAGAAGGTGTTAACAGGAGATCCCTTGACTGTTTTACCTTTAACTATTAGGCTAGTGGGAGATCCCTCGAACACGTCACATTTTGGCAAGAATGTGTTAACAAAAGATCCCTCAATTGTTTTACTTTTAATTGTTAGGTTAGTAGGAGATCCCTCGACCACGTCACCTTTTGTCTTCAGGTCTTGGTCAAATTATTTGAGGTTGTCAAAAAGTCAAAGAAATGTGGGAACAATGTGTAGGTATTTATTATTGAAAAATGATATCAATAAATGAAAGAAAATTTACATATCTTTCCTTTAGACGTAGTACTTTCGTAAATGTTCTACATTCCATGGGTGGGGTAACTCATGCCCTGTGGCATCTTTGAGGTGGTAAGCTCCCTATCTGTGGCTTGCTACTAGAACATAAGGGCCTTCCCATCAAGGGCCTAATTTCCCTTCTTCTCCCGTGGTGACAGTGGTTTCCTTCAGCACTAAATCGCTAGCTTTGAAAGATCTGGGCCTCACTCGTTTGTTGAAGTATTGCTCTGGTATCTTTTTAAAAGCTGCAACTGTGACTTTTGCATCCGCCCTTATCTCTTCCAACAAATCTAGATTTTCCTGTAACCTTGCTACGTTTGTTTCTAGATCAAAGATTTTCCTTCTGTAGCTTGGTAACCTGACTTCCACCAGTGCCATTGCCTCACTTCCATATGCTAAGGCGAAAGGTGTTTTGCTCGTTGAGGTTTTTGGTGTTGTTCTATAAGCCCATAAAATCTCTGGGATCTTGTTGGCCCATAGCTCCTTTCTGTCACCCATCTTCTTTTTCAATATCCCCATGATGGTTTTATTAGTTTCTTCAACTTGCCCGTTTGCCTAGGGGTGGCCTGGGGAAGAATACTTGACTTTGATTCCTAGCTCCGCACACCATTAGCGATAAGGTCCGGAATTGAACTGCCTTCCGTTATCAGAAATGATAAACTGAGGTATCCCAAATCTGCATACTACTGCCTTCCATAGGAACATTGTCACACTTTGGGCTGATATTGTTGTCATTGCCTCAGCCTTTGCCCATTTCGTAAAGTAGTCGACGGCTACAATGACGAACTTGGTTCCTCCTTTGTTGGGAGGCATAGGGCCTACTAGGTCTACTCCCCATTGGGCGAACGACCATGGTGAAGTTATAGATCACAACTTCAAGGGAGGTGCATTTGGAATTGGTGCACGGATCAGTCACTGGACACACCTTTTTGCAAACTCCTTTGCATCTTTGAGCGTGTTTGGCCAATAATATCTTGCCCTTACAATCTTTGTGGCGAGTGATCGTCCTCTTGAATGACTCCCACATATCCCCTCGTGTATTTCCTTCATTACGTATTCTTCTTCCTCCTTTGTTACACATCTTAATAATGGGTTTGAAAAACCTCACCTATAAAGTACCCTGTTTACCATAGTAAACCAAGTCGCCCTGCTTTCTAACTTCCTCGTCTCTTCCCGGGATGGGGGAAGATCACCCGTCTCTAAATATTTCCTTATATCATCAGCTCATCCCGACGTATTCTCTCCAATCTGCAAACTTTTCTCTCCTACTGCTGGACTGGCTACCGTTCATAGATCAACCTTCCATGGCAACGCCTCTTCCTGCCTTGTTGAGGCTGCTTGTGCTAATCAATCAGCCTTGAAATTATCTCTTCAAGGTATTTTCTTGATTTGAAAGCACTTTAGGCATTTGCATTATTCCTAAAGCTGGTGGAGATATTTTGAGTTTGATCCCTCTCGCCAAGTATTCCCCAGTGATTTGCCCGACCACTACCTGTGAGTCTACTTTCATTTCAATCTCCTCCTCCCCTAACATCCTTTTTATTGCTAAACCAGCGAGCATGGCTTCGTATTCAGCTTCGTTGTTTGTTACTTTGAAGTCTAATCGTACTGCATGGTACGACTCTCCCCCTTCATTTGTCACCACATACATACCAACTCCTCCCCCTGTTTGGAAGGATGATCCATCCACATACACTTGCCATGGATTCTTCTTGAGTGACTTATGTGCTTCTTATTGAAAATTTGAAAACTCCACTATGAAGTTAGCCAAGATCTGTCCTTTCATGGCGCTCTTTGGTATGTAACTGATGTCATACTTACTTAATTCCATTGACCATTTGACCAGCCGCCCCGAGGTGTCCAGTTTTTGCAACACCTTTTGTAGAGGTGATGAGGTAATCACCTTTATCGAATGGGCATGAAAATACAGTCGTAATCGCCTTGCTGGTACCACTACGACGAAGGTGACTAACTTAACTTTTGGGTACCTGGTCTCAGCTCCTCTTAGGGCCCTACTTACGTAATATACAGGCTTTTGTTCCTTCCACTCCTTTCGCACCAAGGTTGCTGACACAACGTCCGGGGTCACTGCCAGGTATAAGGACAACTGCTCCCCTTGCTTGTTGTGGCTGAGCAATGGTGGGTTAGCCAAATAATCCTTCAGCTAGGTGAACGCTTCTTCGCACTAGGCATCCTAATCTTGTGCTTTCTTAAGCACCTGAAAGAATGGAATGCATTTATCTGTTGATTGGGATACAAACCTGTTAAGAGCGGCTATCTTTCCTACCAATTTCTGCACATTGTTCTGGTTCGTGGGCAACCTCATTTCTATTATTTCTTTTAATTTCTTGGGAATTGCTTCAATTCCTCTCTCTGACACCATAAAACCGAGGAACTTTCCCCTATTGCACTCCGAATGGACACTTCGTTGGGTTGAGCTTCATTCGATATTGCCGTAAGACCTGAAAAGCCTCCCTAAGGTCCTTCACATGCTGGGCAAACTCCATACTTTTTTCCAACAGATCGTCGATGTATACTTCCAAGTTTCTCCCAATCTAGTTTTTAAACATTTTGTTTACTAAGCTCTGGTAGGTTGCCCCAAAGTTCTTCAAGCCGAAGGGCATTACTTTAAAGTTGTATAGTCCTCGGTTAGTTATGAAAGCGGTTTTCTCTTGATCAGCTTCATTCATCCTGATTTGGTTGTATTCTGAGTAGGCATCCATAAAACTTAACATCTTATGCCCTGCTGTTGCGTCTACTATTAAATCTATCCGCGGCAATGAAAAACTGTCTGTTGGGCAAGCCTTATTGAGTTCTGTGAAATCCACGCACATTCGCCACTTCCCGTTGGATTTTTCCACCAACACTATGTTGGACAACCACTCCAGATCTTGTGCTTCTCTGATGAATCCTTCTGCCAGCAATCGATCCACTTTCTCCACGATTGCCTCATACTCTCGGTACTGAAGTTTCTTTTCTTTTGTTTTACTGGGTGCACCTTTGGATCTATACTCAATTTGTGTTCAATGATCTCCTCGCCAATCTCGGGCATATCCTTATGACTCCATGCGAACACATATTTATGGTCTAAAAAGAAGTCTAGTAATTGTTGTCTTTCTTCCTTTGTCAATTTAGTCTCGATCTTCACATGGCTCTCGGGACCCTGCTCAAGAGTGACCAGTTCTAGGGGTTCATCTACCTCTCCTTACTTCAAAGTACTTCATCTCTAGTTTCCAGTTATGTCATCATTTCCTGGGATGCTGGAGAGAGGACCGTCCCCTCCTCAGTATCCACAATATTGACTTCTTCTTGTCCTACCTGAGCTCCTGTACATAACACAATTTGGCTTGGATCTGCTCGCCGCATACCTCGCCTATTCCAGCTCTCATTGGGAACATCATTTTCAGATGATAGGTCGAGATGATAGCCTTTAAGGTATTCCACGTGGGTAGCCCAATGATTGCATTGTATGCTAACCTAGTTCTCACCACTAAAAACTCAGTCATCAACGTGGCGACATGAGGGTCCGTGCCTACAAATACTGGCAATGTTATGGACCACATTGGTTGTATCGTGTCTCTACTGAACCCTTTTAATGCAATTGGTGCTAGTTTCAATCGATTCGCATCGATTTCTATTTTGCTGAAAGCATCCCAGAATAGGATATGCGCCGAACTTCCATTGTCAATTAGTATTCTCCTTGTAGTAAAATTTGCCACCGTCATTGCTACCACCAAGGCATCATCATGAGGATATACAATCACCCGGCAATCCTTGTCACCAAAAGATATTGTGGGGGATATCTGCACTTAGGGCTGCTTGACGGGTCTTTCCACATTAAAAACTTCCTCATATCTCACCCACCTAGCATATGCCTTCCTTCCTGAAGAAGTTGGGCCACCTCTCGGATACCCGTTGATGATCGTATGTATTTCACCCAGGGGTGGGTTTCTGCGGTTATCATCCGCTCTGGGTCTCCGGTCATGAGGTTCATGAGACCTCCTCTCTTTTCTCGGTTATTCCTGTCACTTGGGATTTTCACTCCTCCTTTTTTTGTACTCGAGTTTTCGATCGTTTGTATGTCTTGGGGGGTAATGTTCTGGGCGATCAGGCATTCCAACTCGCCATTGCCTTTCATGTCTTCTACTTTTCGTTTCAAGTTGTGGCAGTCCTCAGTCCCATCTCCCATCGTTTTATGGTAAGTACAATACTTCTAGATCTGTCGTTCGTTGCTCTCTTTTTGTACTTCTTCCATCACTTTTTCCCGATTGTGTGCACTAGAGTAGTGCACATAACCGCCATTATGTCTTCTTAAATTACTATCTCGCCTTAAATCTTGTTGGTCTCTCTTCACCTTTTGACCCCCATCTCGGTCTTTCCTTTATCCTCCTTTCAGTTCCCACTCACTTCTTCTTTCTGGTTGGGTGGTCAAGGCGATAAGGGTATCTTCAGCATTAACAAAATCATCAGCCCTATCCATGAACTCTCGTAAAGTGGAAGGGGTTTTCCTGGCCAGTTCCGCCATAAAAGGGCTCCTTGGCCAAATACTTCCCAGCAACACTACTAGCATGATTTTCTCGTCTTGATCGTCGGCTGTCATCTTCTCTTTATTGAAGCGTGTTAAATACTATTTCAAACCTTCATCCTCTCTATGTTTGACAGTTAATAAATATACAGCTGGCCTCCTGCGTCTTCTACTCGCCATGAGCTGTGTCAAGAACTGTCGGCCCAGCTCTTCGAAACTTTCTATGGAATTTGGTTGTAGTGTTCCGAACCATCATCTCGCCGATCCCTTTAGAGTCAAAGGAAAAACCCTACATGCAATTTCTCCCAAGAATCCGTGACCGAACCATCCTCTTGCCGATCCCTTTAGAGTCAAAGGGAAAACCCTACACGCAATTTCTCCCAGGAATCCGTGAAGTGTCATATGGACTTTGAAAGTCTCAAGATGCTGCATAGGATCTTTTGAGCCATCATATAGATCTACCTACAGGACCTTGAATTTTGGAGGCAGAGGCATCGCCATAATTTTTGCAGAGAACGGCAGATTTGTGCTGGAAAGCAACTGGTCGACTGAAGAGGACGTTCCTATCTTCTCAGCCATCTCATCATATTTATCCATCAGGCTGCGCACGTCGTGGTGCAACTTCTTCGTTTCCTCGTCCTCCTGGTGGCCTTTACCAACACCCGCACTATTTGCCTCCATCTCTACCAGTCAACCTGACTAGGTGTCGCATCCTCTTTTGACGTCCTGTTTCATGATTTGAGAGCCTCATTCTCCTTTCATAGTGAGTCAACCTTTGTGGTAAGTTTCTTTATTATTTCCTTTATTTCTGCAAATCTCTCCTACATGCTCTGTGAAGTTTCTCCCTGATCTCTAGTTGCCTGAGACCGTGTGGTGATGGACATGTAAAAAGCACGCTAAGTGTGAGACTCAAAGATCCCACAGACGGCGCCAACTGTTATGGACGTGTTTCACCGCCATCACCAAACGATCGCCTGCAACCAAAGAATAAGGCGGCTTGGGGGTTCGAGAGAACACCTCCGATGCCTAAGTCAGTAACCGTAAATAACTCTTAATATCAAAGAAATCAAATCCTCTTTACGGACGAACCTCAGTTCTCCTTTTATATGGAGCCTTTGAATCATTCTATTGTTTAAGCGATAATAGACATGTCTATTATTCAAATTCAAACTTGGAGATGAGGGTTCATCCTGTAATGGATTTGAGTTGTAACCGTTCTTATCCTTTATTGCCGTTGGGTAGTTACCCAGATGGTGTTAGCAATGGGTTGGGCCCTCTCGATATTGATTGGTCTCCTCGGTAGTAGAGCTTGTTTCTGGGATAGGCAAAGGCTCATGCACATATGGTGCTAACCGGTCGGGATGTCCTCTCCACCTACTTTTATTGTTTCATGCATGTAGGCTTCGTTGCACAAGAGATACGTGAAAAAATATCTATAGATAAATATTTTAGTCATAAAAGAGACCTTATAAAAGTAAATCTACAAACTGATGTGATTTGATATAGTACATTAGATAGTAAAGTTACTTTTAGGAGATGGTTGGTGAATGAGATGAGATGAAGAATCTGTGAATGGTAATGAAATGATTTGAGTTAAGATGTTATATGTGATTTTGGAAAATGATAGAGATAAAATTGAATACAAATATTATAAAGTTAAAATATTATTATAATATAATTTTTTTAATACAATTTTAGTTTTGAGATTTAAAAAAATTAAATTATTTTTTGTGTTTTATTTGAAAGTTTTGAGGAAGTACTTATGATTATTAGATAAAAAAGTTAAAAATTTGAAATTAAAAAGTATTTGTGTTTCAGTAATGTTTAAAAAGTAAGTTATGAAAGATTTTAAGATTAGATGAGATAAAATATATTTGTTCAATAATTTCTTTTTATAAAATTGATTGAACGTATGATATGAAATAATGTCTAATTTTATACATTGCCATAAGTGATTGTCACATAGAAGTACTCATAGCTTTTTCTCGAGAACGTACTCATAGCTTTTTCTCGCTCCGTTCTCGCTACTCTCGATATATTCGTCTGATCTCTCTACTCTTGCTGGTTATTTTTTTAAAAAGCTGTTTAAAAACACAAGAAAGATGTTTTGTAGGCCGATAGGAGAATTTTAGTGAAGTTTCGTACTGGGCGACGTCTTTTTGATAAGTTGCTTAACTCTAAAAAAAATGAAAAAAAAAAAAAACTCAGAAAAAGACAAAAAAAATCAAACGAAAAATAAAGTTGGCTTCCAGCTCAGGCTCTCTGAATGGGTTCCATAGAATATTACTCAAAAACCTATTATAAAAACGAAGTGATCAATAATTTGCACAAAATACCATTGTCTGGTAGCAGTTTCATGGGACCACTTGATCAGGCAGCTTGAATTCCAGGACAGGGACAATCGGTGATTCATATTAGGGTGGTTTAGATAGTGAAATGAGATAAGATGAGATAGTTTTAGATGAGTTGCATAAAATATTGTTAAAATATTATTTTTTAATATTATTATTGATTTTAGATTTAAGAAAGTTGAATTGTTTATTATATTTTGTACGATAATTTAGAAAAGTTGTAATGATGAGATGAGATGGGTTGAAAGTGTTTCTGTATCCAAATGGAGCTTTAAAATGTCTTGATTTTTCAAGACCATTTAGTACGTACTCCATCAACTTATAAGTCTTGTTTGTTTTCACAATTTCTATTAACTCATCTCATCTAATCATTATAACTTTCTCAAATTTTCACACAAAATAAAATAAATAATTCAACTTTTTCAAATTCTAAAATAAACATTGAAGCAAATACAAAAACGAGGAAAAAAATGATTGGTTTTCTTTAAAGACAGTGAAAGGAAGGAACCATTGATACAACTTTTTGTAAGGTGGGAACCTCTAATGATAAGGATATGAAATATAAGAGATTTGGTCAAATTCGCATGGCTCCTTCTGCATTTACCTGAATTTGTTTAATTTTTCTAGTTGGCTTCTCAACGTGCTTGGGAGTATTTCTAAATTGTAAAACGTGTTTGAATAAAAAAAATTGTAGTTAATTCTCATCCCAAGATCACCGGGAGACTGGCGGGGAGAACCTCATTCTTCTTCTATGTTGTCTATTAATAAAGATGCAACGTTCAATTTATAAACTTGTTTATCAACACGTACGGGTGTAAAACTTATATCTCATTAGTTAATATATAAAAAAATATTGATCTTTTACACACAAAAGATATATAACTAACTATTACTGCTACATCCACAAATGAATTATACAAAAACAATTCTATAAACTGACATGATTTTTTTTAATCCGTTAGATCTACTTTATAATAAAAGTAAATTTACAATCTAATGAATCAAATCAAGTCATGTTAGTTTGTGAGATTATTTTTGTGTAATCACTTTGTGGTTAGAGTATTTCCCTTAACTAATTATCCAGCGAGATTCATATTGTGGACGATAATTTAAATTTTAAAAAGAACACAACATATATAGTACAAGATTCAGGGGTTTCTACTATTGGCACAAAAGGGGCTACAAAAAAGAAAATAGTGAGAGAAAAATTTATTTCAAGACGCGTTACAAATGTCACTTTCTTTAAGATAATATTCGCCCCCACCAATAACTGTATGCACATGGGGTTACAAGCGAATTTACCTTCAAGATAGAATGAAGCCCATAACAAGTTTGTTTGTCTAACTGCGTTATGCACACAAAATTAGACCCCAAATACTCTTAGATTTTACAATTCAGTCAAGAGATTAGAAATATGTTCTCTGTAGGAAACATATTTTACTATTTTTCCCAAGCCTTGACGTGTTGCCTATGTCATGTGCGCCCTTTCACGCCTTATTCAATGTCAAGAATTAAAAACTCACAGTGATAGAAGTGTGGCTCGAACCGCAGCCCTTTCGGCAAATCTAGAGCCTCAATACCACTAAACCAATTAAAGGCTAATGGTATACCTCTAGACCCAAAATTTTATAACCCTCATAAACTTCCCATAACTTCTCTCTTTCCAAAATAATTCACAACATCCAAAAATAAATCCCTAAAATATTATTAATAATAAATATAATATATATTATTTTAAAAATATTTCCAACAATCTCCCACCATTTTCAAAATACATCTTGGTTAGAATAGGAAAACTTATACAAAAATGAAGCTGTTTTGGACATAAACCTTCACACAGTGAAAATACATCAAAGCTAACCAGAATGACATAGTAGTCATGCTTTGAACTAGCGATTCTATACGATTAGCCGGATATATCTCACATATAAATTTTCATAAAAGCCGACATGTGGATTGACCTTGTGTTTATATCCTGGTTTCATGAGCGTTCTAGAGACAATGTCTAATTCGCATAGGAGGCGGCACCACCCCCGACACTCATATAACTAGACTTATTGGTGTCATGTAACCAAACACTTTAACATAACCATGTTATAAGTCTATTAAGAGCTTATTGCTCAGCCTCTCATTTTCATTCCAGTACCAAGCAATTAAAACCTTGGGATGGTAAATTAGTTTGAAAAACTAATTTTGATATCATAGTGCTTGCAAGCCACAAACATATAATGTACTTTGCTCATTGAACTCAAGTCATGATATGTTCAAGAGTAGAGATGAGTTTCCATTATTGGTGATTTTATTGTTTTGGCTTTAAACCCATCCCTTTGATGTCCCACATCAAATCTCTTGCAAGTTTTTAGTTAATGGATATGCCATTTCCGATAATATCTCATAAAATAAATTGTAATTACTCAATCTGTGAGTAATTGCCTTAATATGCCTCAACTTGCCATTATATATATGACTTAGGCTCGTGACAATATAGTCTGACTCTCACAATGCAAAGACACTGGTGGCATTAATTTTTGCCCAATCCGAGATCTCTATCAATATTTTTTTTTATAGCCACTCTACCTCTTTGCAAGCACTGTCTGGCCTTTTTTTGGGACTAGCCTTGGTATCCCGATTGGCTGTAATTGAAAAGTTACGGTGCAGACTTGGTTTTTCCATGCAAAATTATCGTCTCAAGTAGGTGTTATTGTGGGAATTCTCCCGGTGGTTATCACTTGGAGAATCTAGCAAAGGCGATGTTTGGCGCGTATGGAGGGTCGTTATGAATCTGCCTACATTATTCACTCTGTTCGTCAGTGGATTAGTCTTATTTTCCGTGATATGAATGTTGGCTCTCAATTATCAGGTTTTGATTTGCAGGTACTTGAGAGTTTGCATGTCCAACCTGTGTTCCCCCCAGCTCGGCGTTTCAAAGTTATTGCTTGGCAACGTCCTTCGGCGGGCTGGGTCAAACTGAATATAGATGGTAGTAGTTTGGGTAATCCAGGCGACTCAGGTATAGGTAGGATTATTATAAATGATCATGGTAATCTAATTCATGTTTTTTATCGTTCATTGGTATAGGTTCTAATAATCGGGCCGAGCTTTTAGCCCTTCTTCATGGGCTCCAGGTTTGTAATTCCTTATCTTTAAATTATGTGGATATTGAGCTTGATTCTATGATAGTTATTTCTTGGTGAAGGAGTAAAAGATGTGGGGTGTGGTACCTAGAGGATTTCTAGGAGGATATTATGGGCATTATGAATTACATGACTTGCTCAATTCATCATGTTTTTCGTGAGGGAAACAAAGTTGCCGACTGGGTAGCCAAACATGGGGCTTCTGGAAATGATTCATTTTTTTCTCACTTGTTGGAAACTCCCCGAGCGCTGCATGGTCTTATCCGCATGGACTATTCCGGGCTGCCTTCGCTTCGTCTTAGCTAGTTTCTTTTGTCTTTTTTGCTTGTGGCTTTTGTTGTTCTCCTGTTTTTATTTATTTTGGTTTTTTTTTTTTTTCTGCATGCTGGTTTTTCTTTGTATCCCAGATGCTTGTTTTTTGTAGCCACAATTTTCGTCCGCCACAAGTAAGAGTTATTAATAAAATTGGGGAGGGGTCACTCTTGGACAGGTGACCCTAACTCTTTCTTAAAAAATAAAAAATAAATAAAAAATAAACTTAGTCATCATGGTTGAGTAAGTTATGCATGCTTGCTTCTTTAATTTCAGGAAATTATTCATCCACCAAGGGTAAATATCCAACCACTGATTAATTTGTAACCATCATGCTCAGTTCCCAACGGGCATATATATTCATTCTACAACCGAACGAAACCTCCTTCTAAACCAAAGGAAATCTGTTGTACTCAATACCAAAATCCATGATATTTCTCAAATACCATAAAATGTTTTGTACAACTATCCAAATAACTTGTCCTTTAAAAGCATTATATAAACAAAGAAAAATCATATATAGAAGTCACACATTTTTTTAAAAAAAATTTGTGTGCATGCATATTCATAAATTAAATCATATCAATTCTAGGTATCTAGCATTTATGTGTTCTAAATAACATAAATTAAGAAAAACATTAACTTAATTATTAATATCAAGTTTGAACATGCCTTCGCTTAGATATCCCTTCCCCATGAAATTATCGTTTTTCGTCAGTACAAATTTATCTAACTCAAAAACCAATTTAAATCCAAACTTATTCGCAGCACTACTAGATACAAAATTCTTTCTAACTTCTGCTACATTATACACATCATTAAGAGTAAGAACTTTTCTAGAGTTAAGCTCCATTTTTATCGTCCCTTTGCCTTTAACTACGTCAATGGACGATTTCCCCATGTAAAGAACATGTCCATCTTCTATTGGCTCGTACCTCTTGAACAAGCTTTTGTCCTTACAGACATGCCTTGTTGCTCCTTAATCAATCCACCAGGAGTTATTTCCTTCAAGAGTATTGATCTCAGAGATCATAACCTCAATAATCTCTCTAGAACTAGAGTCTTGTCTTTTCTTTTTAATAAAAGGATATTCTCTTTTGTAATGTCCTTGTTTGCAACAATGGAAGCAACTTACTCCTATATTCTTCTGATTCTCATTTTGGAAGTGACTTTGTTTACTTCTAAAATTATTCTTTCTCTTCCAGTTTTCATATATGGATTCATTGGGTTGTCCAAGTTTGTGGGTCTTTCATTCATCTACCATGTGCATGTTGGAAGTCAAAGAGTCACACTCTTCATTAATGTCTCTAAGCCTAATCTCTTCTTCTATATGAAGATGTTGACCTAATTCTTCTAGAGACATTTCCTCCCTTCTATGTTTCAAACTTCTTTTATAGTCTTTCCATGATTGAGGAAGTTTATCAATAATGAAGAAAACCGATATGAATTCATCCATTTTCATCTCATGTTAAGAGAATTGACTAAGAATATGCAAAATCTCATTGAATTGTTCAACAATAGGCCTAGAATTTACCATTTTATAATTGAAAATTTTGGTAGCCAGAAATTTCTTACTTGTAGCATCTTCTAAAAGATACTTAAACTCAAGTGCGTCCCATAGATCCTTGGCAGTTGCTTTGTTTTGGTAAGCATAAAACAATGTGTCAGACATTGTATTGCAAATATATCCTTTGCAGATGTAGTCATCTTGTTCCCATTTGATCCTTGCCCAACTTTGAGCGATTGTCTCATCTTCATTTGTAGACAGCTTAAGAGTAGTTAGAACATATACCACTTTGAGACTGACCAAGAGGAAGTGCATTTTCTTTTGCCAGCGTCAAAAATTGGCTCGATCAAAGCGTTCGAGTTTTACAAAATCTGAAGCAAACTCTCTCAAACTATGTTCCATCTAATAATCAATCTTGTCTTAACATTGTTGGTCCAAAAGGGGCCGCAAAAGAGAAAATAATGAGAGAAAATTTTGATCTAGGTGCGTTACAAATGTCGCTTTTCTTAAGGCAATATTCGCCCCCACCACTAACGGTATGCACATAGGTTACAAGAGAAATTGCCTCCAAGATACAATGAAGCTCAGAACAAGTCTGTTTGTCTAATTGCATTATGCACACACGAAATTAGACCCTGAATACCCTCATATTTTTACTATTCAACCAAGAGATTAGAAATCCGTCTTCTACAGAATGAACAAATCCTAATGATAAGTTTTGAAGAAATGAAAACTTTTAAGAGAGAGAGAATTTCAAAATTTCCTTCTTGAACTCTATCATCCTATAATTCGTAGGCCAATGGGTCTATTTATAGAGGGCCAAATAATGTGAATGAAAAGTTGTAACTTTTCATTTTTCTGAAATCTTATCCTAACAGGTATATATATTGTGTCTGTTACCAAGTAACATAAAGGTTGGACCTAGTCCAATTGTCACGATGCCTCTCCACCAACTGGTTGGCACCAGTGCGAACCACAGTGGGTGTGCTATGTGGGTTTTATTTTTCCCAAGCCTTGACGCGTAGCCTACCTCGCATGCGCCCCTTGACGCTTGCCCGTTGCAGCACTTGCCCCACACCTTATTCAATGTCAAGAATTAAAAACTAACTATGACATAGGCGTGCCTCGAACCTCAACCTTGGGCAAATCTAGAGCCTCAATACCACTAAGCCAATTAAAGGCTAATGGTATACCTCTAGACCCAAAATTTTATAAGCCACATAAACTTCCCATAACTTATCTCTTTTCAAAATATTCACACTTCCAAAAATAAATCCCCCAAAATATTAATAATAATAAATATAATATATATTAGTTTGAAAATATTTCCAACATCTACTTGTTTTTATTTGAATGAGATTTGAACAGTTAAATCCTCATATTTATTACGCATCATGACATTGGTTTAAAAGTCTCTAGGCCGGTTTAATGAGTGAAAATATTGCTTTTGAAAAATGCTTTAGAACATGTGAATAAAGAGTGAAAAATAAAGGTCAGGTTTTCTATCCTTTAGAACATGTATGTGAATAAAGAGCGAAAAATAAAGGTCAGGTTTTCTCGTTCTGATAGTGAAAAATTCAATCATGTTATAACTATAAAAATCAACTACATTTCTAATTAAAAGCTTGACTTAGAAATAATATTCCCATATGATCGTCAGCTACACCAGAATCTTGATTGTGCATATTCACTTAGGTTGATTATTTGTGTTTTTTTCTTTTAGTATATACGAAAGGCCCTATCAATTTTGATCAATTTGTATTTAGGGTTGTACAAAAAACCGCTGAACCGGCCGGGACCGACTTAGACCGGCCGCCGGAGCTCAGAATCGGCCGAAACTGGCAGGGAACCGATCGGCCATCGGTGGTAAAATATCAAAACCGGCGTCGGCCGGTTCAGTCCCAATTTGAACCAACCAAAAACCGACAGACCGGCAAACGTTAGCATCTGTTTTTTTTAATATATATATATATCATTCTTAAACGATGCCGTTTCACTTAAATAAGTGAAACGGCGTCGTTCTGCTTCTTTGGTTTAGAAAAAAAAAAAGGGAACGAAACCGTTTGGCTAGCATCGACTGCCTCTGGATCTATAGCTACCAAATCAGAGATAGAGCGCCATTTATCAGATGGATGTGAGGCATTCAGTCAGTCTTTTGACTTGTTGAATTGGTGGAAAGTGAATGAGCCTAACTATCCTATACTTGCGAGGATTGCACGAGACGTGCTAGCCATGCATGTTTCCACGGTTGCATCAGAGTCAGCATTTAGTACGGGAGGTGGTGTCCTTGATCCTTTTCGAAGTTCATTGGCTTTGAGAACTGTTGAGGCACTTATTTGTACTCAGAATTGGTTGCGACATCCCTCAACGCCAATTGATATTTGAGACTCCATGGATAATGTAGAGAGTTTGTAGTAGAATCTGGTAATGTGTTTTTCTCATTCAATTTTTATATTCATTTACTTTTATAATTTATTTTTTATTTTTTTCATTATCCTAATTTATTAATATTGATTATTTGATATTTTTCTATATAAAGTTAGGAGCATCGTTCATCTCAACTATTCATGACTGAAGAGTCGAAGACTGCATTGGCCATTGGGAATCTTCAAGAATGAAGATTTGTGAAATTTTATTCAAGAAAAATTGTTATTTATTGCTTACTTGCTTAAGACAATTTGGTTTTGTTTGTAATTTGTAATGTGTATTAGACATCTAGGGGGGTTTTTTTTTATATATATATATATATATATCTAGTAATTAGTATATAAGATAATAAGACTATAAAGTACTAGTATATATGTAGTAGTTATTAGTTACTAATAGTATATACATATTACATGACATTACAATTTTACAATTAAAAAGAAATTGAATATATAAAATTACAATATCATAAAATTCTGCAAAAAAAGTCTAAAATGTAGATGATCCAGAATAATAAATTATTAAATTGAACCCAAAAAAAGGTTGAATTGGGTCTTAAAATAGGCAAAAAAGAATGGCCCAAACCAGCCCAAAAAGGGTGGCCCAAACCACCCCTTACCGGTGAACCGGCCGGTTCTACCCCATATAATGTCGATTTTCGACCGGTTTTATAGGGGAAAAAGGCTTTATCAGTCGATTTCCGTTTGGGCCCAAAACCAAACCGATAGGTCGATTTTTCAACCCTATCTGTATTTATGGCTTATATCTTGTTGTTATTGAGTTTTGTCAACAACATGAGAAAATTATGCTAGTATCAATCCATTTGAATCTATTTGTGTTGGGTTATAATACCTTATGTTGCTGTTCATTTGATTTCTATTATATTTCTCTCTTTATATTTTCTTAAAACAAATGAAAGATAGTTTTAGTGATATTAGTCATTCCCTCACTTCTACAAGGGTCAATGAGGTGAGTCTGGTCTTACAAACTGCTCGACCTCCTCGGCATCAATAAGGCAAGTCCAATCTTACGAATTGCTCGACCTTCCCTCACTTCTACGAGAGTCAATGAGGCAGATCCAGTTTGACGAGTTGCTCGACCTCCACCATGTCAACAAGGAGGGTTCGGTCTTATGCACTGCCTGAAGTTACTCCCAGGACGACATCTCGACCAACAAACGCTGGGTGTTCGCACTCATGCCATAACCGCTGCTAGCGAGTTACCTTCAGGAATGAGGCTTCGAAGTTAATGTGCCTCCAAGCTCCATAACTGTAACATCCCGCTCCTTTCTTCCTTCTGACGTAAGCAAATTCCAGGGATGGAATTTATTATGATGAGGAGAGGACGTAAATGTTTGCTTCTCTCTAGTGACTAAGAGCCTCATTATGCGTCCCAGGCCTCGATGGCTTTTTTTAAAGATATTATGTGATTTCTAAAGCTAACTTTGTGTTTTAAAGTTATAAGTATTTTAAATGGATATTCTCATCGTTATTTGACTAAGCAATATTTTAAATGAGACAATTATAATATTTTTGGAGCTAATATTTTTTAAGAGTTCCAAAAATATTAGAATTGTGGGAAATCATTTTATTAAATGATTTCAATTATTTAAAATATTGTGTGATTTAAATTATGTTGGAATTTTTAATTAATTTAATAGTTTTATTCTCTTAAATATATTAAATGAGACTTAATCATTTTATTAATGATGAAAGAATATTATTTTATAGAATAAAGTTAGTTTAAATAATATTCTATCTTAATTTCTCTCAGTGCTTTTAATTAAGTTAACATTTACGCATTTTCAAATCAGTATTTGAGGTCCATCGTAGATCATTTTGTAGATCCGAAGACGATGAGTTTTAGGATAAAACCCCAGTCCCTCTCTCTTTCGCCCTCACTTTTCCCTCCCTTCTCTCTCTCCTCCCTCTCCTTCGACTTGCCCAGTACGTAGCTCCCCTCTCCCTCACCGATCCACTCCACCTCACAGCATGGCGTTGCCGTGCGCAAGCAGGCCTCACCGCCGCCACCATGGGCACCACCTCCCTCCAGCGAGCTCCCCCATCGCGGCCTCTTTCTTTCACGCTATCCCTATCTCTTTATCAACAGGGCACAGCCCGAACGAGCTTGTTGCTGCTATGCAGCCGTGCGCCCCCAACGGCGCCACCACCTCCACAGTAGCTTCCCCTTCCATCAGCCATCCTTCTCCAGCAAGCTCGGCCTCCATCTCGTCGTCGTCTGCTCCCATGAAGTCCACCTATCCGCATGGGTATTCTCCATCCCCACCGCCGTACGCCACCACCCAGGTTGTCTAACCACCATCTCCATCCTTAGGCCACCACTGATCCATCCCAACTGCCCATAGCTCTGATCTACCACCCATGCTCCTCCACTTTCTCTCACTCTCCCACAGCCTCTCTCCCTCTCTTGCACGAGTTACTCTTCCTCCACCACCGTGGACCATTGTGCCACCTCCACCAAGCCACCACGGCTCCACCAGCATCCTCCTGAGCTCCTCCACGACCAGCCACGACCAGCCAAGCTTTCCCCTCCACTTCCATGCCTTGAGACACACGGGTGTCCCTTGGAGACCCACGGCTCCGCCGTGCTCCACCGTGCCAGCCACCATGAGGCCACCTTCAGCCTCCCTCGACCTCCCTTAGCTGAGCCCTAAGCCAAAACCACCACTTTATGTGGTGGTCAGCCACTACACGTGATGGACAGCCATTGCGCGTGGTTGACCTCCACTGTACAAGACTAGATCCGCCGTGTTACTCCCCTCATCATAGCGCCACCATGAGCCTTTCAAAGACCACATCTAGCTATCCAAACACCTAAACAGTCATCGTAAGCAATTTAGCTACCCCGTATGACCTTTTTGACGTCACCGACCGTGATGGTCAACAAGCGACGCACGGGTTATCCCGTCAATGGTATAACTCTCTATCCCTCGTTATTTATGTTAGATGATAGTTAGTTGACTAGGTTGTAAACTATGCTGTTAGTATTGTAGAGTTGGCTGTGTAGTACGGTGATGTGACGTGCTGTGATGGGAAGTGTTGGGCGTAGTTGGGAAGTGTGATGTGTAGTGTTGTGGACTGTGCTGTGAAGTGTGGTTGTGGTTTATGTGCTGTAGGAGTGGTGTGGCCTGTAGTCTAAGGTGACATGTGTTGCCGTGTAGTCGGCTTATGGCCGGGAGCATGTACGAAGTGGTGGAAAAGTATCAGAGTAGTACAGCGGAAGCATGACTAGGCAACATCATGAAATGACATGGTCAACTAAGAAGTCGTATTGTTATGAGTTAGGATGTATGTCAGGTGACGTGACGAGGTCATGGTGTAGCTTAAGAACAGTCTCGAGCTATATGGCGTGACGTAAGGTGTAGTTATGATAGAGCCTTATCGTGTTAAGTGTTGGGATGAAGTGTCAAGAGGGACGGCTAGCGTGAAGAGTCATGCTAGCTGGGTTATGAGAATGTTGGTATCGAAGTATGGTGCTTGTCCCTACAAGCCAGTGACCAATTTATTATATGTTGGTCTTAGATGATAAGTGGGTAAGATACGTGTGTGATCTGGCTAAACACATATGCCAGACGGATTTACCGTGTATAATGGGTAATCTGTCATAAGCATGGTTACACGGTGCTTAAGCCTCAGAGTTGGCTTAGAGACGTGTGATGTGTATGGATGGTCATGAGGATTAGAGTGAGCTAAGATACATGAAGGTAATGACGAGTGTACTGTCTAAGAATGGAATGCGTGACTTAGTCGGTCTGAGTCATGTGTCGGAACGTGGTTAATAAGAAAAATAAGACAGTGGTCTTAGTGTCTTAATCCTAAGGTGAATCATGGATTCACCCTAGCGAGTAAGCACTCGAAGTAGAACGTTGAGGTTGAAAGAAGTAGTGACCATAAATGGATCCCCAAAGGTTTTATCGTAGTAAGGGACATGAAAAAGCATGGGATAGAAGGAGAGTGTTCTAAGTAAAGCGTAGTTCTATTTCTCGTTCAGTTGCTTATGTACTAGATAGAGAATGACGTTAAGGTTATGTGTATGCATGTAGGTTGCCATGTGACATGCGCATGAATGGACTGCTTGGTATGAAAGTAGCATGGAGTCCAGGTAAGTGTTACGTTCATACTCTCCTAGAGTTTTCCAAAAGATAAGAAAAAGAAAATAGAATGTTTTTCCCTTTGAAACGAAGAAAAGAAATGATTTTCTTTTGAAAATGCAAACATTTTAAGAAAGAACACGATAAGCATGACGTTTTTAAAATATAAGTATGCACAACCCTCTTTGGCAGCCCATTTTTCATGCAACCAAAGTATTAATTGCACGCATATGAATGGATGGCTATACGCAGTATCTATTGTATGTATTTTTCCACGAAAAGACATGGTATGAAAGATGATTTTCGAGCTCGCGCCCCAAACAACATTTTCTCACGAAAAGATATTTTCTCATGAAATGAATGTTTTCTCATGAAAGGACTGTTCAATGAAAAGAAAAAAAAAAGGGAAAGAAAGCTCATGCTCATGCACATGAATGAATGAAAGCTCCAACTCTTTAGAGCTGACATGAAATGAATGAAAAGGAAAGAAAGGCATGAAAGTATGAATGTATGAAGATACGTAACGGCCATATGAATGAAATGGGTACCCAATGAATGAATGAGCAAATTGCAATGCCAGATAGTAGTATCTGGTAGTGCACCCAGTGCTGCACCCTGACGGAATGAGATTCCAACCCGTGGCCACGGGCGAATCCATTGGCCATAGGGCCGCTAACCCCAGCACGTGAGGCATAACAACGTGCACCGGCCTATGAAAGTGAAAAGAAAAGTATGTATGAATGCATGACATTCTTCAAGAAATGAAGGCACTGGCGGGAGAAACGTTTTACGAAAAGAAAACCATTTTCTTTTAAAGAAGAAAGCCCTTCCAGTGATGTTTGCAAAGGAACGCATGTATGCATGTACGTATAGTATGTATAGAATAATGAATGTATGACTCAAAACCTATGTTGCTATATTAAAACTGTATGAATTAATGCTTATTGAGTATTTGATTCATTTTAGTTTTTATGTGTGTCCCTCCCCCCACAGGAACTGAATGAGCGGTATGCTTGAGGACGGATACGACCAAAGGGGAAGAGCACAGAAGTCTAGGCACGAGAGTCTTAACTATATAAGAGGCCTTTTCATTTTAAAATTTATGTTTTCCACTGTAAACCTCTTTTATTCTAAAAGCATATTTTATTTTATAACGTAGAGTCTTGCAGCTTGGGAATGGAAGTAAAATGTTTTAAATCGAACGGTAATTCCCGTCGTCTTTTCTAAAATATTTCATAAAAAGTCCTACCATAAGGACGGGCGTTATAATAACTGCCTCACGCAGGTTACATTCGAGGACAAGTTGATGGGCTCCCTGAGGCCTAACCACTTTGTGTGAGTTATTACAAATAAACTCTAAAGTTGACGGTAAAATGGAAACGTTAACAACAATTCACATCGAAAAAGACAAATTCACCAACACCATCGAAAAGAAAAACATCAGATGAATATACGCTTTTCTACAAGAACAGACGTTCATTCAGACGCATTGCTCGACCTCCCTCATGTCTACGAGGGTTAACGAGACAAGTCCAGTCTTATGAGCTGCTCGACCTTCCTCACAGCAACAAGGTGAGTCCAGTTTTACGAACTACTCGACCTTCCTCATGTCTACAATGGCTAACGAGGCAGGTCTTGTCTTTTGGCTGCCCAGCTTATCCCACTTTCATAATGAGCCAATAGGCGGGAAAGGTCAGAGACCGCCCAGCCTGTCAGGAGCCCGAATATCCGGGCAAGTCACGTGACTGCCCAATGACCCCCTTGCTTGCACCTTACATGGTCGAGTACATCTCTCGTCGAAGCCGAGCTCCACGCTTGCACCTTACCTACATTTCCTACCAAAGCTGAGCTCCGCCCTCGCACCTTACACGGTTGAGTACATCTTTCGCTGAATTCGAGCTCCGCACTCGCACCTTACACAATCGAGTTCATCTCCTACCTAAGCTGAGCTCCGCGCTCATACCTTACGCGGTCGAGCTTATCTCCCTCATAGTCTCGTGCTTGAAAATCTTTATCGCTTAAACGCAAGCGAAATAGAAAATTAGGGACCCACTCTTGGGGTTTATTTTTCTACAAATTTCTATAGACTACCTCTGTTGCATATTTTATCTTGAAAATTCTCAAGGCCTTCCTTAGGAGTAAATTGGCTTTAAGAATGGCGGGTAACTGGAGGAGATAAAATATCCCAAATCCATAATAGGTCTCCAAAGCCCAACCCAAGTTGGGGGGTCTCATCAGGAGGGAACAAAGAAAGAAGGGAGGAGAGGAAAAAAAGGCTGATGAAAGAAAAGGTGCCTGGTGAGAAAAGTGGAGAGGTAATATAAAGGATAGGAGATGTGTCGTAAAGAGAAAAAGATGGCAGAGAATAAGGGGGACTTCTTCCAAACGACTGGGGGGGACCACTACTTCGACCTGTCCTTTAACTTCTTCAACCTCAGAACTAAAGGACCACTTTCAAAAGATAGGCATTTGATCTCCATTATACAGTGAGAATAAAAGACTATGAGAGATTGTAAAACAAGCATATTATAGTGGGTTCTCTCCTTCCCAAACCCCCTTGGACGTAGGCATTATGCCGAATCACATAAATTTATATGTCTCATTTCTTTATTTTTTTCCTGCATTTATTTACTGTTTACTATTATGAATGTACGCTCAGATTCCGTACAACCGCACTGGACTACTGCGAGGGGTTTCAAACCATACCGATCGAGGCCTAAATTGTCATAGGGGGCCGGAAATGACTATTTCTCCCCTTCCAGGTTGTTGCGCTATTTTGAGGCGTTAACACTACTCATTATCCCACCCTACACATCTTATATATTTTAAAATTATTATGTTTTATTTTATTTTTACTAAACTAATTGAATTATTTACTCATCATTCATATACCACATACTTATTATAAAAAATAAAAAAAAAATTAAAAGAAATATAATATAAGATGCTAAGTAAAATTATTCATATTATTAAATAGTTAGGTGTTGCCTATGACCGAGAAAAGAAAAACATTATATAAAATTGTAACAAGAAATTAAAGACCTTTATTTATCACCATAGACTTGGAAAAAGACAAATATAAGTTGTCCCTTCTTTGTGAAGTCAATTCATGATAGGCTACTAATTGTATATATATATATAAATGATTCTAATCATTTGACTGAAGAGCACAGCCAATACCACGTCAACGCATACAACCCCATTTTCAAGTTGTAAGATTACCATGTAGTATGTATACGGGAACACGATGAAAAAAATAGGTTCGGATACTGAAACAATTTCATCCCATTTTATCTTATTTAATCTTATTATTATAATTTTTTAATAATAATATTCTGCAGTCCATTATTTTTTCCTGCACTACGCACTCACTGCCCTGCCCTCATGTCTATATAAGAGTGCAAGACTCCCAGTAATAAATATCAAGTAAACACAGAATGAGGAATATTTTTTTTTGTCTCTTTATTTTGTTGTTATACTTATATATAAGTCGTAGTACCCTTTCCCACTTGGTCATTTCTAGCATGCGCACGCGGCACGACGAAGACAAACCCAGTCAACGCTGTGTCGTACCATGTTAATACATATAATAAATATGACAAACAATAATAAATAATAATAAAATTATTTAAAAAATTTGTTGTATTTTTTAGTCTCTAGAATTAATTTGGGATTAAAGGAAGGGGATACATTAGATTTTTTGCTAATTGTTTGGAGTGATTGTCAGAATTGATGGTTTAAAAGGAAAATTGCAAATGGAGTGATGATTTGAGAGGTTATCTATTTTTCCTTAAAAAGATGTATTTCTAATAAAAATCTTTGATCTAGAATATGAGGAGAAACTCTTTGGAATTGTAAGGTCTATTGTGGTTAGTTTGGAGTATCAGAGTTGCATGTTTGCTGAATTCCACAGTACATTATCATTGCATTTCATGTGTTTATATACACTGCGCTTACAAGGAAATATCGAATCAAAAGGGAATAAAAGCAGTTACAAGAATTGGAGAGAATAACAGAAAGTTTCTCTATGGTTCTTCTAGAACATGCTTAGTGCTATCATCTATGCTAATACGCCCCCTCGAGTCCAAGGGAGTATCAGCAACCTTGAGACTCGACCTGAATTTAGCAAATTTTTCAGCAACCAATGGTTTGGTAAGGACATCAGCAAGCTGGTCTTTGGAACTAATAAAGGAAACAGCAAGTGTCTTGGCTGCAACTCGATCTCTTACAAAGTGAATGTCAAGGTCCAAGTGCTTGGTTCGGGAATGATAGACTGGATTAGCAGCCAAGTAAGTGGCCCCAATGTTATCACACCATAAAATTGGAGCTTGAGAAAGTGGAAGACCCAGCTCACAGATCACATTTTGAAGCCCAATAAGCTCTGCTGCAGCGGTGGCAACTGATTTGTACTCTGTCTCTGTGCTTGATCTAGCAACTGTTCTTTGTTTTTGAGAGCTCCAGGAAATTAAGTGTGCACCAAGGAAAATATAGCAGCCCCCAGTGGAACGACGATCGTCGGGACATCCCGCCCAATCGGCGTCGGAATAAGCTTGGAGAATAAAGGGAGACTTGGATGAAAAATGAAGGCCATAGTTGATTGTGCCTTTGAGATACCGTAATATCCTTTTCACAGCACTCCAATGTGGGACCTTTGGGGAATGCATGAATTGACACACTTTGTTTACTGAAAACGAGATATCAGGCCTTGTGAGTGAAAGGTATTGAAGAGCACCTACAATGCTTCTGAACAGTGTGACATCCTCAAAGTCAGGTGAATCAAACTTAGAGAGTTTGAGTGAGGCTGCCATAGGTGAAGTGATGGATTTTGCATGCAGCATGTTACTGCGAGTGAGTAGGTCTTTTATGTACTTTCTCTGAGAGAGCAACAAACCATCTCGTGTATAATCTATTTCCAGTCCAAGGAAGTAAGATAAGGGACCTAAGTCCCTGACTGGAAAGGCCTTACTCAAATCACAAATGAGTGTTTCAATGGCAGATGTGCTTGAGGATGTTATGACAATGTCATCAACGTAAATGAGCAGATAAATTCTCAAATCACCATTAGATAAAACAAACAGAGATGGATCAGCTTTGGAGGCTACGAAACCATACCCTAGAAGCCATGAGCTTAGCTGGGCAAACCACGCCCGTGGTGCCTGTTTGAGGCTTGTAAATGGCTTTCTGTAATTTGCACACGTAGTTGGGATGAGCTGAATCGATGAAGCCTTGCGGTTGCTGCATGTAAACTGTGTCTAATAAAGAGCCGTGGAGAAAGGCATTTTGGATGTCTATTTGTCTCAAGGACCACCCACAGGAAACTGCTATGGAGAGTATCAACCGAATGGTGGGTGCTTTGACCACGGGGCTGAATGTATCGTGATAGTCGATTCCAACCTGCTGGTGGTAGCCTTTGGCTACCAGTCATGCCTTTCGACGATCAATGGAGCCATTTGCAAGAAATTTCGTTCGGTAGATCCACCTGCAACCCAGAACGTTAGAGGCATTATCAGGTGGGACTAGAGTCCACGTATGATTCTATATGAGGGCTTTGTATTCCTCATTCATGGCCGCTCGCCATTCGGGTATTTTGGAAGCAGCTGTGAAATTGGATGGGGTTTTTGGGATGGTGGTAGTGACAGTGAGACATTGCCGAATGGGATAGGGCACGGTACCATCTGTTCGAACAAGGGGACGGGAGGAGTTTGTTTGAGCTCGAGTTATGACTGGAGAACGAGGTGGAACGAGAATCGGGAAGGCAGAGGACGAATTGGGAAAAGAATCGACCGAAGGAGAAGATGCAGGGGATCGGGAGGAAGGGGACGAAATGTTGGAAGAAGAACGAGATGAATTTGGGGCTGGGACTGAGGCTGGGCCTGGGCCGAGTATGGAGGAAGAGAAAATAGGCAAGTGGGCTTCCGTGTTAGTTGGACCGGGCGAAGAGGAAGTAGTGGATATGGGCTGCGATTTTGACAATGGAAATGAGTTTTCATTAAATGTGACATCTCGGGACACATACAGTCTATTGGAAGTACGATCCAAGCATTTGTAGCCCTTGTGAGAGGGGCTGTAGCCTAGAAAAAGACAGGATGTGGATCGAAATTGAAGCTTATGATTGTTGTATGGACGAAGATTGGGCCAACATTCACACCCAAAAACTTTTAGAAATTTGTAATCTGGAATTTTGTTGAAGACAAGTTCATGAGGTGATTTATTTTTCAAGGTTGGAGAGGGAAGCATATTAATTAAATATACGGATGTCTCAAAAGCTTCAGGCCAAAACGTGAAAGGGAGAGAGGCATGGGCTAGAAGTGCAAGTCCAGTCTCAACGATGTGTCTATGCTTTCGGTTCGACAAGTCCATTTTGTTGATGGGTGTGAGGGCATGAGAAACGATGAGTGATGCCCAATTTTTGACAAAAAGGAATAAGTGGTTTAAATTCACCACCACCATCGGTTTGTAAGACAATTAATTTTGTATTGAATAAACGCTCAAGATAAGGTAAGAAATTGAGAAAGATTTGATAGACATCTGATTTTAATTTTAAAGGAAAGAACCAAGTGTATCTTGTAAATTGATCAACAAAAGACAAATAGTATTTAAAACCATTGGAAGGAACATAAGGTGCTGGGCCCCACAGATCCGCACAGAGTAAGTCTAATGGCTTAGTTGCCTGGGTCAGATTATTGTGAAAAGGCAGTTGATGACTTTTGGCCAAGGGACACTCAGAACACTTGAATGTGTTGTCTGTGGGAAGAAACGGCAAACGGTTGCGATGCAAGACGCTAGAGACCAAGGTAAGGGAAGGATGGCCCAACCGGCGATGCCACTGAGCCAGGGAAGTCCTCTCGCCGAGATGAGTTGAAGGAGACGGAGACGAAGCCGACGCAGAGGGAAACAGATAGAGCCCATTACGGGTAGGACCGGTGAGGAGCAATGTTCCCGTCAACTTGTCCTTCACAGAAAAATGGGATGCATGAAATTCAAAATAGCAACCATTGTCAGTACAGAATTTACAAACAGAAATGAGATTTTTAGTGATTGAAGGAACATGAAGTAGATTACGAAGAGTAAAGGAGGAAGAAGAAGAGGAGAAAATAGATGAGTCACCAATGTTCTGTATAGGTAGAGCCGAGCCATCACCCACTCGGATCTGTTCACCACCATGGTAGGGCTCTGAGGAGAGGTTGAGGTTATTTAGGTCATTTGTGATGTGATGAGTTGCGCCTGAATCTGGGTACCAGCTGCCATCAGGATAAGTGTTTGAGGTTGTGAGGTTTGCAGAAAGAGAGGGTGGGGCTTCATACTGGTACGAGTGGTCAAAACGGTGATAACATTGTAATGCAACATGCCCATATTTTTGGCATACTTGACAGTGGGGCCTGGAGGGTGCATTCTGTGACTGGATATGGGGGGAAGATGCAGAGGAAGTGCTGCGTCCTCCTCGTGAGTAATGGTTTGTGCGACCTCTGCCATTGCGACCATGTCTGCCTCCTCGGGTGAAGCTTCTACCACGCTGATCACGAGGGCCGGTGGTAGTGAAATGAGCTGAGGGCTCAACTTGATTGTAAGGACTCCGTGTAGCATGGGCAATACGATTTTCATGTACAAGCAAAAGTTGAAATAATTCATGTGAAGCAATGGGCTCAGCCCGTGTTGTGATGGAGGTTACGAAGGATTCGTAAGCTGAGCCAAGGCCAGTAAGTAGATAAGTAACAAAATCTTGATCATGCAAAGGCTTACCAGAGGTTGCTAAGATGTCTGCTAGAGCACGAACCTTGCCAAAATATTCTGTAATGGTTTTGTCTCCACGAGATAAATTTGCAAGTTGAAAACGCACTTGAAATTGCTTTGCATGTGAATGAGATGCAAACATGGAAGCTAGAGAGAGCCATAGATCTCTAGACGTGATGACAGAAAGAACATGGCCTACAATGGATTCGGAAAGAGAAGAGAATAAAAGACTGAGGACGAGTTGATCCGTTCTTTTCCAAGAAGTGAAACTTGGATTAATTGTTGTTTGATCGGACAGGAACTCTGATGGGCAAGGCAAGAACCCATCGACATACTTGTAGAGGTCTTGACCTTTCAGGTAGGCACTTATTTGCACCTTCCAGAGAGGATAATTATCTGTGGTTAACTTGGCGGAGACAATATTGGAAAAAGATGAAGTGAGGGAAGGGTTGGGAGGAGGGATCGGAGGAGCAGAAGAAATGGCCATGGAATCGAAATGACTAGTGGTCGAGTTGCTCTGATACCATATCAGAGTTGCATGTTTGCTGAATTCCACAGTACATTATCATTGCATTTCATGTGTTTATATACACTGCGCTTACAAGGAAATATCGAATCAAAAGGGAATAAAAGCAGTTACAAGAATTGGAGAGAATAACAGAAAGTTTCTCTATGGTTCTTCTAGAACATGCTTAGTGCTATCATCTATGCTAATATGGAGTTGAAAATTTCTGCAAAAGACCATGCAAACTATTTTATATAGAAATTTAAATTTTAATGTTATATTAATTAGTAATTTATCATAATAGAAAATTATTTTATATATAATTATATATATGATATATAATATAAAAATTTATATAAAAAAATATTTTATACAATATAAAATAAAAAATAGATATATGAATTGGTCTCCGGTCCGATATTTAAAAAAAATTAAAATTAAACTAATTTTAATCGATTAAAAAAAAAAAAAAAAAAACTAGTATCGAACTGGACCGAGCCCACCTTCTAGTCCGATCCGATTAGCAGTCCACCATTTTTTTTTTTTCACCCATATTTGAAATTGCTGGCATAGGTGGTTCCTAGATGACTCGGTCTTTTGCAACGCTCAAAGGTAAGGCCACTTAGGGCCCCACCTTAGGACCAGAAATAAGATCTATAAATATTTCGATAAAAAATTAATGCAACACGATGAAAGACGATGAAAAAAAGCTTAAATTCCAGGCAGTGAAGTTCGGTGATTCAAATTAAGGCCCGTTTAGTTGTTAAATTCATTTTACTTCAACTCAATTCATTAAGTTTAACATCCAAATATCTAATTGTCAAATTATTAAATTAATTATCTCAACTCAAAATCTCTTACACGTGAGACGCACAATATATTTCAATTCAACACTTCTTTATACGTAGGACTCATAATTTTTTTTAACTTCTTATAAATACATCTAAACTCATCTTTACATCTAAACATATTTAAACTCATCTTAGGTAGACCTCACAAAATTCATTCTACTATCTTAACTTATTATTATTCATAAAGAGATCAACTCAACTCAATATCCAGACGTAACCTAAAAGGTCTCGATTTTCCAAGACCTTTTAATTGTATAGGAGACATTTGGATAATGAGTTAATTTGAGATGATGCGAGTTGAGATAAAATTTAAAAATTGAATAAAATATTATTTTTTAATATTATTATTATTTTAAAGTTTGAAAAAATTAAATTATTTATTATATTATATATAAAAATTTGAAAATTTTCTAATAATTTGATGAGACGTATGTTGTAATAAATATCTTTTATCTAGCATACGAGGAGAAAGTCTTTAATTGTAAGGTCTTTTGTGGTTAGTTTGGAGTTGAAGATTCCTGAAAAGACCATGAAAAGTTGAAAACTCTGGTTTTAATAGAAGAGCCTGACTGGAAATTGCTGGCATAGGTGGTTCCCACTTCGTTGACGACTCGGTCTTTTGCAACAAGTCAACAAGATGGCCTTTTTCTTATTTGTTTGCTTCGCAGTTATTTCAAGGGTTTAGTTTCTTTATTTGACGCTCTAGAAGTAGGATGAGTGTAAGTTATATGATGTGTTGATTGTGCTCTGTCTCTACTTTTTATTCTGTTCTTTCTGCATTAATATTCTATATTACTAAAACAACATAATTATAGATCAATTATCAACTTTAGCATTCCAGTAGATGAGCAAAGGAACCAGCAGATATTCTGCGTGCAAAGCTTACGTACTTCTAAGAAAATGAGGCTTCAATTAGTATATGCAACCACAAGATGCCATATATACTCCTCAGCTCAAGAGATGTGAGGCTAGCTCAACCGTTCGTGCGTATCTTGGGATACTCACTCACTGCTTACCCCGCTCCTAAAGCTAACTGCCAATATTCCAAAGCCAATTCCTGATGGTCAATTGCTCAATGGATTGTGGCGTAAACTTGATACATTACTTGGCTTAAACTTGATACATCAATACTATTATTAGGATTTTCCATGCATATAGATTAAGATTTAGGTCCCGTTTGAATATAAAAATACTTTTAATCCATCTCATCTTATCATTACAATTTTTTTTAATTTTTATATAAAATATAATAAATAATTTTATTTTAACAATATTTTATTCAACCCATCTAAAACCATCTCATCTTACTATCTAATATTTTTTAAATCTGCTACAGTAATTTTGGGTTGTCATTGTCAAAAGACCCAATAATTAATAGGGCTTTCATTATGAGTGCGTTTTAATATTTAAAAAGAGAATAATGTTTTGATTAAATTGGGTAGGGAACTTATAAATAAACTGGTTAATTAAATAAAAGCAACCTAGTGGGAGTTTCTGGGTCAATGAAATTTAGCGAGGACTTGGCATTTTGATTGGTTGAAAAACGACAAACAGAAGAGAGATTTTTTCTCAATTCATAGCGCTCACGTCAGTACTCATGAGTTAAGTGTCTATTGTCAGCATCCAGTACCGCGTGAGCATCTCCAAACGAGTCAAACGACCACTTTACACGGCATGACTCGATCTTGAGCTGATGAGCTCCAGAAATAAGGTCTATAAATATTTCTATAAAAAATCAATGATAGTAATCCAGTCGAATTTTCTGTTCCAAATCAAGTAAGTAGTATTCAAGAAGCTCGATCAAAGGCTCTCCTCACATATAGCAATATTAATGGATCTATCCGAAATCAACGAGTTACGCATAGCTGCTTCAGCATACTATAACAATGCCTCCTGGGACCTTCAAAATCTAGCATTGACCTTCTTTAAGGAGATGGATATGAATGGGGATAACCGAGTCAGCTTGGATGAGTATGTCACCTTCTTCCGAGCATGCGGTTACACCTGGATAGACTGCAACATGTTCTGGGCGTTGGACCTCGACAGGGACGGTAGCTTGGATTTCTACGATGTCCTGGCGTTGTACTACTTCATGAAAACACGTGTGCGGTGCCGATGCTGCATGGTGTGGCTAAGGAGGATGTATTTTACATGCCTCGAATGCTTTGACAGCGGTGGCTACACCTACGATCTCTGTCCCGCCTGCTATGCCCGCGAAGAATTAATCAGGTTCCAGCACGGGCGGACTGTTCATGGCATTGATCGCAACATCTTCTTAGATAGCTATGTCTTGCTACGGACCAGGAGAGGCAGGATGCCTGCTGCTCCTTCAAATATGAGTCTGGTAAGGGAAAGTACTTTGCTATTATTTTTCTCTATCTTTTTGAACGACAAGCTAGTGAAATTAATTTTTTCCAACGAATCAGCCACGTATGTCGTGGACCTGATCTTGGTACCAGGGAAAAATATTAATTTTTAATTAATGATATAACATCTTATATATAGGCTGAAATTATCATTTATTAACCTACCTACCTGTCTTATATATATAATTAGAATACCTAGCTAATAATTAATTATTTATTGCTGAGTCGAGTCACCAATTCTGAGAATAAGAATTATCATTTCATAATAAGTATTTTTCTTATATAGCACTTAATTAATTAATTTAATTTGAAATCAGTTGACTTAATTAATCCTATATTTATCTGTTTTACAATAAAAGAGGGAGGTTATAGCCTCATGAATAGTGAATTTTCTTTGATTTCACATTGAAAAATTACTATTTTGCCCTCATTTGCACAATTACATTTTTGTTCTCTAATTTATCATTAAAATTTAAGGGGATGTTTGATAAAGTTTTTCACCTCATCTCATCTCCTTTCAAAGCATCATCACTCAAATTCAAATACTTTCAAATTAATTATTACAACTTTTCCAAACTTTCAAACAAAATACAAAAAATAATTCAATTTTTTTAAATTCCAAAACAAATATAATATTAAAAAATTATATTCTAACAATATTTTAACTTTATAATATTCTTATTCAACTTTTTCTCTCTCATTTTTCAAAATTTCATAAAACATAATAACTCAATTTATTTTACTACTATTTACAAACCATTTCACTACTATTCACAAATTTATCATCTCATCTCATTCCCCAGGCATCCCTTGACTGGGGCTTTTGTTTAAGTTCACACTATATATCAGTATCACCATTTGCAAAATTACATTTGGTTCCTCTATCATCATTAAAATTTTCTATTATTCTAATACTAATTAGAATATAATTGTAATAATAATATTAATGAACTTATAAATAATCTAAATTGAAGATTTTGGTTTATTGAACTTTTGTGGAACAAATTAACAACTTAGCATTTTTTTTATATCTCTTCTTAGATTTAAAAATAATAGTATTTGTTGTATATAATATTATAGTGTCTCTTCTTCTTAAATTTCGAATTTGAAAAAAATAATAATATCATATTTAAGTTCAAAAATGGAAATATTGTCAGCTTTAAATCTAAAGAATAATATTTTATAACTGTAGGATATCATTTTAAAAAAAAAATAATAATTGTTTTCATATTATTTCTCGTAATAATGAATCATATTGAATGAAAATTTTTAAAATAATATTATTTTCATTTAAAAAATTATATTTTTTAAATTTCAAATGAATAGTCCATTTTTGCATTTTATCATTCTAGTAAGAATTATATCCAAGAGTTTTCTGAAAAAATTAAAAATAATATTATTTTATTTTTTCATTTATAAGAACAATATTATTATTATTATCATTATCATTATTATTATTATTATTATTATTATTATTATTTACATGTCTAATTGGTCTCATAACGAGTGAAACAATATTGCATATATGTCTTGTTATGATTTCAATAATTATGTGTTCAATAATTTTTTATTTTATATTTTTTTCATTTTTTTAACTATAATTATAATCATTTTTATTTTTCATTTTTTTAACTATAATTATAATCATTTTTAAAATTTGTTAAATAGATTTATGGTCATCTATACATTTATAATAATTGTTATTCTAATTGATATACATCTTAAAATTATATTTACCGTATAAAAATATAATAGCACTTTCGATAGAAACAACGTGCCTTGCACGTAAACTATTAGCTAATATTAGAAAATCATGTGGGAAAAAAAATAATTATTTTTAACATTTTGTTCCTAATTGTCACCCAAATTTAGACTCGGTCTTTGACTCTTTCTACAATTTAATTTTTATTACGCATGGTTGTGGGGTAAAAAGGCTTCTTTTTAAGAATAAAAAAGATATTTATGCCAAAATAAGAACAAAAGGCCTTGGCCACACGTAATGGATCTTGAAGCTAGCAATCCCAAGACTTTTAATTAATTAAGGCTGCATGACAACTACTATTGATATGATAAAATTGAGAGTTGAGGGTTATACTTGAGCTAGCTTGTACTTGTAGTCATGACATATAGCTGCCGCAGCCCGGTGATCGATCGATATTGATCGAAGAACCAGTAGTTTACCCCCCCCCCCAANCCCCCCCCAACATTTCCAAAATTCTCACTTAGTACTTTGTTGTCTACGTCACTTTTAATTTTTCAACAATCTTTTCATACCTACACTTATTTTTTGTCATTAATAAAATCTCACATTTTCCTTTTTTTTATTTCACATCTCATAAGAGGCAAGCTAATATCTTAATCTCATTTTATAAGCTATTTGGTAAATTTACAATCTCATTTTTTATTTATTTATATTTTTCTTTTCGAGTCTTCCACTAACTAGCTAGTTTATTTGTATTAGTTTTGTTAATAAGTACATATATACTACCATTCATGAGTTAACAATTAGGAGTGAAGACAACAAATCTAACATATCTATTATACAGACCTTACAATATTCAATCGTAGATTCAACCCAAAAAAAATTATTTTTATTTATTTAATTTTCATCATTTGCTTCAAAAAATCTCTCATAGCTATTTCCATCTTAATTTTTATATTTCACTTGAGTCCGATGAAGCTTAAGTAAGAGATTTAGATGGGTGACTTTCATAATTTAGATTGTCCCTAGATAGCTATCTTATATAGTTAATGTTAAATATCGGTCACTGTTCATCCCTACATACGACATACTTTGTTAATCGCCCCTACGCACCAAATCCTAGTTCCGGCCCGGCATGGTCCTCATGTATTACACATAACTTGATTTAATTATTTCATGCAGGCACTAGTTCCTCAACCTCCTCCTCAACAACAACCTGCAAGGGTACGTACATATGTTTTTAGATTTCTCGTATGCTATAAATCTTCTTCTCCTCTCCCTAGTAATTTCCCTCCCTTGATTAATTAGTAATTTGACATTTTCATGCCTTTTTCTATGCACATATATATTAAAAATAGCAATGCTAGATAAAGTTCTAGTGTGTGCAAGTCTCGTATACTCATTTTAAAAATAAAAAAAAAGTGAGGTCCACTATTACAAAAATAATTTTTTCATATGGATCCTAGACTTAATTACTTTTTCTAAATAAGTACGCGAAACTTGCATATCTTAATACTATAAATATTATTTTTCTATTAAAAAATGTAGGATTTTTTACCATATATTACATTCACTTGAATTAATTAATAAATTTGGTAGAAATATTCTTATTTTTAACTTTGATTTTTTAGATTTCTTAGTTATCAGAGAAAGCTAGACTGTGTTTAAAGAGAAAGTACTATATATGTTTTTCGCCACCATAATACAACTTTTTTAGATTGGAATTTTAAATCATCAAAATAATAGACGACGTTACGCACCTTATATTAAAGTGCTCATTATTAATTAAAGTTTAACTGATGTGATTGATGGGAAATGAGTCATGTTAGATATATACAAGCTTATGAGGTGTGCAAGTCTGTTCAACCCAAGAAAAAAGTTGAGCCTACCATAAACTACGTTTGTTTTAGTACCCGAATCTCACTTTTTTCAAATAGTTCATATGGAACTTGCAGATCATCTATTTCTGCACAAGTCATTTTACATGAAAAATAGGGTATATCCTACTTCTTGAGAAGCTAGTCTTTGTTCAAAATATATATACATTGAAGATCATAGATCAGGATCTATATATAGTTGTTAGACCCGCAAGGGTCAGTGCACGAAGTAATCTATATATGGCTAACACACACCCATATCTTGTTTGATTTTGCATTCAGCCTGATTGGTGGAATGTACTTCACTTATTGGAGGCGGCGATAAGCGTAGGCGCTAGTCTTTGCAGCATCATGTGATATTGTTACAGAGTAATGCTGCTATATGTACTTATAGTTTTATTTATACTTTTACTTACAAAATTCATTTTGTTAGTTTTCTTTTGAATTTCAAATTTTGAATTTCAAATTTTATGATTTTCAACGTATCAATAATTGACATGTAGAGAAGTCAATTTTTTATAAGTTTTTTTTTTTTTTTTTAAGTACATTTAGCATTTTTCATTGCTATATATTTGATTCTACATATACATATACAAATACGAGTAATGCTATACATGCACCACACTCTCATAACTCATTCTCCTTAATTTCATTTTAATGTGACATTAGATGATAAAGAATCATCCAACAAAAGATCATTATCTAATAGTGATAAATGTGTCACATCTTACATAATATAATAAAATGAGATTGTAGTGTGATGTATAGAATTATATATATATATAGTGTGTGGTGTATGTATATATATATATTATATATATACACACACGAGGGATCGAAGTTGAAGGCCGATAATATGCAAATTGCCATCATAAGGGCAAAATTACGTGTGTATGCGGCTTGGCTTCTTTCTTTTTCACTTTTTGGTTTCCCTTTGTCATTTTTTACAACTCTTGTCAGTATTTACACTACAACACAATTTGCCTTTTGTGATAGACAAAACCGTTACAAAAAACCAAAGAAATGTCACTAAAAACATTTGGTGATGGTTTGAAACCGTCACTACGACCGTCACCTAATGTGCGTCACAGAATACATTTAGTGACACGTTACTGTTGAACCATCACTAAAAGTATTTTTAGTGACGGTTGGAGTTGTTCCTTTCGAAGTGACGTTCGAACGTTATAGTTTTTTGTGACGGTTGAAAATTGTCACAGAAAATAACGTTCGGATGTAAATTTTTACGTCTGAACGCTAACCCGAGCAATTTACGTTTGAATGTCAGACATTCGTTGATTGATTATAGTTCGAATGTATAATATTTGCGTTTGGACATTTATACGTCCGAAAGCATTAAACGTTCAAATTTTTGTTCGAACGTTATGGGAACACCGTCCGAATGTAACGAGGATAACATTCGGAGGTGTGTTCGAATGTTTAAGAAGAAGTGTTCAAACGAACATGGTACGTTCGGAGGTTTCATCGAACGTTAATCGTCAAATCGTGTATTTACATTCGAACGTTTGTTCGAACGTGAAATCTTGTTGGAACGTTTTTTTTTATATTCGAACGTACAGATCAGAAATACACTAATTTCATAAAATTAAGAAATTAAGAAACATACTAATTGTATCATATTACACACCATAAATATTCTACAACTAACAATGTCTTAAAAAGTTCTAAAATTATATAATAAAAGTTAGATACACGAATTAAAGTTATATACACGTCTTTCCTCGCCCACCCCGCTTCTGTTGCAATGACATAACACGCTCTATTTGCACCATCATCTCTCGTTGTACTTGCTATTGGATTTCATTGCGCATTCTTTCTTCCTGGTTTCTCTGTTATTTCTGCATACGCTTCTCTAAATGAGATTGTCGCTTTAAGAGGGACTCCAACTCTTGATGCCTCGACCTCATATACTCATTCTCGCGTCGTGCGGCTTCCAAATCTTTAGTAAAATTATTAATTTGTGAAGTCAAAGAGGATGAGGATGATGAACCAGAATGCTTGAAAGATCGTCCCAAACCTCTTGTCATACTAGAGTTGGGCTCGAACACTTGTGTGAATATGTCTATGTCACTCGGAGAGGATTCCCCTGAAGCTAACTGTATCTCCATCATTTTTTCCTGCCATGTCAAAGAAAAAATACAATAAGTAACGTATTAAAAGAAATATAAAATAAAAAATAAATTTTTCACATGTTGCATAATTTATTTAACAAAAATAACAACGCTTACATAATTATCTGCAGCGACAGGATCCATCCACTCACTACTCTCATTGGTGTGAGCAGCAACATAAACATGAATGAGGGAAAAGTTTTCTGGATCATCACGTTTCTAACAAAGCCACATTAGCAATTTTAAAAAGATAATATTAGTACTTAAATAAAAATAAATAAATAAATTCTATAATATTATTAATTACTATTTTATCAGCAAGACAGTGGAATGATCTTGAACCAGCACGATGGTGGATAGTCAAAATGGATTTATTATTAGCATTCGTAGAATTTAAATGCTACAAAATTAATTAAGAATGTTAATTGTAATATATATACATAAAATATATAACCCAAATATATATGTAAATAATCATTAGATATTATTAATCTAGAATACCTGATAATTTGAAGTTGCGAAAAGATCATAACACTTTCTCCAATTGTCTAACTTCATCTGCTAGAAAAGGGATTGCGCAGTCTCTTCAACCATCTCAAACTTCTTGAAATGGTCATGACATCGTCCCTTGTGACATCGGAATACTGTAGCCATCAACCCATTCACAGTTCTCAAACCCTCGCCACGGCCAAAGTCGAGGTCGAATTCATCCTAATAAGTGTAAAAAATATAATATACTAATCTAGTATACAAAAAGTATACTCTCAACGTAAACTCACCAGCACACGGCTCCGAATGTGCTCCTTAATCTCGAGTGAAACATCTCGCCATGATCGCACATAAAATGGAGTATAAGCTCGAGCAACTGTACCAATATAGGAGGAATGCGCTGCTGCACTATCATCCACGCCTCCAGTGGAATTATCAGGAATGTTGACCTTGAGTTTTCCATGCCTTCGACATTTCTCAAGAGAAATACCATGTGTACAACCACGACCGCGACGAGCGGATGCATCAACTATTAGATAGAATATAATTATAGTTATATAGTTATTGAGATAAAAGTATTGATATATAATTAACTATGTTATTATTTTCTTACTGGTAGGTGTCGACTGAGTGTCGTTCTCTTGTGTCTGCACTTGATCTTCAAGAGAGAAACACTCAGGTGGGGAGTCCTCAACAGGTTCGGGACTTGGACTAGGCGGAGGGGGCAAATTTCTTCGTTGTCGTTTTGACAACATCCTTGAAGCATGATTAATATGATAAAGAAAATTAATTAGAAAAAATTATTGAAAAATTAAATATTTTATAGTCACCTATATGAATAAAATATTTAGTACTTTTATTCTTCATCTTCGGATGTATTTTCCATGCTTGTTTCAGAATCTCCCTCAATAGCATCTTCATCGTCGTCATCAACTTCTTCTTCGTCCTCCTTATCCACTTCCTCCCTAGATTCTTCTTCATCTTCTTTTTCTGACTCTTCTCCTTCTTATTCTTCACTTACTTCAATTGAATGATCATTTAATACGGACGGGTCGAGAAGGACGGGTGGGACGTCATCTCTACACAAGGAGAGCAATTCGAGTGCACCGAGGTCAACAAATAAGTTAATACCCTCTCCATCTTCTTGGTAGGCCTCTACTATCGGAGTGTCATCTTCATCTCCACTATTCTCGTAATCTGCACTCGTTCCTGCTTCATATATATTTCGAGGGACAAATTTCTGTACTACTCGCCAAGTTATCTCTCCACTATCTTCATCAACGCTTTTCATTGGATCAATCAAGTAATAGACTTGGGTAGCTTGACAAACCAATACGAATGGATCATCTTCGTACCATTTAGATGCCGTATTGACACTCGTAAAGTTATTATCCCTATGTATCGACACTCGACCACCGCCTAGGTCCCACCAATCACACTTAAAGACATATGTTACAGACCCACCCAGAAATTTCAATCCGATAATATCACGTATGACACCATAATAGTCAATATTGTCTATTCCATGACTTCCTTCAACCAACACATCACAGTTTTGAGTCTTTCTATTACGTTCACGGTCCAACGTATAGAATCTACAATCTCGAACCGTGCATGCAGTGTATCGAAGTGCTCTATTAGAGGGACCACGGGCCAATGCATACAATTCAAAAGAAACTGATTCGGGATCATGAGCACGTTGTTCCAAAATCTATCAATTTCAATAATATATACGCATTAATCTATAATGTTCATTAAGAGGGATTGTGACCTTATGAACAATATACCCGAAGAACAGTAGAGGAAGACACTGAAACTTCATACTAAACGTGTTCAGTAGGAATAACAAGAATGTGCAATACAGATGATATAATCTTAAACTGTCCACACTGGACAATTAAGGAATTAGTGCACACCTAAATGTACACTAATTCCTGATCGGGTCTAAGGTTATTTATGCAATGTCACACATATTCATTCAAAAACCACATGAATCTTATATCAGGAAAAAATGTTAGAATTAGTAATATTAAAGACATTCGGAAGTCTTATATTGTTGAACTACTTAACTGTTACAAACTTTCTGGCCTTTACAACTCTCTAGGCCAGAGAGACTTTGAGAGTCAAGCAATTTGATAGACATTTCTTCGAGATCATTCTCCCTCGTTATATAATTTTAACGAGTTATTATACTTAATTTTATCCCTCGAAGTTGTTATGGTCCACAATATTATAACTAATTGATACTTATTTATTTGTTAAGTTACTATTATAGTATTTATTTATTATACTCTAAATTGTTATAAGTCCAATATTATAACTAGTTGATACTTATTTATTCATTAAGTTGAAAATTTTGTATTTATTGATTATACTTAGTGTTATCCCTCTAAGTTCAACAAATAAAATCTCAACATAACAAAATATTTCTAAACATATTCATTCATCAATAAACAATATTCACATCATTTAAAATCCTCACAATACTCCAACAACAATATTCATAAACATTTCACAATATTATTTCCACATTTCAACAACACAATAATTTCAACAACAAAATTATATAAACCTCACAATATTCCAACAACAATATTCATAAACATTTGTATTCATCAATAAAGACAATAAACTCACAAAATATAATTATAATTATACTTAATAAACATATAATCACATGCATCTCATATCCATATCCCTCTAAGTATCTAGACCTCACAATATTCCCACAACAATATATTATACATATTAATTCATCAATAAACACCATAAACTCAAAATATTCCCAAAATTCATATACAATAATATATGATATTTCTAATCTATATCATAATATTTTCACAATATTACCATAAGTCCAATTCATAAACCTTAATCACAACATTTAAAATTCAAGACACAACAATATTCATAAACAATATTGTACTTAATAAACAATAATCACAACAAAATTATCTACACCTCACAATATTCCCACAACAATATATTATACATATTAATTCATCAACAAACACCATAAACTCACAACATATTCACAAAATTCATAAACAATAATATATGATATTTCTAATCTATAACATAATATTTTCACAATATTACCACAATTTCACAATATTCTCACTACAAAATTCATAAACATATATAACTAAAGTTTACAAATATACCTAGTACTTTTTAATATCCTCTTTCAAATTATAAGCATTCAAGTTGCCAAAATACCAATCCTTCAAAAAAAAAAAATACTAACTTGTTAGAGACATATACATATTTATAAAAAAAACACAAGAGAAATATTTGAAATTTGGAAATAATGGAAGAAATAGTTTTTCCTTACCAAAATACTTCCAAAATCTTCACCCTCAATAATTACCCTCTCTCACTCTACTCTCTCTCACCCTCACTCTCACTCTAATCAGCCTCTCACTCTCACTCTAACCCTCTATCTCACTCAAACCCTCTCTCAACAATCTCTCCTCTCTATTTCGCGCACGGGGAAGCAGAAATGCTTCTGCTTCTCTCCCGTGCGTGACTTCATGCCAAAAACATTTCATTTGAATTAACATTCGAACTATTCATTTAAACGTTCGAACGTTACTTCCTTCAGGTTAAATTTTTAATATTTTCGTTCGAACGTTTATTATTAACGTTCGAACGAAAAAACTCACCACAGAAAACGATAATCGAGCGAAAAAATTCCCGCCAACAATTTATTAACGTTCGAACGTATATGTAATAACATCCGAACTATAAAATTGAGCGAAAATTTCCCCTCAACAAATTTAAACGTTCGAACGTAATAAATTAACGTTAGAACATTAAAAATTCACAAAATTAAGTATTCTTTTTGTTTTTTTTATGGAAATAGACTTCATTTCATTAATGAATCTCGAAATTACGGACACTAAAAGTGTCCAATTATATATTCATATTTATATATTATAGTTATATAATATATTATAGTTACTATCTAGTCTATTTAGAACATATAAATAGTTAGTATTATATATTAATGTTATATAATATAATATAGTTACTATATAGTATATTTAAAACATATAAATCGTTACTATTATATATTATAGTTATATAATATAATATAGTTACTATATAGTCTATTTAGAACATATAAATCGTTCCTATTATATATTAATGTTATATAATACAATATAGTTACTATATAGTATATTTAAAACATATAAATAGTTACTATTATATATTATAGTTATATGATATAATATAGTTACTATATAGTCTATTTAGAACATATAAATCGTTACTATTATATATTAGTGTTATATAATATAATATAGTTACTATATAGTATATTTAAAACATATAAATCGTTACTATTATATATTATAGTTATATAATATAATATAGTTACTATATAGTCTATTTAGAACATATAAATCGTTACTATTATATATTAATGTTATATAATACAATATAGTTACTATATAGTATATTTAAAACATATAAATAGTTACTATTATATATTATAGTTATATGATATAATATAGTTACTATATAGTCTATTTAGAACATATAAATCGTTACTATTATATATTAGTGTTATATAATATAATTTAGTTACTATATAGTATATTTAAAACATATAAATCGTTACTATTATATATTATAGTTATATGATATAATATAGTTACTATATAGTCTATTTAGAACATATAAATCGTTACTATTATATATTAATGTTATATAATATAATATAGTTATTATATAGTATATTTAAAACATATAAATCGTTACTATTATATATTATAGTTATATAATATAATATAGTTACTATATAGTCTATTTAGAACATATAAATCGTTACTATTATATATTAATGTTATATAATATAATTTAGTTACTATATAGTATATTTAAAACATATAAATCGTTACTATTATATATTATAGTTATATAATATAATATAGTTACTATATAGTCTATTTAGAACATATAAATCGTTACTATTATATATTAATGTTATATAATATAATTTAGTTACTATATAGTATATTTAAAACATATAAATCGTTACTATTATATATTATAGTTATATAATATAATATAGTTACTATATAGTCTATTTAGAACATATAAATCGTTACTATTATATATTAATGTTATATAATATAATATAGTTACTATATAGTATATTTAAAACATATAAATCGTTACTATTATATATTATAGTTATATAATATAATATAGTTACTATATAGTCTATTTAGAACATATAAATCGTTACTATTATATATTAATGTTATATAATATAATATAGTTACTATATAGTATATTTAAAACATATAAATCGTTACTATTATATATTATAGTTATATAATATAATATAGTTACTATATAGTCTATTTAGAACATATAAATCGTTACTATTATATATTAATGTTATATAATATAATATAGTTACTATATAGTATATTTAAAACATATAAATCGTTACTATTATATATTATAGTTATATAATATAATATAGTTACTATATAGTCTATTTAGAACATATAAATCGTTACTATTATATATTAATGTTATATAATATAATATAGTTACTATATAGTATATTTAAAACATATAAATCGTTACTATTATATATTATAGTTATATAATATAATATAGTTACTATATAGTCTATTTAGAACATATAAATCGTTACTATTATATATTAATGTTATATAATATAATATAGTTACTATATAGTATATTTAAAACATATAAATAGTTACTATTATATATTATAGTTATATAATATATTATAGTTACTATATAGTCTATTTAGAACATATAAATCATTACTATTATATATTAATGTTATATAATATAATTTAGTTACTATATAGTATATTTAAAACATATAAATCGTTACTATTATATATTATAGTTATATAATATAATATAGTTATAATATAGTATATTTAAAACATATAAATCGTTACTATTATATACTATAAATATATAATATAATATAGTTACTATATAGTATATTTAAAATATATAAATAGTTACTATATAGTCTAAAACATTCATATAGTTACTATTGTCCAATTATAGTTATAGAATATATTATAGTTAGAATATATTATAGTTATATAATCTATTATACTTACTATATAGTTATATCATTAAATAAAAATCATTAATAAAAGTTTAAAATTAGATTTATACTAAAATAGAACGTTACTAGAAAATATATATGGAACCTTATATTTATTAACGTTCCAAGTTTCATTCCACATTGGAACGTTAATACAGATAACGTTCGAACGTTATATTTATTAACGTTCCAACGTTTTTGAAACGTTGGAACGTTAATAAATATAACGTTCGAACATTATCTATATATAAATCCAAAATCGAATTGCCGAAACTCATTACTCATTTTTCCTTCGGTTCGACTCCACCACTCCTTCGTCGCCGCCGCCGTCAAACTCCGCCACAACCGTCACTAAAAGGTATGCATCTCAATTTTATCTAAAACATTTATTTTATTAATCGATTTAGGATCGATTTGTATTAAAATCGAAACCCATGGTGGCCGGATTTTCAACTCGATTTTTCGGCCACCACGGGTTACCATTGGCCAAAAGGTCACTGTAGAAATGTTCCTTGAAGTGTATACTTCATTTCTATGGTGACCTTTCGGCATTTAGCCCAGTAGAAATAGGATTTGGAGCCTTCGAGAATGGCTGAGTTGACTCAGCCATTCCGTCTCGTAACGTTTGAACGTATACCATTTCAATTTCCTAACGGTTGGCCTTCCACGTCCGGACGTATATTTTATACATCCAGACGTTACTACATTTACGTTCGATATTATAATTGAACGTTCGAACGTAAGTTTTTTTAATTTTTTTTATATTTTTAACAATTTGGCGTCCGTACGTATATTTATAACGTTCGAATGTATAACAATTAAATTTATGATACGTTCTTTGTTCAGACGTTTAGTTAAACGTCCGAACGTTATATCTGTACGTTCGAACTTTAGTAATAAACGTCCGACCGGTTCATCGTAACGTTCGAACGTATATTTTCTATGTTTGAACGTTAATGCAAATCAGTTTAATATTAAGACAAATATGCATCAATAGTACAATTAATTTTATTTCATTTTCTATTTTCAGGAGATGGCTCATCCTTTGCATTCTAGGAAACGAGGGAGGGAAGGAGCCACTCAAGACACTGCTCGGATCGAGTCTCGTATTGTTATGGTCCAGCGAGAGGCTCTGATCAACGAGTTCGAAGAGCTCAGCTGGGAGCATACCAACCTGAGAGATGTTTTCCTCAGTAGAGGCTGGGGAAATATCTGCACATTGAGGGGTAAGGCATATCCCTCTATGGTTCAAGAGTTATACATGTAGATGTGCTCCATGCCTCAGGATGCATCCTCTCACACCGTGACTGTACGCAGTGTGACATTTGAGTTTTCAGCCGATGTCATTGTCGACCACCTCGAGATTTGTCGAGGAGTTCAGACATTGACTAAGGCAGATGTAGGCAATTCTGCATCATCTACTAGCCCACTTGATGCATCATCAGCCAGAGATGCAGACCAGTCAGAGGCCGAGGGTGCTGGCCCTTCGGCTAGGGATGACGACCGAGACGAGAATTTCTACATCCTTACCGGGAGAGACCGCATGCAGCTTGAGAGGCCGAACTCCTTCCCCCAAAATCATCTGCTACTGTTCTTCAACATGTTGCATCTTATAGTTGCAACAAACATGGATCCTGTGGCACATAAGACCACATTCAGTCGGACTCGGGCACAGTTTTTGATACGGGTGGCACGTGGAGATGCCATAGATTTGCCATTGCTCATCTTTGACATGATCCGTTACGAGGTCAACATCGTCTCCACGGACAACCTCCCATACGGTGTCCTGCTCAGCCGGCTATTACTTGCTCGGGGAGTGCCAACCCAACCTTTAGAGCGGGTCAAAGATCAGATGAGTGCCCTCGACATGACCACTCAACAACGTAGCATTGGACAGGCGATGGAACGTTGGCCATCCCTTGTAGAGGATCTAGTTCCTCTGATGCAGCCCCAGCCCAGTGTGGGGAGTAGTGGTCAGCAGCCGACGAGTACATCTGCGGGAGATGTGCGGCCTGCTTGGGTTGATGCAGTGATCGCGCAGCTGACTGCGCATATCGATCATAAGATCGATGAACGGCTCTGGCCTCTAGAGGCGTCTGTCGCCGAGATGTCACACCGTGTACATATCCTTAACGACAAGGTTGATACCTTGACTGAGGAGATACGAGCCGTTACGACTTTCCTGGACGGCGATATTATCTGAGTGTTGTTTACGTATTTTTATCATATTTTGTATTTTATTTTTAATATTTGTAAGGAACAATATTATTTAATATATCTATGGTTTTGTAATTACAATTCTCAATCTTCTTTAATGTTATATTTTTCAACTTCAATACTAAATCACTACACTTCAAATATACATAAACATAAATATATATTTAAATATGTATATATAAATATATACATATTTATATATATAAACATAAATATTTAAAATATACGTAAATATATAATTATATTTTACAAATTGTGTATATATAAATGTATAAAAGTCAATTTTTTCGACTTGTATCCAAATTATACAATATAAAAACCACATAAATTTAAAATTAGAACATATTTAATTTAAATTTATAAGTAACGTTTGGACGTTAATTACTAAGGTTCGAACGTCTGCGCCAAAAAATTTCACGTTCGCACGTACGTAGCCACATGTCCAAACGTATGTGTGACGTTCGAACGTAATTTTCACATTCGTTCAAACGTAAAAAAATCTCATCTGACTTTAGTGACGGTTTTCAAAAACCGTCACAGAAAAGATTTTTTAGACGGTTTAGGGACTATCACAAATTCCCAACTGTCACTAAAAACCAAATGTGTTGTAGTGTTATCCATGCTTTAAATTAGCATATATGGAAGTATTTGATACATTTGGTTTAATAGATAAAGATCTTATATATATATATTATTAAAAAATGTTAATTGTATTTAAGAAAAACTTATAAAATATTTATTTATCTACATATTAGTTTTTGATAAGCTAAAAATTATGAAATTAAAAATTAAAAAAAATGAGAAAATAAATCTTATATACAAAACGGTAAGTAAAATTATAAGTAAAACGAGTCTTCTTGGAATATTAAACGATCAATGTCCAATTCCCCATAATCTTTGCATGGCTATATATATTGATGTACAAATTACAATCAAAGTCAGTACTATTTGAAGGGCAAGGGGATCTAGAGGAAATCTTTCTTTTTCTTTTCTGATAATTAGTGATCTATCGTGGAGATATTTCCTCCCAGCATGTCTTGTAAATATGTGCTGCGTGTCGTAATAAATAAAAATATAAAATAAAAATATTTAAAAAATTTAAAAAAATAAAATGAACTTTAAATAAATAAAAATAAACACATCACCCCCCATATCTCTGAAGCGGCTGATTCGATTCTAGCTTTATATGACATCGAAAAAACCAGAGAGAGAGATAGAGATTAGGAGGAGAGGAGTATGCATGTGCTGCAGTGCTGATTTCATTCCATCTATAGAATTAATTGCAACAAAGCGAATATAAAGCTCTGCGCTTTTGAAGAGAAAAAGAAGAAAAGAACCTGTTGGGACAAAATTGATTGGGTCCAATCCATTGAAAACTATCACTAATAATAACGAAAAAGATAAAACTAGAAGATAATAAGAAAATAGATAAAATCAAAATGTAAGACAAAAAAGAGATAAATTGAAAAAAGTTGATTCAACTCTTAAAAGAAAAGTGCACCCAACGCAAATAGGACTCAATTATTCAATAAAAGGAAATAAACATCTATAAAAGAAGGAAATCTCTACAAAGGAGGGGGGCTCGACAACTTGTCTACGCACAGACTCCACCACACACAATGACTTCGAAGGATCGTCTCTCAAGGGAGACACTTTCTTCAACCTCCCGAAATCTTAAATTTCTCAATTGTATTGAAAGATATGTAAGGTCATGAGAAATATGTAAAATCACTTATCACAGTAGATTTTGTGCCAAATAACCCGTGGACTTAGGCCTTATGTCGAACCATGTAAAATACCTAAATTTTTATTTGCTTACTTATTATTTATTATTTATTTTATGTACAATTTCAAAGAACATCGCATCGAAGCCCCAATCACCATCGTAGGCCAAGGATGATCATTTCCCCCCCTCCGGCCTATTGTACAAAATTTTTACATCAACAGTAGTCATCGTTTGTGGGATTGACTAATCCTCTGCACTGGAATTGGGAGAAGGATATTCTCCGACTCACGAGATCATTTTTGAGAAAGTAGATAAGATCTCCTCAACCTTGCTATTTCCTATTATTTACTCTCTTAACACTACAATGAATGACAAAAAAAAATATAGAGGAAGAACACATGAAGCGGACGACGGCGGCACAGCATGCACTGCACACAAAAAGCACTCAAGGTAGGACCTATGGCCACCACCCCTATAGCTCTGTGAGGTTTGATGCAGGCCACCCTGCATGACGGAGATATTGAACCGACAGAGCCCTCCACCGGTTAGTCATCGCAGACTCGCAGTGGTGTGCTATGCTATGCACGCCTTGCACAGTGCGGGAAGAGACCAACAAGTTGCTCGAGGCCCACACACGAGTGTCTGTGAGCAAGTGGGGCCATCGTAAGCCACCACCTACACTGCCGAAACTCCTTATCGCCGGAAAGGTCCTTGACCACAGAAGCAGTTCACGCCTGTAGGACCACTGCTAGCCACCACCTGAGGTGCTGGAGCTTTTTGTTGCCGGCAAGAAAGTCCCCGACTAGGGAGGCTTTGCTCGACGTCACCCCTCACCACCATCACTGAGGTTCGTTGTAGAAGATCGACACCAACATTGTTGCTCGCTATAAGCTTTTACGAGCTAGAGCCACCGACAGTAGCATCATGCAAAGGGGGACACCAAAAACTGCCGGTGATGGCTTTTGTCACTGGTGGTAAGCCCAAAGCATGCTAAAGGCCAACACGCAGACAAACCTGCCAGTGTGTACGTCCTCGTAGCATTGTAAGGGAGTCGATAAGGACAACCCCCTGGACTTTTCTGCGGCCTTCATGACATCCTCCACCCCCGACAAGATCAAAATCCACCACACCCAATAGAAGCTCTGCCCACCATAGAGCTCCTTGCCACGTCCAGTACCTGCGACAACACCCCTCCATCCCGATAAGTCTCCTCTCGCTTTGAAACTAGGCCAACCCCCAAGCTAGAGATAGAGACCACCTGTGGTAGTTTCTGTCGTCAGTGGGCTTCCACTTGTGGTAGTTGCTATACACCACATTATCATCCCACTTTCATCCCAATATATAAGATATGACACATTTATCATCATTGGATGATCCTTCATTGGATGATTCTTTATCATCTAATAGTGATAAATGTGTCACATCTTATAAATGAGATGAAAGTGATATGAGAATGTGGTGTATAACATTACTCATTAAGAAAATTTCTTCTTTTTTTAAAGGCATTCAGAAAATTCCTTGATCTTGAAGATCAATTGAATCATTCAAGGTTGTCAAATTTGGGGGTATGATTTGCATCGATCCTCACCAGAAGGCAAGCTTTACAAACAGAAAGACTCTTTCTAGTTCCTATGAATACGTGATGGAGATGCAATAAGGGTTATCCGTAATGCCACTAGGAGGGCTAGGCTTGCCGAGGCTAGGAGGGTGGCTTTGGGGTGCTTGCATGGCTCGGAGGGTGAGGCTTTGGGCCCACAAAGCAAGGCCACAGAGGACCAACCGCTTGCCACCTAGAGGTTGATCGAGTTGTTGGAAAATTCCTTGAATTTAGGGGATGAGGCAAATCCCTTGATTTTAGGAGATTGGGCGATTTGGAGGATGATAATGGAGTTGTGCTTCGTCAAATTAGGAAGTTTATCCATTTGTTATTTAGTTAATTTGTTTCCTTTATTTTAATAGTTGTCAGGATTGTTTCCTTAATTTTAGAAGTTTGATTTTTTTTGGGATTGTGATTTGAAAAGATGTTGTTAAAGGGAATAATTGGGAGCGGGCTAGCCGAACTCTAGTACTATTATTTTGGTTTTGCATTGTAATTGATATTTTTTTTTATGCTATTTTGAATAAAAGTGAAGCATTCTTTGTTACCCTAATTTTTTAAAATTGAGTGCTAACCCAAATTAGTCTTGATTTTCATCTTCCAACCACTCGGATCTTGGTGTTGTCTTAAGGTAGCCCTTGATTCATCCCCCTTGATTCATCTATCCAACACGACCGTAAACACCTGAACGCGAGTGAGGCTTCCATCAGTACGCATGGGTCTACGGGGTTAGAGACTTGGAGGTCTTTACTATTAATTTAAAAGGGTAATAATTATTTTCTGAATACTAAGAGGCTTACAATTCAATCACATTTTATTTATAATTTTTATTAAAATAATAATATTTAAATATTTAAAAAATTAAATTAAAATAAAAGTCAAACTAAAATTTTAAAAAATATATTAATTTAATCCATATTTATAAATAAATTGTTAATAAATATTTTTGTTAAAGATGTAACAATTAGTTAACAAATATTTATAAATTAATTGTTAATAAATATTTTTGGACCAGCTAACTTTTTTGAATGACAATTAATTAACGATGTAACAATTGAAGTGTAACATACTACCAACCAAAAAAAGAGAGTACACCCTAATAACATTCTGCATCTGGTACGTACGTATTCTGTAGGTATTTCAAAAACTAAGAACTTCTCTCTCTCTCCAGCAATAAAAGCCTCACCACCACTCAGGAATTTCTCTCCTTACACTGGGCAGAAGGGGGTTGGAGCTTCGGCTCCACCCACCTTCCCCCTTCGCCGGACCTGTTTTCCGTTTTAGGTTGCCTTTTTATTTTTTCTCCTTTAGTTTTCCGTCCACTACACTGACATATGCTGATCTAATGTCTTCCAGCATCCTCTGACAGACACGCGCCCCACCATTAGATTTTCCAGTCGATCTACCAAAAGGCAGAATAAAATAGCTCAAAAGTGCGACACGTACTTCTCATGAGCCGCTGCGCCTTGGAGAGCATGATGCCACCACACATGGCACTCTTGGGACCAGCGACATCAGATCTTCTAGATCCGAACTATACTTTCAATCCTAGAGTGGCGCACGAGCTGCACGTGCTGCCATAGCCAGTGGCGGTCTTTCACCGGCGATTCGACACAGTTTCCAGTTGCTACTACCCTATGTTCCCACTTTTCCTAACCAATGATCAAGTTCAAGTGGTCGCGAAAGTCTCTTTCAGCCAGTCCAAACCAATAAAATGCAACACACAACTCTTCACTGCAGCTTTTAGCTAAAGTATTATATTTTGTTCATCAAACTATGTAAAAACCGCTTCAAACGGCTTCCTCTTGCCAGAAATGGGTGGAAGTCAAATTTTTTGCTCTAGATCTCTCTTTTCTTATTTCTCGTGTTGTTCTATTGGTTTTGGTAAGATTGTGGGTGACTCCTTTTAGTTCATCTATAATATACTTGCTTAAAAAAAGAAAAAATACTACCAACCAAAAGTGGGTAATCCTTTTTTTAATGTTGTCAAATCTGGAACCAGCAGTACTGCTCCCAGCTCGTCTCTTGAAGTAACCTCTCAACGAGAAGTCTGTGTGCTGGTTGCGTTGCTGATTTGGATAATGTGAATTATAGTGAAATAATTTGAGTTAAGATAATTTTCAGAGTTTTTAAATAACGGTCTCTTTAAATTTATTTTTCTTAAAATTGCAAGGACATTCTCAACATGGTTGAATTTTTCTTGCCAACATGCAACTCTGGCCGTTAAAGTCTTAACGAGAGATGTTCTGTTACTTTGCAACAGGAGGCAAGCCAGAGTCCTAAAAGGGCTCTCTTTTTAGGCTAGGGAGTGAATTCCACTTTAGAAAAGTTTGGCAAAGCGGCTCATTTGGTAACACGGTCATTCGTCCAATCTCTATCAATCAGTCTTTCCTCTTTCAATCGCTTGAATATAATTTTTTTATATAACTTTTATTTTAAAATTTGAAAAAATTGTATTAATTTTTATATTTTATTTTAGAATTTGAGAAAATTGTAATGATTAGATAAAAAAATTGAATATTTGAAATTAAGAAGTGTTTTGTACTTGAGTAGTGTTTGGAAATAAAATATTTAAAAATATATGAGAATACTTGTGTTCTCAAAGGCATCCTGAAATTTTGTTTCCTTGGAAATTATATATTGTAATGAGATGAGTTCAAATGATTTCACTATCCAAGCCAAACAAATCATCTCATATTCATGTACCAAATATTTAATTAACTTGTTGTAGAAGATTGAAAGAATACGTTGTGAACTTGTTTGAATTCCTATTCGCTATAAATTTGAATTTGTAAAAATTATATTTTATTGTTAAATTATCATTAATATTAATTTTGCAGTGTAGTCATTATTTATAAAATTTTCAGTAAGCCTCCTAATTCAAAACATAAGTTGTAGTATTTTACTCGCTTGTTAAAATTCATTAAGATGGACCAAAAATTAAGTATTGTTGCATATTGGCTAGTTTGGATAGTAAAATATTCTCACAATACTCCACTACTATTTATTATTTTATTATTACTTTTTATCTACTTTTCACTACTTTTTAATATTCTGTCATTACTTTTTCACTACTATTTACAGAATATCTAAGATTATCTCACTATCCAAATGCAAATTTAATTTTTGAGTTTTGAAGGATGGTACGGGTTGTAAAAGTAATAAGTGATAGATTGAGGGCTTAAGTTTAATTCCACTAAAATCTGAATACTATTGAAGATCTCTCTGCATCCCATGATTAACGGACCAATATAATATTCCACAAATCAAGCAAGCCCTGCAAGGAGGAGTACCAGTAAAAGGAAATCCAGCCTCTACACTGACCATCGAATAACACAAGATTTGAAGTAATATTTGACAGCAAATTGTACATCATTTAATGAATATCTATCTTGCCCAAAATTATACACATTTCACGAGTATAAAAATTAGATGACAAGCACGTAAAACAAAGTAGTGAAATTATAATATTTTCATACCTCTATTATTCTCTTTATGGTATCAGAGCCTATGGCCAGCGTCTCCATGGCTTCCTCAAACAGCTGCATCAATCCTTCAACAGTTTCAAACATTAATACCCATCATATCATCTCTACACCTTCCTCCTTCATTGCCACATCCCAATCCATTCCTGTTAATCTTGGAAGGGATAACTTTCTTCTGTTGAAGGCTGTTTTGGTTCCCTACTTACGCGGTCAAGACATCTTTGGCTTTGTAGATGGTTCCACACCACCTCCACCACAATTTAATTATGCTTCCATGTGTGACAATGGTGAAAATTCCACCATCCCCAATCTAGCCTATCATCGTTGGATTCAACAAGACCAAGCCCTACTCAGCACCCTCATGCCCTCCCTTACTGAAGGAGTACTCACCCAAATGGTTGGCTACTCAACCTCCTGAGAGGTCTGGCTTGCCTTCGAGAAAATGTATACGTCTCAATCTCGAGCTCAGATACTTCAAGTTCATATACAACTAGCCACCTTGCAAAAATCAGATTCTATTGTTTTGAAATATTTTCAGCATGTTAAGAGCCTCAACGATACTCTTGCTATTGGTGGACATCCCCTCATCGAGGATGCAGTCATTTCTTTCCTTCTTGTAGGACTCAAATCTAATTATGATCCGTTTGTTACTTCTGTCACCCTCGACTTGATCCCTTGAGTCTAGAGGAATTATTTAGCCATCTCGTTACTCACAAGATGCGCATTGAGCAACAAAATCAAGTTGTTGACCTCCCTCACTCCTTTGCAAATCTTGCATCTAAGCATTCTAATTATCAAGGAAGAACTCAACGGAATGACTCTACCAACTCCAACAAGTCTCTCCAAATAGGAGGAGGACATGCTGGCTATAAAGGAAATAATTCACATGGTGGACAACAATCAAGTTCATCTAAGCATTCTAATTATGGGTATCGGTGTCTTGATCCTTCCACGGGACATCTTTACTTCTCCCGCCATGTTATATTGGATGAGAATAATTTTCCATTCACGTCCATGCCTTTATCCCCCTCCGTACCTTACTATCAAGCTAAACCCCATTCCGAAAGGATGTTTTTTCCTCTTTTGCAGGCTCATGCACCAAAGTCAACTTGTTAGGGACTTCAGTCTAGTCCCTAAATACTATGTTGTCCTCACCTTGGTTCTCCTTGTGATGACCGATTGCCTCAGCCCTCTTGCTTGATCTTTGATCAATAATGGCAATGATGAGTCTTTAGGTCAATGGAGGTTTGGTGTTTAGTGATGGTATGTTGTATGATGATGATGAAAAGGGTGACTAAGTGATAATCTCAAAGGCTTGAGATAGTGAGGCATGGTTGGGAAGAGTGCTCTTGGAGTTGGCGCCACTTGTGGTGTAATTAGGGTTTGGATGATGAGTGAGGCTAGGGTATGGATGGAATAAGTCCTAAATTATTGGAGCTAATTTAGGAGATGATGGATTTCAGCTATGGTAAGATGGAATGGATTGATTGGATGAATGAGAGGATATATTAGAGTTCCTAGAATTTAGGATCTCAATATGGCAAGTATGACTGGCTGGCCAAGGATGGGAATAATTAGATATGGAAGGGAATTAGGATTCCTAAAGTTTAGGAATCCTTATGTGGTAAGTAGGGTTTTCGGCTAGGATAATTGGAGAATGGAAGAAGGGCAATTAAGGGTATAGCCGAATATGGAAAATAGGATTGGCAATATGGTAGGCGTATGGAGGTGTTTGGGAGGTGGGAATTATGCAAGAAAGTGTATGAACATAAAGGAAAATGTATGAACACTCAAGAACTTTGAATGAACACAAAGATAAATAAATCAACTTCGACTCACGAATTGCTCAAAGTTGGAAAGAAACCTCATATATTAGATAACATAAATCACACATATTCACAAATTACAATGTGTGATCCTCTCTTTAGAGATTCACGAATTACACCCAAAAGAGCCCAAGTGCATAAGCACCGAAAATATGATCTCAAGAACAATATAGCCGTCCTCTAGGGATATTGTCAAAAGATGTAAACTAAATGACTAAGGGTCCTATTTATAGAGATTACAAAGTAGAAATCCCCAAAAGTTCCCTTAGAAAATACTTAAATAAAAATAAATGAAAGCAATAAAATAGTCTTGCAAGGGCCATGGTGGCCTGTGGCATGCAATGGCCCATGGATGGGCTAGTGTGGTTCCTGGCCCACGGCTTGATTGGTCTGGCTCATGGTTTTTGGTGGGCATGACATGGTGTCGTGCATGGCCTGTTAATGAGCATGGCATGGTGCCATGCGTGGACCTGCTGGTGGGCACAGCATGGTGTCGTGCGCAGATGTTGCATGGTCCAGGCAAGTGGCCTGGGCGTTGATGCTGCATGGCCCAAGCAGGTGGCCTAAGCGTTGATGTTGCAAGGCATGGGCTGGTGCCGTGCCCTAGATGGCATGCCTGGTGGGCATGCCACTAGCTTCGCCTACAAGGCACTAGATGGAGCCTTGCGTTGGATGGCATGCCTGCTGAGGCATGCCACTAATCTCGCTGGGCTGCTGCTGCTGGCTGCTTGGGGCTGTCAAGGGCATGTCATGGGGCATGCTTGCTAGGCGCTGGAGGCTGTCAAGGGCTCAGCCCCTGGCATGCCTGTTGGGCTCTGAGGGCTATCAAAGGCATGTCAGGGCTGGTGTCGTGGCATGCCTGCTGGGCTTTCTTGGGCGTGTCAGTGAGGCTGTCTTGGCATGTCAGCAACAGTGTCAAGGGCTTGCCTTGGCATGTCATTGGGCAAGTCAGGGGGGTTGTCTTGGCATGTCAATGACAATGTCAAAGGGTTTTCTTGGCATGTCAAGGGCAGTGTCGAAGCGTGGCTTGGGGCCACTTTCCTAGGGGTTCTGACACAACTTCAATGCACGTTGTGGCACCTATTCCTCAATTCCAAAGTGAAATTGACATGTCAACTCGAATTACTTGCGATGCTTCAGCGGTGCCACACACCTCCACCGTTTCCTCATTGCCAACTTCTACTTCAATGCCCAATGACACGTGCAGTTCTCCACCTATTACATCATCCTCCATGGTGCTTCTCACTGATAGTTGCAATGATGCTTCTTCTTCGGACACCACTCATTCACGTGCCAATAAACATGCTCAGCCTGATGCTATGTTGTCCCATGTTGCTAGTGCCTCTCAGACACGTGCTAAGTAGACTCTTTCTCAAAGTCACATCTTAAAGCCCAAGGTGCCGATGGATGGCACTATTCAGTACCCACTCCCTCAAGCTCTTCTAGCTAAAATCACCCATGAACCCACCTGCCACACAGAGGCTGTAAAGGATCCCAATTGGTGATCAGCTATGAATATGAAATTTGATGCTTTTCTTCAGAATGACACTTGGTCTTTAGTGCCTCAATCTCCTCATCAAAATATAGTTGGCTTTAAGTGGGTCTATCGCATCAAACGTCAGGAAAATGATTCAATTGAACTCTACAAGCCATTAAATATGTAAGTAAGGACAAACTAGTACATCTGCTATGAATCAGGATGACAAACTTCAAAATTAAATTAGCATTAGTCTTAGTCAGTTAAGACTGGGATTAAAAAACTGGCTAATAACTCACTTCTCAGATCTGCAACTCTTCTTCAAGGTCTCAAGGAATTGAAGGTAAGTTCCCAAGCATTTAAAATAGGATATGATATTGGAAATCTTGCAGTGCTGGCCGGATGCAAAGTCAAGACTCAAGAGAAATAGAGACAATCAAAGTCAATAGCAATTTGAAGTAATTATGTCAATATATTTAGTAAGTATCAAATAAACTGGGTTTTGATCTTGGTTTCACTTTATAATTAATGTAAAATGTGACAATTTTATCACTTTTTTCTATATTTTTTTGTTTTTAAGAAATATGTATAAATATTAATAGCAATATCACTTATATAAATATTAATAGCAATATCACTTCATCATGGTGGGATGGGGGACTACAGTGATGAGAGTGTGATTTATAGAATTCTTTATATAGAATATGATCCCCTAGGAAATAATGATAAATACTTTTTTTTTGTAATTATCTTTTTAATACATTGTTTCCATTTTCGAGATGTATGCAGGACATGTAATGATTGGATACAAGTTCTCCCTTTCCTTGTGTCACTAGCTAAAAATTAGAGAAGATACTAAGTGATGTGTTGACGACGTGTTTCGCACAGGTATTGGGCTCAATCACATGCAACACAAAGAGAATGTGGGGCTCGGGTTTGAAGGGTCACCTCCGATGCCTAAATCAATTTTTTGTGCTTTGAGGAGAATGTTACTAAGAAAAAGAACGTAAGTCCCAAATTCTAAGCTAGTGCCCAGCCTTTATACTACTTGTCAAGATAGTACTTCGTATCCTGTGTCAGAGGCCCTCTACTCCCGTATGGTATACCACGTTGTTGTCTTTAATGAGGCGTGGTCCGCCTGTGTTGCGAGTGGCTGGGTGCGGCCACCTTCTGTGACTTTGTCAAAGACAATAGGTCTTGCCATGATCGCTATCCATGTCCCATATCTGATCATTAAATGCAGTATGGCCTTTTCTTACATCTATAAGGTAGTGTTAGGTAGGTGACGTCCTATCTTTTCACATTGACCAGTTTCTCGCGCAGGCCCTGAGCCTTCTTCTTCATTACGCAACTTATGGGCCGACTATACTCCTAATCATTCAGCCTCCAAAATAAGCTACGCCTGGCCTGGGAGGGATGTAAATGTCTACTATTTATCCCGAATGTTCTTACTGCACGTGTGTGGTGAGAATTTACTCCTACTTTCTTCCTTTTCCTTTTTAAATTCCCACTTTCTTCCTTTTCCTTTTTTTTTTTTTTTTTAATATTAAGTTCACAATATTCCGTTGATTAATCATGCTCGATACTCGATAGGTTGGTTACTCATTGTTTGCAGCGGTTCGTTCCCCCATGCCTGGGTTACATGTGATGGTTCGCTCCCACATGTCTACTAGTGCAGCGAAAATGTAGGATCTGTTACGGGTATCCCACTCTTTTCAACACGTGTCGCCCTCTAGTCTGTGTGGCCCTAACGACGTGGGCATCTACTTAAACCTGGGCCCCATCCCATCGTCTTTCTTATTTCACTTTCGACAGAAAGTACGTGCCTTGCACGTAAACTGTTACTTAATATTAGAAAATCATGTGGGAAAAAAAATAAATTGTTTTTAACATTTTGTTCACCATTTAATTTTTATTACGCATGGTTGTGGGGTAAAAATGTTTCTTTTTAAGAATAAAAAAGATTTATGCCAAAATAAGAACAAAAGGCCTTGGCCACACGTGATGGATCTTGAAGCTAGCAATCCCAAGACTTTCTAATTATGGCTGCATGACGACTACTATTGATATGATAAAATTGAGAGTTGAGGCTTATCATTAATTCCAGGTACAATTATATATATAATTCTGATCATCGAGATCGTGATCGATCGAAAATGTGCTAATTAATTAATTACTTAACTTGAGCTAGCTTGTACTTGTCTTGTAAATAATTACAAGACTTGTAGTCTTGACATGTAGCTGATAGCAGCCTCACTTAGTACTTTCTTGTCTAGGTCACTTTTAGTTTTCTAACAATTTTTTCATAGGTACACCTATTTTTTGTCATTAATAAAATCTCACATTTTTATTTTTTTTTCACATCTTATAAGAGGCAAGCTAATATTTTAGTCTCTTTTTATAAGCTATTTGGTAAATTTACAACCTCAATTTTTTATTTTTTTTTACATTTTTCCTTTCGAATCTTCCACTAACTAGCTAGTTTGTTTGTATTAGTTTTGTTAGTAAGTACATATATACTACCATTCATGAGTTAACAATTAGGAGTGAAGGCAACAAATCTCACATATATATTTCTATCTATTTATTATACGGACTTTACAATATTCAATCGTAGATTCAAAAAAAAAATTTTATTTATTTAATTTTCATCATTTGCTTCAAAAAATCTCTCATAGATATTATTATCTTAATTTTTATCGTTCAATTGAGTCCGATGGAGCTCAAGTAAGAGGTTCAGATGGGTGGCTTTCATAATTTAGATTGTCCTTAGATAGCTATCTTATATAGTGAATATTAAATGTTGGTCACTATTTACTCTTACATACGACACACTTTACTAATTGCCCCTATGTACCAAATCCTAGTTCCAGCCCTCTATAGTCCTCATGTATTACAAATAACTTGATTTAATTATTTCATGCAGGCACTAGTTCCTCAACCTCCTCCTCGACATCAACCTGCAAGGGTACGTATATATGTTTTTAGATTTCTCGTATGCTATAAATATTCTTCTCTTCCCTCCCAATTAATTTCCCTCCCTTGATTAATTAGTAATTTGACATTTTCATGCCTTTTTCTATGCACATATATATTGAAAATAGTAATGCTAGATACAGTTCTAGTGTGTGCAAGTCTCATACATTCATTTTTTTTAAAAAAGTGACGTTCACCATTAAAAAAATATTTTTTTCATGTGGATCCCAGATTTAATTACTTTTTCTAAATAAGTACGCGAAACTTGTATATCTTAATACTATAAATATCATTTCTCTATTAAAAATGTAGGGTTTTTGACCATATATTACATTCGCTTGAATTAATTAATAAATTTGGTAGAAATATTCTTATTTTTAACTTTCATTTTTGAGATTTCTTAATTATCAGAAAGCTAGACGGTGTTTAAAGAGAAACTGTTATATATGTTTTTCTCCACCATAATACAACTTTTTTAGATTGGAATTTTAAATCATCAAAACAATAGACGACGTTACGCAGTACCTTATATTAAAGTGCTCATTATTAATTAAAGTTTAACTGATGTGATTGATGAAAAATGAGTCATGTTAGATATATACAACCTCATGAGGTGTGCAAGTCTCATTCAACCCAAGAAAAAAGTTGAGCCTACCATAAACTATGTTTGTTTTAGTACCCGAATCTCACTTTTTTCAAATAGTTCATATGGAACTTGCAGATCATCTAATTCTGCACAAGTCATTTTACACGAAAAATAGGGTATATCCTACTTCTTGAGAAGCTAGTCTTTGTTCAAAATACATTGAAGATCATAGATCAGGATCTATATATAGTTGTTAGACCCGCAAGGGTCAGTGCATGCAGTAATCTATATATGGCTAACTAACACCCATCTCTTGTTTGATTTTGCATTCAGCCTGATTGGTGGAATGTACTTCACTTATTGGAGGTTGCGATAAGCGCTGCAAGCATTTGCAACATCATGTGATATTACCATAGAGTAGTACTACATGTACTTATAGTTTTACTTACACTTTTATTTACAAAACTAATCATTTTGTTAATTTTCTTTTGAAATTCAAATTTTGAATTTCAAATTTTATAATTTTCAACGTATCAATAATTGACATGTAGAGAAGTCAGTTTTTATTAAGTACATTTAGCATTTTTCATTGCTATATATTTGATTCTACATATACATATACAAAAACGAGTAATGCTATACATGCACCACACTCTCATAATTCATTCTACTTAATTTCATTTTAATGTGACATTAGATGATAAAGAATTATCTAATAAAAAATCATCTAAAAGTGATAAATATGTCACATCTTACATAATATAATAAAAGTGAGATTGTAATATGATGTATAGAATTATATACAGAAATATATGTATATATATAGATTATATATACACACAAGAGGGATCGAAATTGAAGGCCGATAATATGTAAATTGCCATCATAAGGGCAAAATTACGTGTGTTATATGCGGCTTGGCTTCTTTCTTTTTCACTTTTTGGTTTCCCTTTGTTATTGTTTACAACTCTTATCGGTATTTATCCGTGCTTTAAATTAGCATATATGGAAGTATTTGATACATTTGGTTTTAATGGATAAAGATCTTATATATATATATATTAAAAAATATTAATTGTATTTAAGAAAAACTTATAAAATATTTATTTATTTACGTATCAGTTTTTTATATGCTAAAAATTATGAAATTAAACGAGTCTACTTGGAATTTAAACGATGAACTTATTATGTTTTATATCCAGGAACTCTCTCTCGTCTCCCACGAGAAGAGGTTTGCTTCCCTGCCTCGTGCATGACCTTTTTGATAACCATGGCGACCAAGTTGGAAGCTTTGTGTGGAAAATTATCTCTAACGGAGACAGAGCAAGAAGTTATCTCTTTTGATGATGATGTGGTTCAGGAAAGCTTGGTTCGTGGTGAAAAGTGTTTGATAATACAGTTGCTTACTACTAAACACTATAATAAGGAGGCTTTCAAGCAGGATTTGAGGAAGATTTGGCGTCCGGTAAGGGCGATTCGCATACAAGATTTGGGATCTAAATTTCTTATTGCTGAATTTGAGGATGTCAAAGATAAGGAAAGGATCTTGCGTGATGGCCCATGGTCTTTTGACAAACAACTGGTTTTACTAAAGAAATTTGATGGGTTGCTCCAACCCCATCAGATTACTCTTACGGAAGCTTTCTTCTGGGTGTGCATTCATAACCTCCCACTGATGGCTCATAGCAAGCAGATTGGTCGAATAATTGGAGAATCTTTGGGTTTAGTCTAGGAAGTGGATTTGCTTCATGATGAATGTGAATGGGGTGATTTCATGAGGGGGGAGTTTGTCTTGATGTTTCTAAACCCTTCTTCGGGGGAAGCAGCTTCATTTGGGTTCGAGTGGGCATTACTGGGTAAGGTTTTCTTATGAGCGTTTACCAGAGTTCTACTATATGTGTGGGCGGATTGGCCATCAACAGAGGGATTGTGAGCATACTGATCAGATGATAAGTTCGCTTGGGCCAGTGCCATATGGACAATGGATGCGAGATCTTGGTTGTCGGGTTTCTACACCTGATCAAAGTGGTCGTCGACAGCTGCCTATGGTGGTCAATATTGGTGTGGATGGACAGGGCAGTGGAACGCAGGTGAATTCAAACGGCACTGCGAGGTTCCCTGAAGCGGTTACAACTACTTCTAATGAGGCATTAATTCAGAGATGATGGATACTCCGTTATAGGCGGAAATATCACAGGAGTCACAAGGGGTGGTTAGGGAGAGTAATGTGTTTGATGCTGGGAATGTTTCGCGAGATCATGTA
>QEOT01009620.1:0-44652 GCA_003123785.1 Pterocarya stenoptera
GTTAAAAGAGAAAGCCTGGTTTCCACTATGTGTCTATGACGTCTCTCAATTGTGCCATTTTGTGCATGGGAATAAGGGCAAGTTATGCGATGATTAATTCCCATGGATTGAAAAATTTGATGGAGGGGTCGAAATTCCCATCCCCAATCGGTTTGAACGGATGTGACTTTGGAAGAGAAAAAACTATGCACATAGTTTATAAAAGCTAGAAAAACAGTAGGCACATTAGACTTTGAAGATAGAAGAAATAGCCATATGTATTTGGTGCAATCATCAACTATAGATAAATAGAAACGACATCCATTAGAGGAGGGCACAGACGCCGGTCCCCATACATCTAAAAATAAAAGAGAAAAATGATGTGTTTGTATGAGAGGGAGAGGGAGGATGTGGTAAGGAGTGAGACTTGGCTTGAGGACAAACTTGGCATGGGGATAAACGGCCACTGTGTGTAATAGGTAAGTTATATTTATCAAAAAAGCTAAAAGCAATCGGCACGCGTAGTCGCCTTGCAATCAGTGGCCACGTGGAAAATAAAACGATGTCGTTTTGGTCTCAGAACTCTCTCCCTCCTTCCTTCGAACTCTGCACCTCCCTTTGTTGATCACGAAGCTTCGAAGAGCCAGACTTGACTCTCCCACTCCCTTCGTCCCTTTGGAGACCACGAAGCATGAAGACCACGGAGCACGAAGTTCACAGATCTACTGATTTTCTAAAATATAAGGCTTGGCAAATAAACGAATTAAGAACCTATACAATTTCTAAAAGGCAGTTTCTTGCTACTTTGAAAACCTGTACAATGAATCATACTATTATTGCCGTTGGCGCTATGGTTGATCGAGTCATTTCCGTTGGTTCTTAAATAGGTTCATGCAGCTTCAGAGTAATAAAAGGACCGGAAAATTGCAAAAAAAATCAGCAAGAATCACTACTCCATCGCTTGGTGCAAATAGTTGTGGGCATCATCTTCCCTAACCGCATCCAAGAAATAGTAGAGTATAAAATCATGGAATCATGAAACCAAAGTAAGAAAAAAAACACAGAACCAACCACAAAATAATTGATCCTAGAAAAAAAAAGGAAAAACAAAGAGACAAGAAAGAAGAAACCGAAAAAAGAAAGAAAGTTCTTGAGAAAGAGAAAGGGAATGAGAGAGAGAGAGAGAGGGGTCTGGTTTGATTTGTACCTTTTACTTTCTTTTTTTTTTATTCACGTTCACCTGCCGCTTGTATATGCCGACTGCACCTAGCAAAGTTGTATATTTATTTAAAGTGAAGGTTGTGGTTCTATTGTTGAGGTGGCCTAAGAGGGAGTGCCACACGTTAGGAGAGGTTCTTTCACCGATGAAAGTATGTGTTGGGGAGGAAAAAGTTGAGGATGGCATGGGAAACATCAGTCAGAAGAACATAGAGGTCGTCCCTAACGCTGCCTTGAAGGAGGGTTAGCCGGGTGTGCAAATCTTTCACAAAGAAAAAATTAGAGTGAAACTCAAAATAAACCGCATTATCAATGCAAAACTGACGAACTGACAGTAAGTTGCGTGTAATGGAAGGAACATGCAAACCGATGTTTTGAATGGGGAGGTTTGTGCCATCGTCGATGCTAACTTGGTTGGGACCATGATAGGATGCAGCTTCCAGATTCAGATTACGCAAGTCGGCAGTGAAATGGTTAGTTGCAGCGGAATTCGAAAACCAAGCACTGCTAATATTGTTAGATGAAGTAGGCACAGAGGTGTAATGTGCCGAGAGCGAAGTTGGGGCAGGGGATTGGAATGCATGGTCAAAGCGATAGTAGCAATTGATGGCTACGTGACCAGGCTTTTGACAAACCTGGCACATAGGCCTGTGTTGCATCCGATTAAAGAACTAAGAGTGGGTACTCCTGATAGCACCACGACCATGTCGACCACGATAATGAGAGGATCCCCTGCCTCGGGTTGAAACTTCTCCTTGTGCTGCTCCTTGTGGCAGTTGCCGAGAGGTAGAGTTAGCTGCAAGTTGAGTTCCTAAGAGAAGAGTATTAGTCTGATGTTGAAGATGTGTTCATGATTTAAAAGATAACTAAAGACTTGAGGAGTGGTGAGAGGCTCAGGTCTAGTAGTAATGGACGTGACTATAGATTCGTAGTCACTACCAAGGCCAGCAAGGAGGTATATGATGAATTTCGAGGAGGAGAGCGGCTGCCCGGCAGCTCCAAGAGCATAAGCGAGAGACGTGGCCTTGTGGAAATACTCTTTAACACAGTCAGAACCCTTCTTCAAGGTTGCAAGCTGGAACCGTGTCTGCATTATGTGTGCAGAACTTTGGGCTGAAAATAAAGTCTCAAGGGTAACCCATACATCTCGAGAGGAAGTGCAGTTGAGGACTTGAACTAACACATTGTCAGAAGGGAAATTTGGCTCATCGTTAATGGTGGGAGGAGGCTTTGGAATGGATCCATCGATATACCCAAACAGGCGATGTCCCTTGAGGAATGGCACAATTTGTGCCTTCCACAAGAGGTAGTTGTCGATTGTTAGCTTAATAGTGATAAAATGGGTGGAAGAATTGATGAGGGTGGGGTTGGCAGAAGACAGGTGGGAAGGAAAGAACTGCAGACAAGTCTGAGTTGGCCATTGGAGTTGATGGAAAGAAAAAAGGGAGAAGAAAGAGAAGAAAAGAAAAAAAAAATGGGACGTTAGTCCAGAATGGCTCTGGATACCATGAAAATGCAATGAAAAACAGAGAGAAAAGGAGTGCACTCAAGGTGCTTGACACAAAGGCTCAAAGGAATCTTCTGACTTGTATTCCTCTACGTATTTTTACAGTCACAGTACATCACATATATACACGATTTTATGAAAGCAAATCAGAATTCATAGATTAATCCTACGGCTCATATGGACTCAGTTAGTTATACAAGAATATTGTGGAACTTTGACGGGTGTCATGCTATGAAGTGTGCTCAGAGGAATTTCTTCTAGAAGCTTCAAGGCTGGTGATGTTTTTGCTGCTGCAGGTTGCTGCTGCGTCTTCTTGATGTGAGGACTGCTGCTGCCTCTTCTGGTGTGAGGATTCTGTTGCCTCAATAACCTGTTACTGAAAGGATTTTTCCTGTTGTATAGATGTCTATGAAGCGTTTAGGCCTTCACTGATTCATTAGGTTCCTAATCTACTTAATTATTAGGTCAATCACAATTCTTTATGAATATGTTCTAACAATGACACTGTCGACTTTTGTTTTGAAAAGAAAAGGAGGCTCAATAGCTAGAGCCATGGACGAGGAATTAAAGTCTTTAAGAGGTTTTGTGCTAGACAATGCTTTTTTTTTTTTTGGACCATGACTAAAACGATAAAAGAAAAGGCCATAAACTATGGTTTTTCAAAATCTTGGAGAAGCTGCTAGTTAGACCTAACTTCTCTGTTATCTTGTCAACCTAACATGTCAACGCAACATGTTGACAAATTCCTATATAAAAAAAGAAGAAATAATGTCAGTACTAGAATAGAAAGCCATCAGATTTCATCATTAACAAGACGAGAATGTAGACCCAACCACAAATAATTCAAATGTTTATCTCAAGTTTTCAGTGTCTATTCATAGTTATGACATGGAATGGGAGATAATTATATTGTCTCTTCTACAACTCCTTCCATCAATAAGAACAAGGTTGTAATTGTTTTATACCTTGGTCCTCTGAATTATACACACAAACACAAACTCACAGACACTCAAATATGATTTGTAACTTATATTTATACATATTTTCAGGCCAGAGAGGCAGATATGACATTGAAGAATCCATGCAGAGCAAGATCCATTTGGTTGTGATTAATGGTTTGTTGCTCTAGGCTTCTTATTTTATGTACAATGATTATTAGACTTAATCTCAAGTTACATGCAAAGCCCCAAATCTGGAGGATAAAGCCGAACAGATTCCAGCACAACAATCATATCAAAATCATTAGACTTCCCAAGATTTTGGCAGTTTCCCAAATCTGGAGGTTGCAAAATGTTGCTCCTGCTTCTTGCTTCAAAGCTTAGAGGCACCAAGAGTATTTGATGATGACGCACATCTTGCCTCGACAGCCAGAGTCTTAACAACACCATGGCATGGGTCACCACTAAATACAGGGTTTGAAATTCCAACAAAACAGCTCTTTCTTCCCAGGCAAGCCTGTAATAGAGAAAATTGTTAAATTGAAGTTTTAGAAAACAAAAATAACAGCACTAATAACTGGAAGGATCAAAAGCCGCGGGAACATTTCAAGTAGGCCCGTGCAACCCATGCCAGTGAGGTTAAAATGCACATCAATTTATCAAGGCACTGAAATAAAAAAATGCTTCATGTGAGGGAGGCCACCTCTTGGCTGACACTAGAGTTATAGCCTTTTCAAGTAGGCCAATATTAGAAAGCCTCATCACAATAAGAGCTGATAAATTACCTATTATCCCAAAGAATTTAACCACTGAACTATTACTCTTGCATTTCCTCTAATATGTCGGTCCAGACTCTTCCATAATGAGTATGACTTAATTTGTTAGAATTTCTTAATTGTAGATGAGTAGTGAAGTCATGATTGAGATTCAATACCGCCGCTCTGATACCACTACTCAAAAAGACTAAGCAGCCGAAAAATGATGAATTTAATAACTTTACAGTTACTCTAACTAGGAGAACTGCCGTAAATTTTCAACACATAAAACATTTACCATCACTTAAAATTTCTCTTTCTGCAGTACCATGGGCTGTGATTAATATGGCAATCATGACAATTTTCAAATAATCTTGGTTAAGATCTGTCTAACAACTTTTGTGTGTGTGTGTGTGTGTGTGTGTTTGTTTATGGCTAAATGATTTTTATAGATATATTGAATAAATCTCTTTAAGAAAGCCTGGACTTCACACTTCACCACTAAATTACAGTAACCACATTTGCTTCAAAACTCCTATGCTAACATGAAACTAGGAGGGACTGCTGAGACTAAACTTGTGAGCTACTCCTATACGCCAGCAAAGAGAAGGGAAGGGCTGAATGGCCAAATTCCGAGTTGTAGCATAAAGAGTCAAAGCCAATCATGAAGGAGATACCATGCAATTCAAACATGATGACCATGGAACTACTTGAGCAAAAACAAAAACGATACCTCAGAGACTACAGACAACGAACTGGGAGCATGGCAGTTGCCTTTAGAAAACTTTTGGCAGCTACCTTGAGGAGTTCCATAGCTGGCAAATTCTATGGAGGCAATTACATGCTCATCATCACACCGCAAGTGAAGTTCTGGTGTTGTGTTGTTAATGGATATACTTCCATCAGAAAAATCTGGCAGGGACCACTTCCAGAGAGGTGGATAGTGGGACTCTGACACTTGACCGCAGATGATTCGGACAGAATGTAACTCAATTGAAATATCAAACGGATTCCCACCAGTTTCTTCAAAGATGACAAGTAAATTATCTGATGCCTTTAGCCATGACCGCGGTACGTGGTACCTTGAGATTGACAAAAAAAGTGATCAGCAAATGTTAATTAAGCTGTAATTTTGATTCAGTTTATACCATTTTGGATGTAGTGTATAGTAATTTAAGCAAGAACAAATATCACACAGATTTACTTTCCCATAATCAACCTCTAATAAGGAGCTAATGTCTTTTGCAATTGGGAAAATATATTTTTGATAGTTCTTTGTAATTTTTTAAATATATATTTTGAGATAGAATTGCACCGGGTTTGAGTAGGCTTCCCACAGTTTGTTGTGCACTTGTCCGAGTTGTATGGCCCACGATAATCACATGTTCTCTGGCATCCATCTTTTGGAGCAACCAGAGTCCAGTATCTTCCTATGTGGTGACCGTTGACCCATGCTTGCCCCTTTCCCATGCTTCCCAAATCAAGAGCAACTGGGTCCGTGCCATCAGGGGCATTGAAGTAAGTCTGGTTGAATTAAGGAAAAGGTGTTTGTGAATATCTCCCTAACTAATGAGCAAGAGAGGATATACTCAGATAGTGCAATAAGAGAAGGTCTTGGTATCACAAGAAAATTCCAGATTACATACTTGGACAGACTAAAACAATATACATCTCTAGATAGAAGATAATGATATTGCAGAACTGAGTTTGCAATTAGTTATTCAAATTTAAGATAAACTGGCCATTTCAGATTTCCAGATCGCTTCTCCACCAAAGCTGTCAATAACATAGATAAGAGGGAGGGACTATAAAAGAAATTATATCTCAATCCTTAAAGGAAACACCATCAGGATTAAGATATTTGTAGTCAGTATAGTGGCAAAAAAAGGAAAATTGTTTGTCATGAACGTGAGAGGAAAAAAAAGGCTAAAATGTATTTTGGTCTTTCCAAGTCTGGTTTTACTATCAATTTAGCCTTTGATAATTTGTCATGTGCATGATGTTTAACAATTTAACAAAGCAAGGTTAACGATTTGGATAAATGGGCTATATTGACAACAAATACAAACACTTCAGAGATCAAATTAAACAAATTTGAATTTCAAACAGCAAATGGATGGTGAACCCAAGGCTCGGAGAGACCAAAAATCTTTTTAGCTGAAAGAAACTAAAAAAGAAAAAAACCATAAAATATAAAGCAAAACAGTACACACCATAAGATGTAAAATTCTTCAATAATGTGATGAGTATTTTGGGTTTTCTTCCCATCCCATTACCTTCTTTTCTCCCTGGGTTTTCAAGAACCAAGAGTAGCACTAGCACTGGTTGTGTTAATATTGCAACACTAACATCAACTTGAAATAAGTCAGTCTAGTTTTTGTAAGAAAATGAATGACGTTAACAGTGATAAATGTTCAACAATTATTAGAGCAGCTTTGTTTTTAACCGACTTAGGCATGATATTAATGGAAACTTGGTCTCCATGGTACACTAGAAATTCCTACATGGAAAAATAATATGAAAATAAAAGAACAAAACCAAAGTAAGTCAGTAAGAGGAAAAAAAACAGAAAATCCATAATCTAGAATTGGGGAGAAAAGCATTTGGATTGGAAGATTACACACTTTTAAGGCCAAGCCAGCTAATAATATATGATCATATAAGAGTTTTCCACTATGGTAAGATGAGACAACTACCCATCATATCTAATTAGCACAGCCCACGTAATGATCTCCATGGATATTTATATTCAGAGATAAATATACCTTTGTACCAGGTAAATGTGGCTGGGATAGCATCAACCCATATTCAGAGATAAATATACCTTGTACCAGGTAAATGTGGCTGGGATAGCATCAACCATCAAATCACTCCATCCTGCCTTTTCATTTTCTTCCACCGTGTATATACTCGAGAACTCACCCTTAAGCCCAACCTAAAATCAAAATGAAACACTTCATTATTCACATCACTATTTAGGTCAGGTCCAATAAGTGTAAAATCTTATAAGATGAAGGAAATAGTAAAGCCAATCAGATGTGACATTGGTAAAGTGTACCATTAACTATATGTAGTCTCAATTCACATATACATCGAAATCAGTGATGAACATATGATTATAATTTCATATATAAACCAGCTGATGCATTTTATATGGTATCAATAGTTTGGAATCTATGATATTTCTATCCAGATAACTTTTTGTGTGACAGAATAAGCCTCTCCCTCTCAAAGAAGCTGCACTTTCATATTAAAATTTCTACGAAAAAGCCGAAATTGACAAATAGATACCTGGTAGGTCCATGACAACGCCGAGAGGTCTATATCTCCATTCTTAAATCCCGTAAGCTTGATTTGGCCTCTAAATCCTGCCCCATCTTTCTCCAAGAAGGCGCCATAGTTCTGTATCATTAATTCAAATTAGATGACAGAGTTCCTACAATCAATAGTCACCACTCTCTTTGTGGACACAAAGAAATAGATAGCTAATTACAGTGAAAAACAAATTAACAACCAACCTAGAGGAATGAAACAGGCCCAACGAGAGCCATTACAAACAAATAAAAGCTAGCATAACTGTAGTGTGCACTTTTCACAAAGAAACTAATGCAAGAATCTGATCATAGGAGATTAGGTTAATTCCTGTTACAAATGCTATTATTTAAAAGTATTAAGGCCCTGTTTGGTTAGAAAAACTTTAACCTTTTCTTTTACCTTCAACCAAACATCTTTTAGACAACAATTTCACATCTAACAAGAAATCTTCTAATCATTTGCCTCAGTTTCAATGACAAAAAACACAAAACCAAAATTGCTTTTAAAAAAATAAAAATAAAAAAACACTTCTTACAAAAACTTTACTCCCAAACATATTTCAGTGGGTCGCACTACTTCCACAAACCCAGTAAAAATATCTCAAAACTTTCTAAACCCAATTTTTGCACGGATCACACATTTTTCCTAAAACCCCAAAAATACTCGTCCCCAAAATAAATTTGTCAATAATTTAAAATCAAGAAAATATTCAATCCTACCATAGCATAGGATATTCATAATCCCATGAAAAAAAATATAGAAGTTTCCAGAGATTTGTGCTCTTTATTTTGGAGGAATCAATGCCAGAAGAGTAATGTACACATCCAAACAAATTCTCTTTGAATACAAAGCTATCACTAAAATTGAGAGAGAGAGAGAGACAGAGAGAGAATCATGCTTTCAAACTGTGTTGTACTTTATAAGTACATACATTAAGAAATATGAAAAGGATTCATGGAAAGTATAAATATAGCACTCCATAACAGATTCAATACACAGAACAATAAAATTCTAAAAAAAATATAACAATTAAGAAAGAAAAAATGGGAAAAAAAATGAATTGTGAACTAGAGAATCTGTGAGAGAGAGAGAGAGAGAGAGAGAGAGAGAGAGAGAGAAAGTCTAACTAGCCCAAGAAAGGATAGAACTTAAAAAAGAAGATAGGAATATAGAATTTTTTATTTTTTATTTTAATTTCAAGCCAAAGCCCACAGTTGGAAAATTTCTCAACTGTTTGTCCCCTTCCCCTTTCCAGAAATAAGTTCAGCAATTCAGATAAAAGGTGGGGAGGTGACAAATGTTACTGTAGGATTAAAAGGCTATGTGAAGAAGACATTCTAACAATGACATGAAACAAACTAAACTTTTACCTGTAAACCCACTGTCTCAGATAATAACACAAAATCATTGTATCCTTGGAGAAACTGAACGGGCTGGACCACCTTGACCCAGTGACCAATCACACTGCCTTCATTTACAAAAGACAAACTACTCTACGTGTTAGAGAAATAATTGAAAAGATGCATATAAAATCGTGTAAAGTCAACAATCAGTTGAGTATTGGTGGAAGGTTCTACTGATTCTGTCTTGATTTCTGTAATTAAGACTGGAAATATAGCGCTCTTAATTGAATACCCACGACTTACCACATACTCATAAAGAAAAGAAAGAATTTCAACAATTGTGGTGTTTGTTCATCAATCTTGGTAAGTGAAAGGGAATCATGCATATTAAAAGAGAACTGACCATTTGCTAGTCAAATTTTAGAAATTTTGTGCTTCTCTCCTTTTACCTTAGGAACAAGTTCATCATAGTGTATAAAGATATTGATACTAAGGAAGATTATTGTTTCTCCACAAAAGAGAGCCAGCGATTTATAAATCAGCATTTATAAATACTAAACCAATGTAGTCTTTCCTGTATGTTTTTTGGTTGCATATGCCTTCCTTGCTACTAGGAATATAAACGTACTAAGTTGTTCATGAACAGCTCAGTTTGGACTCGTATAAAGTCAACCCAAGGTCTATTTAATAAATGAACCAAGCTAAATTTAGCCACGTTTATTAACCAAGCCAAACTTGGCCCAACTCGCATAAGCTGTATAAATTCCTATAAATTCATAATTATTTTTAACTTTAGAATGAAATTAAGAAGATAAAAGTGAATCATGCTCATAATACAATATATGTGATTTAAATTACTATGAATATATGTCTCGATATAGATATAAAGGTATTTATATAAACTTGTTTGTTGATTTTGTATCTAAAGAAAAAATTATAATAGAAATGACCTACTTTGTGATAAGGAATCAAATATAGTTTATTATAAATGCAAGATTTAACAATTTAACTTTTACAAGTTCATGTCTATACCTTATCTAACTGTTCTTTTTTAATGACGAGGAATCCAGGAGACCATACAAACACAACATGTCTTTTGCCCAATGAAACTTCCCAATTCATCTATCGTGTCCCCATCACATGGATCAGGTAAATCATCGACTTTTCAACGACGGGACGTGGACTCTAGAATTGTTTGCACCTGAGAGATTGAACCTTAGACCTAGAGGGAGCATACCACCAAGACCAACGACTTTACCGCTTGAGCCAACCCCTAGGGTTTTATCTAACTAATTTAAATGAAAATCTTAACATAACTAAATCAAAAGCATAATTAAGAAATCAATTATTCTTATGAATTTATGAAAATTTTTAGGATTCAAGTAATGAATTTTGTTTCATTCAAGAAAATAATAATTAATCAAGCAACTTGTAAACAAGCTCATACTCATTCAAAAAATAAATGATAAGTTTGAGCTTGGCTTCTGTTCGCCTAAAAAGGAAATAGAGCTTCGGCATTCAATATTTGCTCAACTTGACTCAATTTGGGGTTTTTACGTTCCTTTCTTTTTGTTATAATTATGCCAGTGTTGACATATTGATCATTGTATAAAATCTTGTCACTTCTTAAAATACCATAAAATTATACTACTGCTCCTTTCTTGGTTTTCAGCCATTGTGCTTAATGGAACTAGTATTCATGATTTTTTGTCTTTAATTTCTGGTTCCTAGAATGTATTTAGGTGTTCTTTCGTATACTTCTTGTGTACGTAGGCTTTGCCTACTTCATTCGCACCAATAAAATTTTGATTTTACTTATTAAAAAAACCATAATGTGCAGCGAGGAAGTAATTCCACAGAGAAAATCAGGTTGAGATGAGAGGAAGAAATGTTGTGCGATAATGCTATTTACCTGTAAGCTGGCCATTAATAAATACACGCAACACGTCTCGCATGCTATCAATTGTAAGTGTTGGTCTCACTTGCTTTTCCTCCCAGAATGTGATGTCATCATCAGAAACATAGATTCTAGATTGCAAATTGCAGCAGTCAGGTGTTAGAAACAAAATGAAAATATTAAAATAACTGATCAAACTACTTACTTTTCTCAATAAAGAGTCAAATTGTTATTTAAAGTGAGCAATCTTATTGGCATGCTTGAAATTAAAGGCACGTGTAATAAAAAAGTGAAAATCTGCAATTTGCTTAGAGGTTCCTTCTAATTACTTAAAAAATGTTGTCTGGATACGGAGTAGCGGCACATCATAACATATTTTCTCACTTTACAATCACTTAAGGATATATATATATATATTTTATGTCGGGGAACCTCTCCAAGGCAGGGCCCTTCGGACCCACCCCTACAGAGTAAACTCTGGTCCCGTGCACCGCACCCTAATCCATGGGAGGAAATTACCTGGTTATAAGGTTCAAAGCTAATGGGCGCCTAGTCATAAAGAATAGTTTATGTTTCTTTACGATCTAGCAAATTACCTGGTTATATACCATAGATAATCAGAATGGTCCTTTGTCACATTTAAATGCTCCAATATGCCTTGGACAGAAAAGATTTTCTTGCTCCAAATACCAATTGGCTCTTTTACAGTCATCCAGGATTTTGAGAGATAGGAAACTTCATCATGAACCGCGAATTGTTGGCGTGCAGAAATATTTGAGAAAAGAGGTAACTCAAACTGTACCATTTTGATTGAAGTTTGTGCCCCTACCTGCGTGAACATGTAATTTGGCCTAAGAAATCAAAGAATTATTATGATCTCAAAGATTTCCATCATGTGTCCAAGAAGTAAAAGATAGAGCATTTGAAATGACTCGGACTATTATACCTTGTTATCATCTTCATCAAAATATGAAACAACGGACATCAATAATCTAAGATTAAATATCCAAAAATTTGGAGGGAAAAAGAAGAGAGGGAGGGAGAGAGAGAGAGCAAACACATGGGTACAACTAAAGTTTCCAGAAAGTGCATCTGATGGGGACTAGACAGGTGCAACAGTTCATGTTCAAATGATACACATACTTGAAGGATGTGTATTAATTGTTCCGCTCCATTCTATAATTGTTTGTAGAAAATGTATCACAAGGAAACCGCAATCTCATCTTTCTGTTGCAGTTTTATGGAACTTTATTAAAAAAGTATACCTTTTATATGTTGTTGGATCAATTTCTATAATTGAAGCAACTTTGAAAGATATGCCTGGTTATGCCCATACTTACTTGTTTATCAGGATGACAGTTTTGCACCATGAATTTTTCAGCTTTTTACAAGCTTGGATCACTTTTTGTACATGTATAACTAAGTGCATCCCGATTCCCATGTAAGACATTATAAGATAGTAAGAACAACTTTCTGCCAGCTATCAAGTTATGTGTTTCATAATAAGTGATGCATCATAAACTGGAAAGTTAATATATAATAACTTTAACACATCATCAAGTAATTTTTTCTTGCTACAGAGTTTAGCACGATCATGTTCAAAGAAGAAAAAAAAAAGACAGAATTTTCTGGTTTACGAGTGCCCAAAGAGGTTGCATCACATGTAGAGGTGCCAACAAGTATCTATGCTGCAGTCATTGTTGGATACAATGTCCTACATGATAAATCCAAACCTTGGCAGTATTGAACACCGTGTTTCTGCAGTCTGGTAGAATACTGACTGACCATGGTGGTAAATGATACGTTTGACCAAGGAATCTTACAACAGCTGCTTTTCGTTCATCAATGTTTGCAAGAAATGCGGAGCACCTGCTCTGGCTACCATACCGAGTTAAGTTCAGGCCTTCAGTGTTAGTATCTACATGGTACACATGTGCCTGAAAATTGTTATACAAGCTATGTGAACATCAAAAGAGAACCAAGAGAAAACATTAGAGTGTTCAGGTGAAAAGCAATTCCCTAAAACTGAAACTAGCTTGGACTGACCATTATTCACATGCAAAAAGGATTTAGTTTCACCAGTAAGCCTGGAGCAATAAATAGTTAAGATAACATTCCAATGTTGCATATATCTATATCTATCATACACCAAGCATTAACTAGATTAATTAACTAATGAACTGTAAGATGTCTGACAACAAATTAATGAACTGGCTATATTGTGCATAGTATTTTATTAAACTCTTTCGTTTCAGATATATTTCCAGCAAGAAGAGATGGTGCTTCAACAAAATTGGCTATGTTACAGATTTTTTTCTTTTTCGATGTCAGGGAACCTCTCCAAAACAGGGCCCTTCGGACCCACCCCTACAGAGTAAACCCCGGTCCCGTGCACTGCACCCTTGGAAGTTTCCAAACACAGAACTGGTTAAATCGCTGACTTTTCACTAGGAGGTGTGGCTCCAAAGGATTGTTTGCACCCATGAGGTGTTGAACCTTAGACCTTGAAGGGAGTGATACCCCAAGACCAAGGCCTTCATCATTTGGGCCAACCCCTTAGGGTTCTATGTTACAGATATAAAAGGGGACCGTGGTATAAAAGTAAAAAGTCAAACACACATATAAAAAAGGGTCCCGCTACTTTTTATTATATAAAAAAATAACAATAGCCAAATTCACTGTTCGGTCACATGCTTCGGTCACCACCTTCAGGCATACAAGCATTTTCCTATAAAAAATCAAAACCTGAATGTTTGCCGATCTGTCACATAAATCTAGAAGTTGCTTTCCAAACTTAGGTAGTTTAGATATAGTGAACCACCCTAATTTAAGTTCCGCTGTAGAGCTTCTAATATACATGTCATGTCAAAATTATTTCCACTTTAAGCAAAAGTAAACATCATATTTGCAATCAAAGCAATCCACTCATTGAATATTAATTGGTTCTTCAAAATCTACCAATCTATACATGAACAATACACCATGGATAACACAATAGTTCAGGTGTAAAACTAAACCTCCTGGTTTGGTCCCAATTTTATATACTGAGGTGAATCAGCAGCAACTAGAGCAGGTTCACAAAGCTTTATAGCAGCGTGCAGGTCCTTCAGATGCCCCCATTTAGGCTCGCTCAGCAGACCTTATGGAGAAAAAAATGGCATTTATTGATTAGGCTTTATTAAGTTTTTTTTTTTTTCTATTGACCTTTTTAATTGAAGATTATAATACATACATAAGGAAACTGCTTCTTGCTTAAGCCTCAACTAGAATTGTTGACGTTGAAGATATACATTATCCTAAGCAGCTTACCTATGCCTCAATCTAATACGGTTGCCAACAGGAACAAATTATGTAATTTAGACCCAGTTTCACTTACCATATTCATCAATTGGAGCATCATAATCATAGCTAGTAATATAGAATGGGCCACCAGAAGTCCGGTTGAAGTTTGTTCCACCAAAATACTGCAACCAGGCAGCAAGTTTGTCAAGATGTACCTTTGAACATTTTGGCAACCTAAATATTGATTGAATCTGATATAACCTACATATTGAATGTGGATCATAAAACTACCAATATCAATGTGCACACAAGAGCTCATCAGTTCCTTCCGTTTCTATTTTTAATTTCACTTGAAGTATTCAATATCAAACTCTAGCCCATCCCTTTGGATCTTTCATAATCAATTACACACGGAACTAGTCATATTTTGATGTATTTGGAGAAACAAATTATCAGAGCTTTGAATATTGTGAGAAATCTGTGGGAGGGCTTAAGGACTTTTTCCTCAAAGCCCTATATCTCTGGGTGGCTGCTTATATTCCGGTTTATGTATCTAATTTTCAGGATTTTCTTCTTTTTCCTTTTTCTTTTTAAGTGTCTCTCTTGTATATTTCCAGTGTACTTCACCTTTTTCTGAGTTCCAATAAAATCTTACTTCTGCCCAAAAAAAAACCCAACGTAGAAGCAAATGAAACAGGTTGGCCACAGCATCCTAATTCAATCATCTATCGTACCATATAATAGTTTTGAAAGCTTCCTCCACGTTGGAAAAAGCGTGCAACTGCAAATGCAAGGTCTTCAGCAGGTCTATGAGGCAATCTTCCACCCCATTTTGTATACCTTCAAAATATCAACTCAAAAATAAAATAATACTAATAATAATAGAACTCTCTCCTCAGACTTTGTAGGTGCAGCCATTCAAATACTTGTTAGAAAATAAGACATTATTTACAAATCTTAAAAATGAAAGCGTGCAATAATTAAACCACAAAAATGCATTCATTTAAGACACCTTAGCGATGAAATAAAATTATTTAAGTCAAAAGACAAAGAAAAAACAGAAGAATGTCATTCTAGTAATCAGAATTAAGAATAAAAGCATGCCCATACCGAGAGACAAAGAAGAGGATTTCTTAGTGGGGTGAAATTATGATATATTAGAAAAACAGATGGCACTGTTCAAGCATCAGGTACTAACAAGAGAGAAAGAAAAGATGCCTTATATATAAGAAATTCCAAATTGGTCACAAGTGGAAACCGATTTATACATCCAGGATTCAACAGCATCAATGCATGGCTTTTTTCTATGGAATTTTACAAGGAAACTAAAGCCTAGGACATAAATTACAATGAAGAAACCATCAAAGATGCAACACCTGAAAACAACTCCTACCATTTCATTTTTCCTATGATTGAATAGTATGATCATATGATTTTGGGGACACAGTATAAAAAGAAATGGGAGATCATAAGCAAATCAGGAATAAGAAAGAAAGATAATTAACAATCAAAAATAAGAGTTGGGGGGTATGATCATATAGAGTGAAAGATTGTGAGTGGTAAGGCAGTTCTGCAGAGTAGTATGGATGACAAATGATTGACACGAATGTTGTTTCATTTGACATAGATGATAGAGCTAATATGCCTGACAACTTCAAATTTTAGTTCAATAGACCCGAAATTAGTTTTTTATTTTTTTTTATTTTTATAAGTAACCAATTGTATTTATAAGAATAGGCATAGCCTAGACCCGAAATTAGTTTTACAAGCAAGAAACTGTCCTTTATTCTTCTCACACTCACATCTATCTTGAAGCTTTTTGAGATTCAATATCTGTTGTTAGATAGCGAAGACATAGAGAACAATCATCTCAAGCTTATAGGGCAGGTTTCTGAGGGGAAATTAATTTCCAGTAACACTGCACCAGCCTCTCAAATTTGATTAAAGTAATACTAAAGATGGTTTTTTATGAAAAATATTTTTGATAATATATTTTTTAAATTTCGGAGTAGAGCATTTGTTCAATTTTTCTCCAATAACCCGAAAACTAGATATACTTTGGTATTTGTTAGATGGATTTCAAAATAATTATAAAAAAGAAAGAAGTCATATGTTATAGTGTCGGACTTTAAGCTACCAATTCACCTAAAAACATTTGGTTCCCTAATGGAAGACACAATTACGTCTTCCAAGGCATTTGACATTGCACATTGCAGGCCTGCTTTTAGAGTGGTTGCAAGGAACAGCATTGTTGACGCACCCCAACCAACAATCGCTATCTAATGATGATTCCCCCATGACTTAAACCCATGACCTCTAGTTTTGATACCACTTGTTGGCCTGTGAGTTGCCAATACACCTAAAACCAATTGATATTAAGAAAGACCACTCAAGTCATTTATGACATTCAATATCAGACCCTGCATCTCTGTCAAGTTTCCACTAAGTTGAATTAGCATCTTTCAAGTTTCATCCCATTTTTCAATAATTTGATTATTTCTATGTAAATGATTTTGAGAATATATTCTTGGTTTTTAAATTGGAATTGTTCAAGCAATTGGAAAAGAACCAGAAGCATCAACGTTCAAAAACCACAAGAGACAGAAAGGCATCATCATACCATCCATCCCAGTCCTCTGTCCAAAATACTGGGTTGTTATGGGAATTTGGCTTGAAACCATCACAATAGTATCCATTGCAGGCATTTATCTGTGACAGACAAAAATAGAACGTATAGAAGACAGGCATTTCAATGATCCTTATTTCAGAGTGTTAAATATTAGAATTTCCTAAGAAATGCAGTTCGTTTCTTATAATAAAACCTAAACATCATGTCTGCTTGCTTTTCAACTTTTTCTCTATCAGTAAACAATTTGAAAAAATAATAGGCATAGCCCAAGTACACAAGATATATACAAGAGCGCCAACTATGCATGATTATCTAGTGATACAAGAAAGTCATGAGTGTTCAAGCCATTATCAATTACAATTGACCAGTGGAATAAAGTGTTAAAAAAGAACATTCTAAGCTCATCCATTGACAAATCACAATCTTCAAAACTTCTTGCATTCCTGTCCCTCCCTAGACACCACCATTAGGTGTATCGATACCACCTTCCAAATTGCTGCAGCTTGTCGATTACCATGAAAGCCTCTCGAATTTGCTAGAAAATCAACCACCCCTCTTAGCATCACCCAAGCTAACCCCACTCTAGCAAAGCAGTCGTTCCATAGTCTTCGTTGTTATCTAATATTAATAAACAGATTATAATGATTGGAAGATGGACCTCTTTGTTTCATTTTATGTCCAGTTGCACTTGGTTAGATTGAGAGTCGGGAGAGAATCGGGTGTCTTGGGTCCCCTCCAAGAAAGGGTTATTTGAAGTGAAATCACTTTACCATATGTTGACTCCCCATGAAAGCTCTCTTATCCCACAAAAGGGTATTTGGAGTAAAGCTCCTTGGGAATGGCATTCTCTGCTTGGTGGTAGCGTTAGGGAAATCCTTCCTTGGGATAATTTCAGGAGGTGACAGATTTTAGTGATAAATTGGTCATGCATGTGCAGGAGGACCGTTTCATGTGTTAGAAAGATCAGTTTGACAGTCAACAAAGAGAATATTTGTGGAAAATGATACCGATTTCCCAAATGTGGTGTGTATGGAGGGAAAGAAACAACCAAAACTTTTAGTATTGCGAGAAGTCCATGAGAGCTAAAGGATTTCTTCTTAATGACTCTTTATCATTAAATGTCAGCATGCATATGTTCTTCCAGCTTTAGTTTTCAGGATTTTATTGATTTTTTTATTCTTTTTAGTGAGGTGCTCTGCTGTATACTTAGATATGCCTTTTTGCTCATTTACAGATTATCTATCTCAAAACAATAAAAATAAATGCTAGTTGCAGAACAAATAAGCATATAATACACAGGTGAGAAGCTTTACTATATTATCTGGAGCATCTGATTGCCTGCACATGACCCATGGAACCCCAGCACCAAGACCTAGAGCCATCTGAGCAGCCCATTTAACATATTCCTTCCCTCCCTGGTGATATGCGCTTTCTATGTTTCCATATTCGTTCTCAATCTGATAAAAATCCATTTCAATTTTTGCATATGCAGTTAGAAAGAGTACAATTGGAAGAGCCTCATCGAAGATAAAGGGTTATATAGTAACCCCCTAACAATGAAAATAAATTTGACCACCAAAACTGATTTAGCAATAGCTCTTCAGCGTATGCTACTGCCCATGGTACCAAAAATAAAGTTTACTGGTTGGAAAGCATGACCAAAGCTCTTCCTCCTATGCATGAAATTGGAAATAGAAGCTCACACACAGGAGAAATGACATCCACAATTTGGAAAAATTCCCTTGTTCCTCACATGAAATAATTTTCCCAACAACAAGTCCCAATCACAGGATTCTGGCAAAAATAGAAAAAGAAAAGAAAAAAAGGAGTGCAGACTTAGAATGTGATATGAGATATCAAATCCCAGTTTTCGCAAGCGAAATAATTTAAATTAATTAAGCCAGCCAACGTATCTTATACTCAAATCAAACTTCAAAGTTCTTGTACAACCTGCAACATAATGACTGGACCACCTTGCCAAGAAAATAGCATTTCCTCTCGCATTAGCTTCACAATCTTTTTAACAAACCGTTCCATCTCCTCCTAGAAAAAATGAAATAATGTTAATAATAACCACACAATAAATTTAAACTTCAAATCCACAGCTGGTGTTCAGATCAATAATGAGAGGTTCACTTCTTTTTCTTTTTTTTTATAAGTAATGTGAGGTTCACTTGTTAATATGAGCAACACAGCACACCCAACACCTAAGCAAGATTCATGCAGCAACCTCAGAAATATAAAAGCACTTTGAGAGAAACCAACAAAACAACTGAGCAAAACCATGATGAAGAATTAAGTTAAACATTTCCCATTTTCTTTTACTCGCCAAACTCAAACAAGACCTTAAAGCAAATTTTGAAAGATTTTCCATCAACCAATTAATTCTATCAAATCAAAGGCTTTACAAAGTGTTTCAGCATGTTCTAAACAACTATGTTTCCATTTAAAAGCTTTTGAGGTATTAAAGTATTACATCATTTGGTGTGGATTGGGTAATGACGTAAGAGTAAAGTATTGGGTAATGCATGTTATAAAGAACAGTTTGGTCACGATAATTGTGAAGTTTTGTGAAAATTGATTCTGCCTTGATTAGTGTGCTGTATATGGAGATAAAGAAACGACCAGAGTGTTGAATATTGTGAGAAATCAGTGGGAGAGATTAAAGAGACTTTAAGGAAATAAAACCCCTAATCTTTGGTGGCCTCTCAGATTTGTGATACCATTTCTAGCTTTCAAGATTTTCATCTTTTCCCTTTTAACGTTTATGCGTATCTTTATGTATACTTTATGCGTACTTGGATATCACCATCTTTTAGCTTGAACAAAATTTCAACTACTTATTGGGGAAAAAAGAATAGGGAGAATACATTAGTCCAAGTAATCGCAACAAATAACCAAAATTATTTGTGGCGTGCCTCTTGACATAATCAATGTTTCTTCTAATGCTCACTATCATGCAGAAAATATATGATAAACATTGCAGCGTATATTTTTTATAAGTAAATATTGCAGCTTAATTAACCATGAAAAGCCAAAGATACAAGTCTGATTACATTTCCAAACTTTTGAACTGGAAGTTTACATTTTTGGGTACACAGTAATGATGAGAGAGAATGAAATTTCATTTCGATGCTTCAACAATTACATATCCCTTCGGCCAAGGCTTGAAAGAGAGGGAGAGCAAGAACAGGAAGGGAGCAAGAAACATAGGTAACTAAACACCAACACAGTCATACGTGTTATAAAAAAGAAAATTTCTATCTATCATCATCCTCTCAGTATCCCCTAATTTGGCATGAAATGATTGGCCTATAAGTAAAACATAACAAATAGTTTACAATCATTTAGTATCACATTATGGAATAGTGGGAGGATGATGAATAGTGTTACTCTATAAAAAAATTTTTTATAAAATATAGGTATAGGAACAGTAATTGAAAAAATAATGCTGTAGAAAGAAAGAAGAGTTTGCATCGACAATTGTCATATAAATTGATTTCCTGTGTGCACTGACATTAACCTGTGCTCCTAGTGGAAGGTGCCCACTGGTGGATCTTTGACCCTGGCTTTAAACATTTTATGCAGTGAAAACTCAAATAAAATATGGAAAAGATAATAATATATATATATGAAACAATATCTGTGAACAAGCAAGATAAATGTGCATGTATGGATGACCAAAGGTGCATTATACCTTGAAAGGTACATTATCTGTTCGAAATTCGATGCCAGGGACATCGCGCAGCCACACTGGAAAGCCCCTGCAAGATTATTAGTTAGAATCAGATAAAATTTTTCAAATGATGTTTCACAAGGATATCCATTGGTCTCATCAAGAGGTAAAATCAAACTATAACTTCGATTGAGAAAAGTGAAGAATATATAGCAATATTCTCCTTTATGTATAACTTTATGGCATCCATTCAGTGTATTAGTATTGCACAACAACTAGCCTTTGTCATATAGCTAGTGGGGTGGGAAGACCGATGTACACAGACAATATAACAGCATCAAGGTGCAAAATCAGCTATGCTAGGGTTTTTGTGGAGGTACATGTAGCGGAGGATCTAGTACGAGTTTGAGTTGGTGGGTGAGAATGGGGATTGGTTGGCTATTTATGTGCAGTATGATTGTATTCCCACTATTTGCAAATCCTGCAAGGTATTTTAGCATTCACCACAACATGTAGGAATTTATCAATACTGCTTTTAAGGGTGCAGCGGGGTATGCCTCTATTCCTGTGGTAGTTCCTCAACAGCTCTTGTGCAACAGGATGTTATCTCTATTCTCCTCCCTGATGAAAGCAGTTTGGTGAGACTGTAGGGAAGCACATTACTCAAATAGTTCGACAAAAATCTTGGAAATACGATACACTTCATTGCAGCAAGATATAGGATGAAATTCTTGAGCTTACCAACACGCCTTCAAAATTGTGTTCATCCTAGCATCATGAGAATTTTGATTACTGAGGATGAAGGGCCAACCACATTTCAAGAAGCTATTTTTGGTAAAGATTCTACAAGTTGGAAGCAAGCTATATGAGTGAAGAAAGGTGCAACTCATAAGAAGAGAACTTGGTAGTTGGTGGGATTTACCAAAAGGCTGAAAAGCTGTTGGTGCAAATGGAAAGCAGATTAGCAATTTAAAGCTTTAGTTCACTGAAGCAAATATTTTTTTTGACAGGTAAACGATTATATTAATAAAATAGGCATAGCCCAAGTACATAAGATGGTATACAATAGTCAACACCCATCTAGGAAAAAGAAATGGAAATAAGGAAATCACAAAAATCAAGGCCATTGAAATCAATAGCTTTGGCCCAAAGATATGAGGTTCTAACAAAAAATAGTCTAAGCTCTACTAAAGAGCAATCCTTGTCTTCGAACGTCTAGTCATAAGCACCACAGAATACAAATAGGAAACATCTTCCACACAACAGTGATTTGTGGAATACCACCTAGAATTGTCCAACTAGCCAGAAGTTCAACCACAATGGCAAGCATAACCCAGGTTAGCTCTAACCGTCTGAATACATCTTCCCATAACGCTCTAGCAACCTCACAATGCAGTAGAAGATGATCCACAATGACCACTTTTTTTGCACATACGACATCAGTCGACTATAATCACCTTGCGTTTCCGTAGGTTATTTGTCGTCAAAATCTTTCCCAAATAAGCTGTCCAAGCAAAGAATGCCGCTTGGGGAGGTGCTTTATTTCTCCAAATCCTTCTCCACAGAAAGTGATTATTCTGCGATTGTATGAGATACTTATAGAAAGAGCAAATCGAGAATGTACATTTTCCTGTAGGTACCCACCACAACGTGTCGGAGCCTTGAGCACTCGGATGAAAAGAGTACAAGAGTCTAAAGAAATCCTCAAAGCTGTCAACTTCCCAATCTTGGGCCGCCTTGGTAAGCTCACATTCCATTGGACTAGGTCACCATCAATCCCCATGAGATCAGCCACTAAAACTTCTTTCTCACATGCAAGCCTGAAAACTGAAGGGTACAAGTCCTTGAGGGTATTATCTCCACACCATATGTCATACCGGAATTCGATTCTAGAGCCATCTCCCAACACAAGTCTAGTGTGACGAGTAAAAACCCCCCACCCTTGTCTAATATGCTTCCAAACTCCCACTCCATACACCCCATGTACCTCCTTAGTGCTCCACCTCCCCCCACAAGCCTCCATACTTGAATTCAATCACCGACTTTCATAAAACTTCCAGTTCCATATTGTATTGCCACAACCATTTCCCAAAAAGGCCCAATTGAAAACCCTCATGTTTCTAATACCCAACCCACCAGATGAGATTGAGGAGCATACCTTATCCCACTTTACCAGATGGAATTTGAATTCATCTTCCAGTCCACTACAGAGGAAATCACAATGGAGTTTCTCAATACAGGTCGCCACACTTGCTGGAATTAGGAATAAAGATAAGAAATAAGTTGGTAGATTAGACAGAGTGCTTTTGATTAAGGTGATCATTCCACCTTTTGACAAATATAATATCTTCCAACCTGCCAATCTTCGTTCAATCTTCTCAATTACTGTATCCCATATAGATATAGCCCTTGAGGCGGCCCCCGAAGGAAGACCAAGGTAATTCATGGGAAGAGAGGAAACTTTACATTCAAGAGAGCTAGCCAACCTCCGGTTATTGCGAACATTACCAACTGGAAGCAATTATGATTGGGCTAAGTTCACTTTCAAACCGTATACAACTTCAAAATAGAGTAAAAGTGCCCTCAATGCCCGGATCTGGTTTTGTTCTTCCTCACAAAAAATCAAAGTGTCATCTGCAAACAACAAATGGGAGATATTAAGGGTACCCCTGTTAGTGTCACCAACCAAAAATCCAATCACAAAGCCATTGTTAACCAAGGCAGAGATCATTCTACTGAGTGCCTCCACAACTATGACAAAAAGGAGTGGGGACAAAGGATCCCCTTGTCTTAGACCACGAGAGCTGTTAAAAAGGGCCAACTAGACTGCCATTCACTAAAACTGAGAACTTCGCCATAGATATGCAACACCACAAGCACCACCTGCTGAGAAGTCGTTACCGGAAGGGATACCACAGGAGAAACGAGAGAATCAATGTCCTTGCAAGTCATTAATATTGTCTGTTTGAGCTGCGCCGAAGATTCAACGCTCAACAGTGAGGATACGTCAGAAACCCTTTCTGATTCTGCTGTTGTCGAATCTGGACGTTGCCATCTAAGCCTCCGTCAAGGGTTACTCAACCGGTTTGGAGCCAACCGAAACCTTTTCCAGCGATTGATAGAGTCCCGTTGGCAGAAGGCCTTGCCTCACCATCCTCTTGAATTCTCCACACAAGATGGGTCCCGATCTTTTCTTTTCCTTTGCTTTGCCTCACGAGCTAAGGCCTACTGGAGCGGCCCAAAGGATTTTCTGCCTTTTGTCCACTTTCAGCTATGCCTTCAAGTCTAGCAATGTATTGCGCACACCTTCCTCTACCAGCCTGGAAGCAAGCCTGCTATCGCCTCCCTTCCACTGAGCACTTATTGTACTTGTGATCTGAGGGGCCTTGCCGGTTTCATGGCCGTTACCATGCCTTATGATGTTGCCTCTCTGATCTGCCTTAACAATGACATCTCCACCCCTCTTCCACCCACGTGACTACGTCGGCTCCGTTGTCTGCAATAGGGCCTCCATGTATGATCGGTATTGTGGTTGACTAACCACCGCCATTGCCCTCAGAGATGTCCCTCCTCTATTACAACCGTCTTTTGCAAACTCCCATAACGCCTCTGCCATCCTTCTCTAGCCGTTACCTTCCAGTTCTTCTGGTATGAAGATAAAGCCACGTCTGCAACCACCACCGTACTCCACTAACACCATGTATTGACACAGCCATTTGAACACCTCTGTGCAATGAAGCTGCAGTTTCCTTCCCTTGATGTGGTGTAAAATTCCTTCTTGTCACCCTTTAGACAGTCCGCTAGAGATTTGGCGAAACATTGCATCGTGAACAACCCCAGCCTCAACTCATTCACCACCTTATTGCTCCTCTTCGTTATGAGCATAAAACTCCCATCCTTTGACAATGAAAAAACTTTTGATTCTAGCCTCGTTTGGTTACACAGATGAGATAAAAGTTGAAAGTTGAATTAAATATTGTTAAAATATTATTTTTTAATATTACTTTTGATAGTAATTATGAATGTACAAAAGAATTTTTTGAAGGTCACAATGACAGAAGAAAACTCAAAATATGGTTTCTTGGAAATCCCGATGTGTAGAACCTAACTCATATCGAAAAGGTTCAATTTCCATCTCAAAACATGAAAGTAGGCAAAGCACACCACAGAAAGTAGTTTCAATTTTTCTTTTCTTTAACTCATCCTCAATCCCTTTTTCTGTTTGACTCAATTTTAATTTAGAATAATTTTAGCATGAGAATTCAATTTTTCTATCAGCCTTATTCCACCAAATTCTCTATATACAGTGATTGATAAGATTGAACGTAGACTGGCAGGTTGGAAAAGATTGTATCTTTCAAAAGGTGGCTAGATCACTCTAATCAAAAGTACTATTTTTAATCTACCAACTTACTTTTTATCTGTATTCCCAATCCCAGCAAGTGTGGCGAAACGCATCGAGAAACTTTATCGTGATTTTCTGTGGAGTGGGTTAGAAGATGAATTCAAGTTTCACCTAGTCAAGTGGGATAAGGTTTGCTCTCCAATCTCCTCCCGTGGGTTGGTATGTTAGGCACACTTAGCTGGTGTTGGGTAATGGGTCTAGAATAAAATGTTGGACTGACTGGTGGTGTGGAGATCATGCTCTAAAGGATTCTTTCCCTTCAATTTTTAGAATTGCACGTGAGAAAGATGCATCAGTGGTTGATTGTCTGGAGTTCTCCAGGGACCTAGTCCAATGGAACATGAATTTCACCAGGGCAGCCCAAGATTGAGAAGTTGGCAGCATTGAGGAGTTTTTTGGTCTTCTATACACAGTGATACCGAGAACACAAGGCACTGACACAATATGGTGGATACCCACCAGTAGAGGTATATTCTCAGTTCGCTCTTTTTATAAGACCCCACACAATCACAGAACACTAAGGGGCGGTTTGGATTGGTAGGAGAGTTAATATGAGTTGAGATGGTTTGTGAATAGTAGAATAAGATATTTTATGAATATTATTATTATTTTAAGATTTGAAAAAGTTAAATTGTTTATTATATTTTGTGTGGGAATTTGGGAAGATTCTTTTGGGATTTGAAAAAATTGAATTGTTTATTTTATTTTGGTGTGGGAATTTAGGAAGATTCTTTTGGGATTTGAAAAAAAAAATATTATTATATTTTGTGCAGGAATTTAGAAAAGTTGTAATGATGAAGATAATATGAGTGTTAAGATGGGTTGAGGAGAGTTTTGAAACCAAACGGCCTTAAGTTCCCATGGAGAAGGATTTTGGGAAATAAGGCGCCTCCTAAAGCGGCATTTTTTGTATGGACAGCAACATTGAGTAAGTTCTTGACCTTGGACAATTTACGGAAACGAAGGGTGATCATAGTAGAGTGATGTTGCATGTGTAGGAAAAATGGTGAAACTGTGGATCACTTGTTGTTGCATTGTGAGGTTGCTAGAACGTTATGGAATGAAGTGTTCAACAAGCTAGATCTTGCTTGGGTGATGCCTGCCACAGTGATGGAGCTCATAGCCAGCTGGACCAATTTACGAGGTCTCCCACAAATCTCAGCTATGTGGAAAATGGTTCTGATATGTATTATGTGGTGCCTAAGGAGCGAAATGACCGGACATTTGAAGACAAGGAGCATTCTTTGGAAGAACTAAGACTATTTTTTTGTCAGCACTCTATTTTTATGGGCCACAGCTGTGCATTTTCTTGGCCTCGATTTTCATGATTTTCTAGTTTCTATTTCCTCTTCCTAAATAGTTGTTACCTTTTGTATAACATTTTGTGTACTTGGGCTATACCTATTCATATCAATATAATTCGTTAACTTTAAATAAAATAAAAAAAAAAACTATTAGAATCCATAACTCACTCATGTACAGATACCTTATACCCTAAAATTATAAATGGTTTCCATGCCCAATGACACAAGCATGCATTTTAATCGCATACACCAGTAATATCATGCAAGCACTTGGCAGATGGTGGAAAGAACAATTAAACATTCAGGAGATGCACAAACATGGTTGGCTCACTTCCTAACCGAATCAAAACCTTTCTCAATCATGCAGCACTGTGGTAAACTTTGACAGGATGAAGGGCCATCATGTTATATGAATTGAGTTATAAGCAGAAAATGCAACTAGTACTGTTGGGGTGCAAAAAAAAATTTAAAGTATAAGGGGGCAGAAGGTTAGACCCAAAATTCCACTCAGCGCAAACATAAGGTCCTATACGAAGATGGAGATAGAGTCCACTGGCTCCCACGAGCTTCACGAACTTGATGATATCATATCTCCCCTCAAAGTAATACTGAACAAATAGTCAAGAAAGAAAGTTAACTCTTTGAGAAACAAATATATCCAGTATAGGGAAACAACACAAGGCTACCAGAAAGACTAGCCATAAAAAGTATTTATTTCACCTGTCCTCTCACTGGCTCATGCCCATTCCAAAAGACATAAGTTTGGATCACATCTGCTCCTCCTTTCTTGCTCTTTGCAATCAGATCAGGCCACATCTGACATCATGTGAGAAAAGCAATAACTGCCTATCAAATGACTGAGAAAGCAAACATGGCAGGGGAAGCTAAAGGATCTGCTTTTATAACAAAATGGTCAATAAACATTCTAGAAGCATTAAAATCAGATCAGGAACAAATGAAAAAATGAGAGAGAGAAGCTGACTATAGTGCAACATTAGAGATGAAATTAAAACTAGATTGTGCCTGTAAGTTGAACACAGTGTAGCCTAACCAAGTTGTGGCTTGGCTAAAGTGTTTACAGCCCTAACTATAGGAAGTTCAAATGTGTGAGCTGTAGTGTTTCTATGAAGTCAAATTGTCCTTAGTGGGTGTCTCTTTGCCCGATATTGTGCCCACCTACTTCATTATTCCATAGTAAAGGGCAATTACAATTTGTCCCCTTTTTTTTTATAGGTAAAAACTGTCCCCAAAAAATTACAATGTGAAAATCACTGAATACATCTGAACTACAAGAGTGGGCCTTAATACCAGGCTTCTCTACATGGAGTTGAGCCTGAGGGCAATTGAAAATGAGGATGAAATGTGCTAATCCAAGAAAATGAATATGAGGTGTGTCGGAGAGTGTCATCTAACAGGGTCCTCAACAAACTTTTTTTTTTTTTTCTTGGATGGCATTTTGGGGCCAAATGCTGCTATTCTTCAGAACACGTTTGATAAGTGAAAATTTCTCAAATCTTTTAGAATTCTTGAAAAAGTTGTGGATGTGTTTTGTATTGGATTTTAAGAAAATGGGTAGGTAGAATGAAAAGCTTGATGTATGATGTTTGGATAAAAAAAATGGAAAACTTTTCTGAAAATTTTTTGAAACCAAACATGCCCAATAAAATTCTCAACTATTTGATTAAACACTCCCAATGGAGTCAGCAACCAATCATTATTGCACTATTTTGGGGCTTGACTCCTTGAGAGTTGCATAGCTTGGTGTTCTATTTATTTAGGGATTCATGGATTGAAAATTCAGCAAACACCATTCTTCTCTTTTTGGCAGAAGTTAAAGAATCAAATATCGCAGATAAGGCGAAAAAAATGGAAAAAACAGAGCATAAACTAAACTAAAACAAATACTGTTACAGCAGGCCCAGTTGAGTTGGAAAAAAAAAAGAAGCTAAGAAAAACGTTTTCTTCGGCAAACAAACGGAGCATGAGAAAGTACTTAAATCTGAAACGTTAAGGGAGCCATAGGCATAATTGAATATGAGGAGCGAACCTCAGGAGTGGCGCGGGGGTAGTGGATACCGGCGGAGATGAGCATGCGGCGCTTGCCATCGATGATGAGCGCCCTGTGGTCGTAGCTCACGTTGAATGGCTTGAAGAAGTTGGCAGTGGTCACTGCTGCGTGGATGATCAAAGACAATGACACCAGACAACGAAGCAAAGCTCTGCTCACACCCATTTTCGCAGAGTATGATCCCAAAGCGGAAGAGAGAGCGAAGAAAACTGGCAAGAGAGAGAGAGAGAGAGAGAGAGTGCGTGTTTTATTTATTTATTATTTATTTATTCCCTATTTTTTGACGAGATAGAATATCGTAGTTCCGAGGAAGACGACAGTTTATCTACCGGCCTGCAGAAGACATTTGGTCGGGATGGTGAACCGGGTTTTTTTGTATATCAAACTACCGGTTTGATAGAACCAACTTATGGAGGACAAGCAGACCCTTTTCAGGGTTCTTTGGATTTGGCGGATGGGGAACCTACATTTGTGTCTTAATTTTTTTTAGATTTTTGAGAAAATTTTAAAAGGCTTTGTGAAAATGGTTGTGCTCATTAAAAATATGTCTAGATGGAGAATATATTTCAAGAAAAAAATTATGAGAGGTCGTTTTAAGCTTTGTAAAGTCGTTTTTGTTTTTATTTTATTTTATTTAAAATTTACCAAAATTGAGGTAATTAAGGTAATTTAATGGTTGAAATTATTTTAATGAAAAGTTATTTAAATTGAAAATAAGAAAATTTCGAGAAATTACATGATGTAGTCCACTTCAAGACTCTACTTTGTGAAATAATGATACTTTTAAAATTATCTTTTATAAAAATATTTTTTATTTAAAAAATAATGGAACCAATTAATGGAACTCTTATACATACGTGCTTTAGTTATAATAAGAAAAATGATTAAAAAGAGTTATAAGCAAATTATAGTCAATTCCTCACAAAATGTTTTGCAGGAGCTTAATGATATTCAGACTCAAAAGATCAAAAAAGTCAGGCACCTCTAGTAACATGGCACAAAGATGAGATCTTCCTCCTCTGAACACTTTTAAGATAATCTAGGATGCTGCAGTTGATAGGAATTACTGCAAAATCGATATTGGTATCATAATTCGAGATTTGGAAGGAAAAGTTATAGCCACAATGAGAATGAACCGATCCCCATTCCCTAGTAATCCTCTACTTACAGAAGCTCTTGGTGCACTTCAAGCTACTCTGTTTGGTCTGGAATTGGGCATTAGACATATCATATTAGAGGGTGATGCTTTACAAATTAAAAAAATATGCACAACCTCTTACTATTTACACAACCTCCACACATTACACTTTTTTTTAGTTTTTATTATTATTTTCTTTCATCAAATATTTAATATATGAATAATTAATAGAAGAATTGAATTAGTTTAAAAAGAAAACTCAAAAAAAAATTTTTAATTTAAAAAAAAAAATGTGGCGTGTAGAAGTTGGAGAGGTTGTGTAGCATTACTAGAATAAGTTTCAAAATTATGTCAAGTGGTCTGTCCGTCATGTGAGAAGAGAGACTAATAATGTAGCTCATGCTTTGTAACAAAATGCATTACATGTGTTCTGATGTAATTGTGGATATGAAGGATTTCATGAATTCTTTCCTTGCTCTAAAGGATTTGATGAATCAAACATTTGTCATTAAAAAAAAAAAAAAACTTAATTCCCTTATGCTTTGAGAGTCTTTTTTTTTTTTTAATAAAAATAATTTTTGACATTGAGATGATGAGTAGAACGTAGTCCATGTTGAGGATATACTCTCCAAATCATTATTATAAAAATATTTTATTTATAAGAAAATTTTAAATTAAATTCTCTTGCAAATCAAATCGAGCCATTCAGTATTCTCCTCCAATCCACACTAAATAAAATTTCATGGATCCTATTGTCAATATGTGAATGGATCAAAAAGGAACATATAGGATTTAATCAGTTGAACTGAAAGCTAATCGAACGTTTGGAAAATATAAAGAATAAAAATAACATCTAATTAACTAACTTCTTGCCAAAGAGGTGCTCCACTCGGAAGATAATGTCATTACAAAACAATCTGAAATTTAGGACCACATTGTTCATTTTTATGAAAAGCTCATAGCGGAGCCTTATTCTTGGTGTCCTAAGGTTGATGGTTTGGAGTTTGATTCGATCCATCAGCCTAGTGCACTTTGGTTGAAGAGACTGTTTGAAGAGGAGGAGGTGCTTAATGTGATAAGAGAAATGGACAAAGATAAAGCCCCGGGACTAGATGGTTTGTCCATGGCATTTTTTTAGGTATGTTGGGATATTGTTAAGGATGATATCATGAAGGTTTTTCTTGAATTTCACTCATTTATGAAATTTGAGAAGAAAAGTCTTAATGCTACGTTCATGTAGTTATTCTAAAAAAAGTTGGGTCTATGAAGGTGAAGGATTTTCTTCCCATCAACCTTATTAGTAGTGTTTAAAAAATCATCTCGAAAGGTACTTGCTAACCGTTTGAAAATCATCACAAAATTTCAAAATGCTTTTGTCAAGAGAAGACAAATTCTTGACTCCGTTCTTATTGCTAATGAGTGCTTGGAGAGTAGAATCAGAGGTGGCATTCCCGGTATCCTTTGTAAATTGGATATAGAAAAGGCTTTTGACCATATGAATTGGGATTTCTTGATTTATACCCTTGGTAGGTATGGTTTTGGGGAAAGGTGGTGTAATTGGATGAAATATTGCATATCTACAGTTAGATTTTCAATTTTGATCAATGGTACACCAGCTGGTTTTTTCAATAGCTCTCGAGGATTGAGGCAAGGGGATCCAATGTCTCCTTTTCTTTTTGTTTTAGTTATGGATGTGTTAAGTAGCATGTTGGAGGCGGCGATGGATAGGGGAGTCATATTAGGCTTCTCTGTGGGTAGCCCTTCATATGGTTGCATTAATGTTTCTTATATATTCTTTGTGGATGACACTTTGATTCTTTCTGAGCCAAATTCTGACCAGATCCATTCTTTACGGGCTCTCCTGTTATGTTTTGAAGTTGTATCCGGTTTAAAGGTGAATTTATCAAAGTCTAAAATGATCCTTGTTGGTTTGGTTAATAATTTAGGGGAATTTTGCTGATATTTTGGGCTGTAAAGCCTCCATCTTGCCTTTGAAGTATCTTGCCCTCCCTTTGGGGGCACCTCACAAATCCAAGGCTATTTGGGACGGGATTATAGAGAAGATTGAGTGTCAATTGGTTGGTTGGAAAATGATTTATTTGTACAAAGATGGTATAATCACTTTAATCAAGAGCACCTTATCTAATATCTCAACCTCTCTTTTTTTTTCATCTCTTTTTCCTTTGCCTACAGGTGTGGCCAATAGAATGGAAATGATGCTTTGTGCTTTCTTGTGGGGCAGTATAGAGAATGAGAAGGAATTTTATTTGCTTAAGTGGGATAAGATCTACACTCCTCTTTTATTGGGTGGTTTGGACATTAAAAAGCTGAAAACTTTCAACAAGGCACTTTTAGGGAAATGGTTGTGGATGTGTCATCAAGAAGGGGATGCTCTTTGGAGCTTGTTATTGATGCCAAATACAGGAGTACTTGGGGAGGTTGGTGCTCCAATAAAGTAAGAGGGGCATATGATATGAGAGTGTGGAAATTCATCGAAATGGATGTGAGGAGTTCTTCAAAAATTTCAAATTTGACGTCGGTAGGGGAAATCAGATTAGTTTTTTGCATGACTTGTGGTGTGGGGATGAGGCATTGAAGAATGTTTTCCCCTCTCTCTTCATAATTGCTTTGAATAAGGCTGCCTCCATGGCTGATTACATGGATAATTCTATTGGATTTATTCAGTGGTTAGTAATCTTTATTAAAGATGTCCAAGATTGAGATGTGAGGGAGGGACATTATTAATTCTTACTGCTTGCTTTATGCTTTAAACATAAATTCTGGAAGGGAGGATAGATTGCTTTGGAATCAGCTTGGTTGTAAGAAATTCTCGGTTAGATCTTTATACAAGGACTTGGCGTCACATTCTTCTACTGATTTTTTTCCTTGGAAGAATATTTGGAGATGCAAGGTGCCTCTTAAGGTGGCTTTCTTTGGGTGGTTGGCTTCTCACGAAAAAATTCTTACCATTGATAAGTTAAGAAAGCGTGGTATCATTTTAAATTGTAATAGATTGGTGCTTTATGTGCAAAAGAATGAGCGAATTAGCGGATCATTTTCTTCTTCATTGCAATGTGTCAAAGGCTTTGTGGGACGAGGTATTTGCTAAGGCGAGAATTGCTTAGGTGATGCCCAAGAGGGTGGTGAACCTCTTTGCATGTTGGATAGGGCTTCTAGGAAATCTTCAAATAGCAACCATTTGGAAGATGATTCCTCTTTGTCTTATGTGGTATATTTGGAATGAAAGGAACGAATGCTATTTTGATAATAGAGAACGATCGGTGGAAGGGATTAGAACTTTCTTTTTTCATGCTATGTTGCTTTGGGCTTTGGTTATTATATTTTTCTTTTTTTTTATTTTTTATTTTTATTTTTTTTAAATGAAACTTCAATTCATTGACTTTCAAACAATACAAGATTTATCAGAAATAAGGAAAGGAATGACTTCAACAGGTCCCTCCTCCATCCATACATGCTCAATATCTAAAAATAATGCTAACTTAGCAACTGCATGGGCAGCTTTGTTCCCTTCTCTGCCCGAGAATGATAAAGACCAACTTGAATGAGAATACATAATAAACTTGATATCCTCAATTACTTGCCTTGTCCAAGAGAAATTAGTACAAATAGCATTAATAGCATCCACCACTGCCTTTGCATCCCCTTCCAGCTGCACCTGCCTAAAACCCAATTCATTGCAAAGGATAACAGCTTGCAGCAGTGCCAAACTCTCAACAACATTAGCAGATTTGACAGCAGACTTTGGAGCAACAAGCACCACTGGAACTTCGATCCTAAAATCCCTCACCACAACGCCAATCCCCATCCTTTCCTTCTCTTTGCCAAAAGTTGCATCAACATTTACCTTCATATAGTCAAGCAATGGTGGTCTCTAGACTCTCCTTTCAGCACCTGTTTCTCCTATTCCCTAATCCTCACCACTCTTGACTTGAGCCAACTTGAAAGCCTCAAGATCCTGCATTGCCAATTGTAAAACAATAGAGGGACCATTGAATTTTTCATCAAAAACAAACTCATTTCTCCTCCTCCATAAACCCTGAAACACTGCAGCTACTAAATCCAAATTATCATCATCTAATCTAGAAATAAGATCAGACCATAGAGACACAAAGTCATCATAATTTCGACTCAATTTCTTGACTGGACTATTATCCTCCCCTCATACATCAGCTGCAGCAGGACATTTCCACAATACATGAATAATTGTTTCCTCCTCATTGTTGCAAATTGGTAAGGGTGTAATCGGTCCGGTCCGGTCCGGTTTTTGACAAAATCTTGGACCGAACCGGTATGATCGGTTTTGTATTTTCAAAACCGATTACGACCCGGTTAACCTCATAAACCGGTACTTCCGGTTTAACCGGTTTCCGGTCCGGTTTTTCAGTTTTTTTAAAATGTAAATTTGATATGTTGTCATTAAAAATCTGTTTATAAAAAAAAAAAAAATAAAAAAAAAAACTGCTTTACAAAAATCTGTTATACTTTTATTAAAAAATCTGATTTATTAAAAAAAATCTGCTTCATCTTTACTAAAAACTATTTTACTAAAAAATCTGTTTTACTAAAAAAAAAATCTGATTTACTATAATAAAAAATTTGCTTTACATACTAATAGTTTCTGACGAATAGTGACGATATATCCAAGGGCCGGGAAATGTGGAAACTTGCTACCTAGTGCCTATTATAAATTTATATAGTCTAATATATTACAAATGTTCATATTTAAGAATTAAGATTAATATTTTATGTTATAATTGATTAAATTTTCATTTTTAAGATTAAACTTTTACTTTTTAATAATATTATCTTATATATAATTATATTAATAATAATATAATTTATTAATTATACATTATATATAAAACTTATATATATAAATATATAAAAAATATTTTGTATAATTTTAATTTTTAATAAAACTTATATATAAAATATTAGTTTTTATATTATATTTATCAACCGGTCCGGTCCGGGCCGGTCCGGTTTGGAAAATCCTAAGACCGGAACCGGACCGGTTCTGGCCGGTTCACGGATTTTAGAAACCGGTTTCGGACAGGACCGGCTCAAAACCGGTAAAACCGGTCCGGTTCGGTCTGGTTTTCCGGTTTAAATTTACACCCCTACAGATTGGACACTTTGGACTATCCACAGTCATTCTCTTATACAGTTTCAATCTTGAGCCTCCTCTTGTCTAAAAACAGCATGAACAAGCTCTTTTTTCCAAGTCTTACTCTCCTCATCTATCAGAGCATCCACTATTACATTTGGCTCCAAAATGGTAATAGGTGATTGAATCTGAAAGATGGAAGGGATTGGCACCCGTTTATATTTCCATACTTTAACATGCTTTCCATTACCAACTCTCCAAACAAACCCAACCTTAACCAAATCCATAACAGACCAAATGCTCCTCCAAATTTGAGATGGACAGTAGCTTAATTTTGCATCAACAAAGTGACTTGTTGGAAAGTACGTCTCTTTATAAATTCGAGCCACCAATGAACAGGGCTCTTAAATGATTCTCCACCCTTGTTTAGCAAGTAAAGCTCTATTAAAACAGATTAGGTTAAGAAATCCTAACCTCCCATGCTTTTTGATCTGCCAAGACTGTTCCAACACTTCCAACGAACTCCTTTACCATCCTTTTTATGGCTCCTCCAGAATTTAGCATTCATAGCTTCAATCTCTTTAAGTAACATATTTGGCAACCAAAATACACTTATTGTATATGTTGATATGGCCTGCAACACACTTTTAATCAAGATTTCCTTTCCTGTAGTTGAGAGAAAGGTTGACTTCCAACTATTGATCCTCCTCCAAATCTTTTCTTTAAGCCCTCGAAGAGTTTTATACATGGATTTTCCTACCACAGTAGGCAAACCCAAGTATTTATTGTAGCTATCATAGATGACTCCTTCAGCATGTTGTGATATACACTCCTTTGCAGCAGCTTTAGTATTTGAACTTAAAAGAATTGAAGTCTTTTGTCTGTTCAAAGTCTGTCTAGAAGCAACTTCATACTCTTTTAATAAATGGAGAATATAAAACCATTCATCCTGCTTATACCTACAAAAAATACACAATCGTCAACAAATAAGAGGTGGTTGATCCTTATGCCCCCTTGATGCTACCACTCCTTTAATGAGGCCCCTCAATTCAGCTTGTTGCAACAAAACACTAAAGTTCCTCAGCACAAATCAAGAACAAGTAAGGGAATAGTAGATCCTCTTGCCTTAACCCTCTTGAAGGCAAGATTATAGTACCTGGAACCCCATTAACAACCACAGAGTAAGTGACAGATTTAACGCATGCCATGAGCCGCTTAATCCATCTTTCACCAAAATCCAACTTCTCAAGCATAGTTTCAAAAAAAGCCCATTCCACCCTTTCATAAGCCTTGGACATATCTAATTTGATAGTCATACTACCCTTCCCTTCCCTTGTGTCTAAATTGCATAGTATGGAGAAATTCATAAGCAACCATAATGTTGTCTGTAATTAATCTGCCAGGGATGAAAGCATTTTGGTTTCAAGAGATAAGTTTTTACAACACTAGTTTAAGCCTATTAGCCAAAACCTTATAAATAAGTTTATACCACACATTGCAAAGACTAATAGGTCTGTATTCATGAACTGTTTTGGGAGAATTAACCTTAGGAACCAAAGCAATGAGAGTGTGATTCAAACCTCGAGGCATAACCCCACTGCTGAGAAAATCAAGTATAGCTTGGACCACATCAGAGCCAACAATTCCCCAATAATCTTTGAAAACCCTTCACTAAAATCATCTGGCCCTGGAGATTTGAAAGGAGACGTTTGTTTTAAAGCTGCTTCAACATCTTCTCTTGTGAATTCTCTTTCCAACTGTTCCCTCATGTCTAGAGAAATTCTATGACCTACTCCACTCAAACACTACTGAATAGACCTGCTAGTGGGATTTGAGGTTTGAAAAACCTGGGAGAAATGAGTCCAAAACCTTGCTGCAATCTCTTCCTTAATCAATAGAACATTACCTTCCCCATCCACTACCTTCTTTATTAAATTCTTTTTCCTTCTTTGATTAACACAAGTATGATAGACTTTAGTGTTTCTATCCCCTTGTGCCAACCAATGAGTTTTAGCCCTTTTTTTCCATCTTACATCTTCCTGATCAAGTAAAAAACCCAACTCATTTTATAACCTTTTAAGAACTCTCATATTATCAGCCCTCTAATTTGATTGAAATTGTTTAATCTCTTTGGACTTCTCTTTAAGAGTTGTTGTTCTATCTTTGATTAAATTCTTTCTCCATTTCTGAAGTCTCTTACTGCATATCTCTAGTTTCCTTTGCAACCTTCCAATATGGCTCGACAAACCAACCCCCCTTTGCCAAGCTGAAGCTAATGTGTCACTACACCCCTCCTCCTTGGTCCAATTAGCCTCATACTTAAAATGAGACTGGTATCTAACATCATAATCCCTACCATACATACACTCGAGCAGTATTGGCCTGCGGTCTGAACATATAGCACTCAAAGTAGCCACTCTAATATCAGAAAAAACCCTTCATCCACTGTTTATTAGCCAAGGCTCTATCAAGTCTTTCCTAGGTGAAAGACTCATCATCATGTCTATTACACCATGTATATTTAGACCCCTTCCACCCTAAGTCAAATAAGTTGCCATTTTCAAGGACCTCCCTAAACAAACTCATTTGATTCTCAGATCTTACCCTACCTCCCACCTTTTCATCATGGGAAAGCACCTCATTAAAGTCTCCAATAACACACCAACCCATATTAATAGGGTTAAAAGATTGCAAAAGCTGGCAAGCCTCCCTTCTCTTGTTTGTATTAGGATGTCGATAAAAACAGGTTAACAACCACCTTGAACTGTCATCATCATTCTTAATAAGCACATTGATAACTCCAATTGGACCTCTTGCTTCCACATAATCAGCAAACCAACACTTCTTTCCACTACATCCACCACTACACAACCCTCAAACTTTGCCTTTCTAGCCACCTTAACAGCTCGCACTTGTGTCAACTTGGTTTCCATCAAGAAAACCACATCAATAGCTTTAGCCTTTTTTTGAAAACAAAGGCTTTGAACTGTTCGAGGGTTCCAAAGCCTCTGACAGTTCCAACTGAGTATTTTCATGATGATCGATAAGGCTGGCACCCAACCTCCACTGTTTCATTGGGAAGAACATCAGTACCCCTACTTACAGACCTCTTACCTCTTTTTCGCACATGTAGTAGCTACATGATCCTCAGTGTGAGTCCTAGCAAGCCTTTTAACACCAGCAAGAACACCTCCCTCTGAAGAGTCTATCCCTTAACCCTGTGCTCGATTGTTTCCATCTGCTGCTTCCTTGAGGGGTTGCTGTTGTTTTACTATGGAAGGACCCTCCACAACCTTGAGCTGTTCATCACTTAGCTGCTTTTCAACTTGCAAATTTTCCTTCATAGGATACAGGATATTGGGCCCATTAGCAATAACAGACTTCCTAGCAACCCTATCTGTTAGGCCCAACCCAACATGGCCCAACATTTTTGTAACAACTTCTCGCCTTCATGCATGTCTTCCCCATTTAAACACTCATCCCTCTTAAGGCTCTTAACTGCATCCTGAGACAACTGATCCTTTATCCCATCATTCTCACCCTTATTAAAAAACTCCCAACATCCCCCACAAACTCTGCCTATAACATATCCATTTTCTCAATTCCCTCTTTATTGCCATAATTCTCACTACAACCAAATTTGTTTCTATCACCTGTGTTCTCTAAATGTCCCTAGCCGAAATCCTTTAACAACCTCCAAACTAGAGTACTACCTACAGACCCCTCAGCTTCACTGTTCAACATCTCCTTTACAGGATCATTCGAACCCTCCTCACAACCATCCGAGTTAACATCTGAAAAGGTAAACGCTGACACCCACCTATAACTATCCTCAACCCGAAGTCAAGGACCAAACTGAGAGTTAGAAATCTGATCATAGCCTGCCTCATTCACACAGCCTTTAACCCCATTTACCATCCACCCATAATTGAAACAGATCTTCGGGAGTTTCTCATATTTGAAACTGAGCCAAACTTTTTTACCATGCACCATAATAATTTTGCCCCTAGCAATGGGCTTCTACAACTTCATCTCCACCTTCACCCTCAAAAACTTACCCTAACCAATCCCATCTTCAGCCACATCAACATCAAGCACACAACCCACATAAGCGCCAATTCGACCTCCCCAATCTTTCGCCATAAGTCCCAGGGGTAAGTTATGAATTTGTAGCCAGAATGATTCATGGTCAAACTGCATCTTACCAGGTTGTAATACCCCATCATAAGGCAAGATCATGAATAATACATTATCAAAAAGCCAGGGTTTCCCATCTAATATTTGTTGCCTATCGGCATGGTTGGCAAAAGTGATAACAAAAACATTTTTATCTACCTCTTGGAAAGTTGCACGCTTACTTTGTAATAGATCAAACTAGGGAATTAAAGAATAAATGTAGAATCTGATGAATATTTGCATATGTATTTAGTAGAAACGATAGTACTCTCTTCGAGGGGAGCTCCTCCATAGATGAAAACAGAAATAACAAAGGATTCTTCATGTTCGACATGCCTCTCTCGGCCGTTACTATGCCTAGATATACTAGTAAGATGAAAAGACAGAATTACCCTTATAGTATTCTGTTACAGACTTAAGGAATTAAACTAACATAAAAGAAGAAATGGATCAGGCCCTCTCGGCCCATACGCAGCCCACATAAGTAACTTTCTTCTGTTCTACTGGTTGTGATCCGTATCCTTAACCCGAGCCCTCACGCGTACACAAAACTCATCACGTAAGTCATGGGATAACCCTAAGTGCCGACATTCTCCTCTTCAGACTTCTCAAAGGATTTCCTGCTTGTGCTTTCGGCGTGTAACAACTCTCCCCCTCATCAAAACACCTTGCCCACAAGGTGTGGGTAATCGGTGCAAAGCTGGGTGTAGGGTTCCCATGAAGCTTCATCTGGCGATTGACCAGTCCATCGAACCAAAAGTTCCACGACCGGTAAGTTTCGAACTTTCTTCAATCTTCGGTTGATGATCTCTTCTGGTTCCGGTTTCACAATACCACGTTTGTCGATGGGTGGAAGGGTGGGAATGGTACTGACTTGGGGTCCCAATTTCTTTTTCAGTTGAGAGATGTGGAAAACATCGTGTAGTTGGGCCGATGGAGGAAGTTGAATTCGGTAGGCCACTTCACCTACGCGTTGAAGTACCTGGAAGGGGCCGTAAAATCGAGGTGAAAGTTTCAAACTTTGGTGGTGGCGCAGTGAGAACTGGCTGTATGGTTGGAGCTTGAGGTAAACCCAATCACCGACTTGAAATTGTTGTTCTTTTCTGTTTCGATCTGCATATCTCTTCATCCTTTCTTGAGAACTGACCAGATTCTGTTTCAACAGGGCCCAAAGCTGATCTCTTTCCCGCAAGGTAACCTCTACTTCTTCCAATCTTGCTGTGCCTGCTGTGTAACTGGTTAGCTTAGGAGGTGTGTAGCCATATAGGGCCTGAAAGGGGGTTAATTTACTCGAAGCATGCTGGCTCGAATTGTAGCACCATTCGGCCAAAGGTACCCACTTAGACCACTCCTTAGGTCTATCACATACATAGGATCTCAAGTAGTTCTCTACCCATTTGTTTATAGCTTCGGTTTGGCCATCTGTTTGCGGATGGTATGCTGTGCTAAAGGCCAACTTAACTCCTTGTAGGGAAAGGAGTTCCTGCCAGAATCTACTAGTGAATGTAGGGTCTCTATCTGAGGTAATAGAGTTGGGCATCCCATGTAGTTTGAAAATATGTTTGAGGAAAAGTTGGGCGATGGTCTTAGCCGTATATGGGTGGGAAATAGGGATAAAATGGGAATATTTCGTAAACCTGTCAACGACGACCCATAAGACAGTAAACCCACCAGAATTGGGTAATCCTTCCACAAAGTCCATGGTAATGTCAGCCCATGGAGTTGAGGGAATGGGCAGGGGTTGGAGTAACCCACTAGAAAGAGTGTTGTCCACCTTGACAGTTTGACAAATGTCACAATCTTTTAAGAATTTCCTCACATCTAATTTCTGTCCAGGCCAATAAAAATCCTTCTTAATCCTGTAAAGGGTTTTGTCAAAGCCCAAATGACCCCCTATGGGACTCCCATGCAGTAAATCCAGTAACTTATGGATAAAGGAAGGAATTGCAGGAATATACACTCTGTTCTTATAGAACAGTATGTCACTCTTCACTGTGTAGGGGAGCTGCAACTGTCCCCGCTTGTGTTTCTCCCAAAGAACCTTACTTCTGTCATCACTAGAGTATAAGGCCTTTATCTCATTCGTCCAGTCCCAATTTGGAACAGAAATAAGAGACACAATTACCTCAGGTTCCCCTTATTGCCGAGATAAGGCATCCGCCACAAGATTCTCTTTCCCTTGCTTGTATTCGACCACAAAGTCATATCCCATGAGTTTAGCAATCCATTTTTGCTGCATAACCGTGCCAACTCGTTGGTCAAGCAAAAATTTCAAACTTTGATGATCCGTTTTGATAATAAAGGCCCGACCCAAAAGGTAATGGCGCCACTTTTGAACTGCTGAAACTAGGGCTAGAAATTCTTTCTCGTATGTTGAAAGTTGGAGGGACCTTCCTTTTAAAGCTTGACTAAAATGCAAGAGGCCTCCCTGTCTGCATAAGTACTGCCCCTATGGCCTCACCCGACGCATCACATTCAATTATAAAGGGTTTTTGAAAGTTGGGCAGGGCTAAGACTGGAGGTTCAGTCATGGCTGTTTTAAGTGTGTTAAAGGCTGTTTGGGCTTCCTCATCCCAAGTGAAACTGTCTTTTTTTAGTAAACTGGTCAGTTTTGCTGCTACAGCTCCATATCCCCGCACAAACCTCCGATAATAGCCTGTGAGGCCCAAGAACCCTCGTAATGCTTTAAGGGACTTAGGTGGTGGCCAGCTCAACATAGCCTTTATCTTTTCTGGATCTGCCCTGACCCCCTGGCTAGAAATTAAATGGCCCAAATATGCAATTTTCAGGCAGCCAAAATCACATTTACTCATCTTAGCATATAGCTCGTTGTCCCTTAAAATGTCAAAAGTGAGCTGTAGGTGTTGTAAGTGAGTCTCCTCATCCCTGCTATAGATCAAAATATCATCAAAAAAAACCAAAATAAACTTCCGTAAATGAGGTTTAAAAACCTGGTTCATCAAACTTTGGAAAGTGGAAGGCGCATTGGTTAAACCAAATGGCATCACCAAAAATTCGTAGTGCCCTTCGTGTGTACGGAATGCAGTTTTAGGAACATCTTCAGTTTTAACCCGGATTTGATGATATCCCGACCTTAGGTCAAGTTTAGAAAACACTTTGGCCCCATGTAGTTCATCCATTAATTCCTCCACCACTGGAATTGGGTATTTATCTTTCACTGTGACATGGTTAAGAGCACGATAGTCAACACATAAACGCCACGTACCATCTGCCTTCCTTACCAATAACACCGGAGATGAATATGGGCTTTGGCTAGGTCGAATAACACCAGATTCCAGCAACTCTTTTATGATTTTTTCTATTTCATCCTTCTGAAAATATGGGTAGCGGTAGGGTCTCACAGAAATGGGTTGAGTACCAGGTAATAGGGTGATACTATGGTCTTGAGATCGAGTTGGTGGAAGGCCAGAAGGGAGGGCAAAGATGTCAAGATAAAGGTGAAGAAGGTGCTGTATGGGTTTAGGGACAGTGGTAGGTGTTTGGGTTTGTGGAATCTGTTCAATGAGCTGTAGTAGAACACCTTTTTTTTCCAAGGCAGTAGCTCTATTGAGGGGTCCTTCTTCCATTAAAGTGCTGCCTCGCAACCCTTTTAAAATGATCACAGTGTCCTGGTAATTAAACTGCATAGTGAGATGATGGAAATTCCATAAAATTGACCCTAGCCCTTGTAACCATTGCACACCCAGCACTACATCACAACCTGCCAGTACTAACAAATACATATCCACAGAAAACCTCATGTCTTGGACAACCATTGGAACACCCTTAATTTTGCCTTCACTTTGAACTTGGTCTCCATTCGCCACTTTTACTCTAACTTTGTCATTAGTTAACACATGTAGGGAAAGTTTAGATAAAAGAGCAGGGTCCAGGAAGTTGTGAGTACTTCCGGAATCAATAAGAATAGTCACTGGTTGGTTACCAATTCTGCCCACCACTCTCATAGTTTTAGGGTTCAAGGACCCTACAATAACATGTAAAGTGATTTCTGGAATCTCACTAATACTATCTGGTGTGATCTGGTGCTCTTGCTTCGTAGTGTCAATGTCTACTAATTCATAATTCTCCTCAATCTCTTCAATCAAATATAGTTTTGGACTTGAACATTTGTGACCTGGGGCCCACTTGGAGTCACAAGAATAACAAAGGCCTTTAGCCCTTCGCTCCCTCATTTCATTTTGACTCACTTTATGGACTGGAACAATGGCTTTAGGATGGTTTTGATGAGTATCTGTGGTTTGGGGCTGCTGGAAGGGTTTAAGGTAGGATGGTTGATGTGTTTGTGTGGCTGTTTGGTAAGGTAGGTTTCGGTATGGGCTCTTTCTTTGCAGAAAAATTTTTTCCTCTTCCATTTTTGCAAGTCCATAAGCTGTAAGTAAATCAGTGGGAGTAAACATCTTAATTGCCACCCTTATATCATCCCTAAGGCCACTGAGAAAGCAACTGAGCTTGTAAGTCTCAGATAACCCACGCAGCCTGTTAGACAAGGCTTCAAAATCAGTTGTGTAATCATCCACACTACCCTTCTGCCTCAACCTAACCAATTGTTCCATTGGATCATCATAAGTGGTTGGACCAAATCTGACCACTAATGCCTTTACAAAGGCCTCCCAGCTAGTTAATCTCCCAGATTCTTCTAAGTCTTGAAACCACACTAGTGCCTTCCCTTCCATGTGTAGGGATACTAAACGTAGTTTATGGTGAGGAAGAATATTATGATAGGTAAAAAAATGATTTACCTTAAATAACCAGCCATGGGGGTTATCCCCTTGAAAAACTGGAAAATCCAATCGAATGGACCTTGGTTGGAAGTCTGCATTGTGAGTAACCATTTGTACGTCTTGATTTTCCAGATTCTGATTGTTATGTTGTTGACTGGATGACTCGCCTGATAGAGTGTTCTTCACACTGTGCAGATCTGCTGCCATACCAGAAAATTGCTTCAGCATTGTCTCCATCTGCCTCCTCATAGCCAGCATCTCCACGCCTACTGTATTAAACTGGCTCTCAGTGTTCTTAATGTGTTGTTCTGTAGCTTTCCTTTGAGCATTGATTCCTTCTTGTAAATCCTTCATGCAAGTATTTTCAGCCATTAGAAACAGGGCAGGAAAGGGGCTCTGGATACCACTTGTAATAGATCAAACTAGGGAATTAAAGAATAAATGTAGAATCTGATGAATATTTGCATATGTATTTAGTAGAAACGATAGTACTCTCTTCGAGGGGAGCTCCTCCATAGATGAAAACAGAAATAACAAAGGATTCTTCACGTTCGACATGCCTCTCTCGGCCGTTACTATGCCTAGATATACTAGTAAGATGAAAAGACAGAATTACCCTTATAGTATTCAGTTACAGACTTAAGGAATTAAACTAACATAAAAGAAGAAATGGATCAGGCCCTCTCGGCCCATACGCAGCCCACATGAGTAACTTTCTTATGTTCTACTGGTTGTGATCCGTATCCTTAACCCGAGCCCTCACGCGTACACAAAACTCATCACGTAAGTCAGGGGATAACCCTAAGTGCCGACATTCTCCTCTTCAGACTTCTCAAAGGATTTCCTGCTTGTGCTTTCGGCGTGTAACATACTTATTCTCCAAATTTTCTCCATGGTGTTAGCAATACATCCTTCCCAACCATACGATCAGAGTAAACCTTGCCAATTAGACTTCTCTCTCCCTTCTGTTGTACTTCATCTTCACTGCCTTGAGAGAACTCAATACCAGCTTCTTCTTCCTTTGTCAACCTCAAATTACTCCACAAATCTTCGATCTCATCCATCTAACCCACACTAAACTCTCCAAATCGAGGACTAATACCGTACCATACAAAGACTATTGCTCACCACCGCTGGACTCGCCACTAGAGA
>QEOT01009620.1:46975-64207 GCA_003123785.1 Pterocarya stenoptera
ATGTTAAGATCCCACCTTTTACCTTCTTAGTTTACTCCCTGATAATACCTTGCAGAAATGATCCAAGAAAAATGTAAAGACCTTTACATTCAAATAGGATGAAAAACAAGGAAATACTGAAGAAAATATGTATGTAAAGTATGTGATGACACTCAATGAATGCATAATACATATCAATTTTAGCTTTTAGCTAGAAATTAGGAGTGACAGAGGCAGGGCCAGTCTATGCTTGCTAATGTGTTCTCCATGGAGGCATCTTGGAATTGATGGAAATAATATCTTAGTACCATGATTTATGAACCATTTGAAAGCAATTTATCACGCTTGCAAGAGGTTCATTGTGTTCCATATCTGGGGTTCGAGGGTAAAAACTAAAAATTACATTTTATCACAGATGCTGTTTTTCTGGTGGATGCTTCATCTACTATGTTAGTTTCTTATTCCAATTATTGGGTTGGGATTAAAATTTGGGAATGCAAACTACAAGGTCTGGTGTTTGCCCTATAAGTGACTTTGCATTTATGTTTATTTAGTTTGACTTCCTATATATGTTGACGGATTTTGGCTACATTACTTTGAAGACAAACTTACTTGCCATGAGGCTCCTAAACTTATGTATTGTTCTTTTGATTTGATGAGCGAGCATGGATGTAATTTGCATTCATTGTTTGTGCGCTTATTATATTTTTGCAGAGATCTGGAAGGATTGAAGAAGAGATTCAGATGCTTCAGCTCAAACTGAAGCGCATTGAAGATGGCATAGCTTTTGGTGGAAGAAGGACAAAGACAGCTAGATCTCAAGGAAAGAAGGTTCAGATAACTATTGAACAGGAAGTATCAAGGTGGATGACNGCTAGATCTCAAGGAAAGAAGGTTCAGATAACTATTGAACAGGAAGTATCAAGGTGGATGATGCATCTATTGTTTTTCTTTTTTCACATTTATATTTTCCAACAAACTTACACGACTTTGATACTCTTTTAATGCAGGATACTAGGGAACTTGGCCTGGGCTTACTTGCAGCAAAGTAATTATAAAGCTGCTGAAGAACATTACAGGTAAGTTTTTCACGCTCTAATCATATCTACATGTGTAACATCTCATTTGTTTCAGAAAATGTCATTTCTATTCTTTGGAATCTGTTCAGGAAAGCTTTATCTCTGGAACCAGATAAGAATAAGCAGTGCAACTTGGCCATCTGCTTGATGCACGCAAACAAGATTGCAGAAGCAGCATCTCTGCTTCATGACGTTAGAGTTTCATCAGGAAATAGACAGATGGATGAGTCTTATGCCAAGTCATATGAACGTGCTCTTCAAATGTTGACTGACCTGGAGTCACAGCCAGGGCCATCAAATGAACACTGTAGAGGTTCCTTTGGTCAGAACCAAATTGAGGACAAGGACAATTTCTTTTGGCATGGCAATGAGACTCGACAATGCAATTCATTTGGACAAAGAATTAGTTTACAGTCCTCTCCTCAAACATCTGCTGATAAATGCGTGAAAGGTCCTCACTTTGAATACTCCGGTGACAGGATGTCATGGTTTTCCAACAGACTGAAGGAAAATGGGGTTGGTTCAACTGGAACAGATGCAACACCTACTTGCAAAAATGCATATTCTTCCCCTTCTTCCACTGGAAGAAACCTGAATGTTTTATTTACACAACCAAGAAGGTCGCCATGGGGAATTGACAATGAACATCAGAGCAGGAAAATATTGGGAAATGATGCAGTTCGCAGTTCAAGTCGCAAACTTACATTTGAGCCATCTGTAACCACTGAAAATGTGCAAGCTGACTCAATTCAAGATGTTAATGGGGACTGGAGGAGGTCATGCAGAGATCTAGCTAGATTGAAAGATGAATCAGTGAAAAAATCTATGTCAATGAATTATGCAAGAACATCAGAATCTTCCGTTGATCGAGGTTGGGATCAGAGTTCTGGAATTACTATTTCAGGTCATGAGAAGCCAATTACAAGTGAACAATCTTTCAGAAAGGGAAGCCCTGGTGTGCCAGATGGTCTTCAGCGACCCTCTACAGGAATTCTGCAGTCGTCACACTATCACAATAAGAAAAGTTGGGCAGATATGGTTGAGGAAGAAGAACGAGAATTACAAAGTGGAAGCATGTTAAACAAGTATTATGATGGTTTGAATGTTGAAGAATATAATGATGAAAATCTGAATACCAATATAATGTGTCAAAGTCCTTACCCAGAGAGTCAGATTAAAAATTTAAGCTACAAGTATGAATCATTTGATGTTAAAGACCTAAACGGTACATCTGGGGCTGGAGTTCTATCAAGGAATCTAGCAGTGCAGCGTTCTATGAATTTCAATCAGCAGCAGAAGCCAGAGTCAACAGATTACTTTTACTCCTCACCAATGCCAAAGATGGATTTGAACTTTGAGGGCCGTGGATCTGAGAAGGCAAATGGAAGGGATTATTCCATGTCTGAGGAGAAGGAAAAACTAATGAGGAGAAACAGATTACAGGTTTTCCGAGACATAACTCCTTAGCCAGAAAGTCCAGGCAGAGCTTGAATATAAGAACCAGTTCTAGATGCCACAGTTGTCCATAGTCCGTACTGCAATTTTAAGTGTTCTTTTATTTTAATTTGATATTTGGGTGTTAAATAGCATTGGTTGGGTCTGTGTGATTCATTCTCTTTATTCTTTTTTTCCTGCTCATTGTTTCATTTTACCTTAAGCTTTGTATATCTGCTATTCATTTGTTTACTGAATGAAGCTTTCTTTCTAATTGAAGTACACAGCACCGTTTGATGGATTTGTACCCAACTTCATTCCAGATGTTGATAAATATTGTACCCAACTTCATAAAATCCCTAGTATTACAAATATTGTTCACCATACAACAACATTTTTTATTTTTTTTTTGTTGGCCAGAAATATATAACTTTACTAATACTCACTTCTTTAATCATTAAGTAAATTAAAAAAAATTTAAAAAAATCAAATACAAAAGAGTAGTAAATGGGTTGTAATAAGGTAGTAATCCTATCATTATTCTTCTTAAAAGTGCCTCTTAGTATATTTTGATTTTTTTTAATGTTAAAAAACACACACACAAATTCATGAACGGTGGTAATTTTTTTAAACATTTTTTTAAAAATACACAATCGACACTTTTGGAGGTAGGAAAAAACTATTATGCCACCTAATAGTTACAGCTTCATTTGACTGTTTAGTGAATTTGTGTCTTTTTTTTTTTTTTTTTTACTAATGATGAATGAAGTGATTTTAAGTATATTGGTGTATTTTTATTTTATCTTTTTTAATTATATTTAAATATATTAAAAAATGTAAATAGAAAAATGAAAAGAAAAAAAAAAGTTGCAAAAGCAACTAACGGTAACAATGAGCAGTGCTACCCAGGCGGCAGAGTAGCACCACTCTTTGGAGGTATATTTGGAGGCACCCAAGCATTTTCTATATAAAAATCATAACCACTAATGTACAAATGGAGCCTTTCTTTTTCCTCTCCTTTCTTCTTCTGCCTTCTCGCCCTCTACGTCCCTTCTCGCCGCTACGGTGGGTCTTCTTGCGCAATAGCCCATTGCGTGTCTCGAACTCTCCATGCCTAGTTAATTTTTAGTCTCGACTATGTTTGTTGTGTTTGATCTTTGAATGAGCAGCAGGGGTTTTCGGATAGTGAGTTTTGCAAACTGCCAACCTGCTTAGCAGGTACGGGCAGATAACTGGCCACCAAGTGGAGGTAGAGTAATAAAATAGTTGTAGACTAATTATAGATTTATTATTTTTCATATTTAACATGCATTATCATAATATATGATGAAGTGACAATGCATTAAGAAGCCACTATTTCATGTTTTTTTTAATTGTTGTCCGTACATGTGACTTTGTTATCATTGTTTGAGTGCAGCCGATTTTAGTTGAGGTTGTTTGCTAAACTCATTAACTTTTAGTTGTTCTCAATTGATATGTTTCATTAAGGGGTATGCATTCTTTCCAAGTGAGTGAGAAAGTTTTTCAAAGTATAAGTTTGGTGGAAAAAAATCTTGGACAAGTTTTGTGCACAAAAAATCTTCTTACTAGTTTTTTAATAGCGACAATATTTGACTTGAGTGACATAAATTAAGTGTCAATTAGGATTTTATGTAGTACTTAAAAAAATAAAAATTAAAATTTAAGTACAATATTAATTATGTTCTCACTATCAATGCAATATTAATTATAGTTTAATTATATAATTGAATTGGATAGTCTAATGAAAGATAAACACAACATTAAATGCTTACGTAGGATTTGAATAATTAAATTTGAAGAAAAATACACATAATATTATTTGCTGATGTGGAATCCATATTGTCCAATAATCCTATCCCAACAACATTAAGGGCATGCACATGCTCGAGTAATAAAATGAAATAAGAATTCTGTAAATAATAGTGAAACGGTTTGTGAATAGTATTGAAATAGTTCGAATTAAAATATTTTATTGAATTTTAGAAAAGAAGAGAGAAAAAGTTAGAATAAAATATTATAAAATTAAAATATTGTTTGAATATAACTTTTGTTTTGAAATTTTAAAAAATTGTATTCTTTTTTACATTTTTTTTAGAAGTTTGAAAATTTTGTAATGATTAAATGAAAATATTAAAGATTTGAAATTGAAGAGTATTTTGTATTTTAGTGATATTTGAGAAAGGAAATTATGAAAAGTTTTGAAATAAGATAATCATCTCATCTCATCTCATCTACCTGTCCAAACACAGCCTAAATGCACTAACACGATGGTCTCTTACCCTCAAGAATTGAAACATCCAATTCAATCAAGCAATAAGAGAGAAACTCCATGGAAAAGAGTTGGAAAATCCTTTGAACTATCACTAAAATTTTACATCCAGTAATCATGATCTTCTAGCCCCAATTGTTTTTTTTTTTTTCAGAGAATTGACTGAGCCAATGGATAAAATTCTTTCTACAATTCACCTATGCTATCTCCTATTAATTCTCATCTCACCATTCTCATAGTTGCTTTCAGATTCACTGATTGTTATTTTTGTTTCTCAATTCATTCTCACGCTGATAAGTTCAAATTGTTCTTTACATGGGAAGTCTGGCAATTAAACTCTTACACTGTCTTTATTGGTTGTGTTTCTAAGACTACGCAAAATAAGATGCCTAGGCTCAGTTAAAGAAAACCGGGAGGAGGAATGCATTGCAATGAATCCAATGCTTTATGTCTTAAACACACTTCCATAGATGCTAAGCAATCATCCTGTTAAAATTTTGCGAAGAAACTAGAAAATGTAAACAAAAAAGTCAGGCAAGAATGTGAACTATTTTTCACAAGCAGGGGAGTAACTTAACAGCAAAACTTTGTCAGTAAAAGAAAATCTTCTCCAACTTGAGGTACTGAAAAACATCATTTTCATCAATGGAAATGGTTCGAAAAATTACAAACTGTACAGAGCAGTCCTACTTCAACTAATGTTACAGCTACATGAACAAGATTTCAGTCTCATGATCAGTCACTTACATGAGATGGAATAGGATGAACATCCTCCTCTGCTGGTACAGTACATGTTGATACATATTTAAATTATATTGAAAGCTTAGTAGCAGCCATTGGAACTATACAGATGCTCCCAGGCCATGAACTGCAGCAGCTTCAGAAGCTATTTCTTCCTCAGAGTCAGTATCTGTCGCTGAGATTAGAGATGCAGACTGAATCTTTCCAGTGTGATCTAGCCGCATCAAGATAACTCCCCTGCAGTATTATTTATTGGAGACGACTATATCAGAATGATACAAACGATGAACTACTAAAACCTACAATAAGGATGTTGACAATACATCCAAAGGGGGTCGCATCATAGATAAATAATAAACAAGAGAGGTAAAGCTTCTCAACTATTAGCACAATTGTTTTAAACAAATCTCAGAACTTGGATATGCTACAAGCAGTTGAAAACTGGAAAATTCCGAATCTCAAGTAAACAGGCAGACAGAGAGGAGCCTTGATAGGGGTATGTGCTGCCCCTGAAATGGGCCATTTTGGTATTTGAAGGTGTTTTCTTGTTAACAATGATTGTTTTCTACTTATCAAAAAACAAGGAATATTTTCTGTAAATCCTAACTTGCCACGCGGAATGTTGGTGCACCATTACAAATATATTGGGTTGAGCTTAAAGTTGAAATCCATTACCACCAATATAGGGAAAACCAAAATTATTAGTTCATGCCTTCAAGCTTATATCATTGGCTAAAGCCACAAAACAAGTAAAGGCAGGCAATTCTATATTACATTTCAGTAAATAAATAAACCATAGAAAATATGTACCTTGCATAGCGAGACTGTATCGAAACATCCCGAACCTTAATTCTGTTAACTGTACCACTTTGGCTAACAAGAACCACTTGTTCATCACTTTCACCATCTTCTGTAAATTCATATTACGGAATAAATAAATTAAAAATCTGTACGAGAACAAATAATTATAGGTATCACACTATCAGCTTCAAGTAATACTCATAATATTACCTGCTAATGAAAACCCAACCACAAACACTGCAGCCAAGCGATCCTCAGCTGAAAACTGAAAATAGGGCAGCAGAAAAGAATAAGAAAAGCTACTATGTCATACAAATCAAAAGTCATAGATTTGGATGGGGAAGTTTATATGATATTCAAGATACCTTGTATCCAATCAAACCAACTCTGTTCAAAGGTGAAGCACGGAAGCTGCTCAAGGGCACCCGCTTTCCAAAACCACTTTCGGACAGAAACAACAGCCATGGGCCACTGAGGCGTTTAGTACTGTGGAAATAAGTACAAGATAAAATGTTCAATTGTTATGGACAAAATTGCCAAATTAAAATAACAGCTAATTAACATTATGCTCAACATAGATAAAAGGACTAGTAAAAATTATATATAAAAAAGGAACGCCAAAAGGCAACCTTTTTCTCACAAACATAAACCGCTGATAGGTTATATGACTGCAACAAGGAGCGGGGAGAAGAATCGAAGCAATTTACTCTGTTCATCCAATAAAAGGTTCAATCCAGAACAGATAACTGTATTGCAATGGGCTTTTTTTTTTTTTTTTTTTTTTTAAATCCTCTGGTGAGTTATCCGATTATTTGAATACCAGTGCCAGACAAACATTACCAATCTCAAAACCAGAGAGTAAACACATACTTTACTTCCAAACAACAATACTTGGCAGAACCTAGAGATCGAAAACCAAGAAAAAAGTTTAGATTCTCTAGCGTTAAAGCACGTCCATAGATTTTCCAAGAATGTCCTGACCATGGCTGGTAATTAATCATACTCTGGATGCCCAAAATTGTCACACCCAAACCAGACTTATATCAAGTCACCAAGCCAACAACCATACCAAATACATTAAAACATCAAATTTTAAATTGATAAAGTGCCGGATGCCAAGAGTAACAACCCCCAAACAATTTAAACACACTGATTCTGATAAGGTTAATGGGTCAGGGTAACAAATTGCAATTATTACTAACCAACCAAACCATAATCTTATATGATGCCCAGCCCAATTAAGTAATAACAAAACTTGAACATCAAGAATGACAAAAAATAATTGCCTGCTTGGGTTAGCTTCTGCCACCATTTCCAAGTCTTTCCGTTTAGCTGCTGGTATAATGTCCATGCTTGCTATCTTATCCTCTCCTTTTAGTCTCATGGCCACTGCACCCCTAGTATTTCGGCCTTGTGCTCGAATCTGAGCAACAAAAACAACAGCGAGAACAATATCAGATACTGAATTAGCTCAAGAATCATGATCTGCATTATAGGACGATTTTAAGAGATTTTAAATGAAAAATGGCGAAGTTTCTTTTTCTATTATTATGATTATTATTATGTAGTGGAGTTTCTGTAGGTTATCCATAAATTTTATTAAAAAATAACATTATGAAAACATAACACAGCAAGTTCTCCACTATAATGAGAAGAAGCAGGCGCATCCCAAAACAATTTAAGATCCAGAAGGCTCGGTAGTCCAAAAAGAAGGGAGAAAGTCATTTCTATAAGCAATGGGAATGTTCCGATCTTTAAAAAATTATGCCACTTTTAATGAGCTTGCACAACACAGCGAGTTCTCTACCAAAATGAGAAGCAGCTGAAGCACACCAAAATAAATCCCAGAGCCAGAAGGCTCCTAGTCCAGAAACAAGTGAGAAATTTCTTTCCGTAAGCAACGGGAAAGATCCAAGTCTTTTAAAAATCATGCCACATTTATTGAGCTTACATGGTTAGACTCTTTCTTTTTTTGGCACCGGGTGTCCGAGAACAGCATCCTGACTAATCCCAGAGGTGCACAATTACGTGGTTAAATTAAAATGGATTTATATGTTTTTCTATGGGATTCATGCGTTTTAAAGAAAAATGTAATCCAATAACATTGGAGCACATCTCCATGGACTGAAAGAAGAAAGCTCAAGCACAAAGGACTTTGATTTGCTTTACGCACAGATAAAATCCTGGAAACCATTTCCTCAGGAAAAATGGATTTATATGTGATCAAAGGATATGATTGCAGCATTGCTATTGGCTATTACAGGAGGCATTTAAGAGTCATTATGTATTGTTTATTCCTACTATCTTTTGATAAGTTAAGCTTTATTAAAAAAAAAAAAGGATGTTATCCAGGAACACTACAAATATACACCTAAGTAAAGAAAGAAAATAGTAAAAAATCATGAAAGCTACAAATAAATAATCAAGATTGGACAGCCATGGAAGAGAAAAGGGTTCTCAAGAAAACATTCTTCACTCCTGCCACCATCTTCTTGCATTTATCAAAACTCGGTCACTCCTTTCTTTCCATATGCACCACATAACCCAAGACAGAATCAGCTTCCATAAAGTAGCACTCTCAAAAGTATGGAACCTACCTCTCCAACAAGCCAACAGAACTACCACTTTTTTTTCTCTAATCAGTAAAGAGGAATTTTATTAAAATTAGGCGAAGCTAAGTACACGGGACATATACAAGAACCACACCTATGCATGACTGTCTAAAGATACAAGAAAATCATGTAGGTTCATGCCATTAAAGTCTATTACAATCGACCAATGGAATAATGTATGAAGAAAAAACAGTTATAATCTCTTTCATTGTCCGTTCATGATCCTCAAAACTCCAACCATTCCTCTCCATCCATATGCACCACCGTAGGCAGATCGGTATCATCTTCCACATCGCTACGATTTGAGAATTACCTCAAATGCCTTGCCAGCTGGACAAAAAGTCAACAACCCTTCTTGGCATTATTACCCAAACAAGTCCCACTATAGCAAAGATATCATTCCATAAGCTCATGGCTATGCAATAATAGGTGATCCACAGACTCTCTACTTTTCTTACACATATAGCACCAATCCAATACAATCAATCGGCCTTTTCTTAGATTATCTAAGGTAAGAATCTTCCCTAGTGAAGTCGTCCATACAAAAAAAGAAGCTTTTAGGAGGCCTTTCTTCCATATGTTCTTCCATGGGAATGTTCTTGCAGTGTGTCACGAGGGACTTACAGAATGAATGTACAATAAATTTCCCTTCATGGATTGTGGCCACTTAGGTGCCGTTTGGATAGTAAGTTAAGATGAAAGTTGAATAAAATAATGTTAGAATATTATTTTTTAATATTATTATAGTTTTGGGATTTGAAAAAGTTGAATTGTTTATTATATTTTGCGTGAGAATTTGAAAAAGTTGTAATGATGAAATGAGATGAAATGAAACACTTTCACTATCCAAACAAGCCCTTAATCTTATCCACTTCTCCAATCACTCTACAAGTATACACAAGGTTGAAGAAATTTGTAAATGTATCAATTTCCCAATCCCGGACAGCTCTAAGGAAAGTGACATTCCACTGAGGAGAGCCACTAGAGAGATCCATGAGCTCTGCTACGGAAGCCTCCTTTCTTCAGGCGATGCCATATAGAATTGGGTAGGCTTCTTTGAGGATTCGATCTCCACACCAGAGGTCATTCCAGAATTTAATTCTACAACCATCCCCAACTGCAAAACGCGCGTATCGATGAAGATTGGTCCAGCCTCTTCTTATTTGTTTCCAAAGCCCCACCCCATGTGATCCGCTCACCTCATTCGAGCACCATCCTCCCCATAGTCCACCATATTTTAACTCTATAATCACCCTCCATAAAGCTTCCCTCTCTGTGTGGTATCTCCACAACCATTTAACCAATAAAGCCTTGTTGAAAACCAACAAGTTCCAAATTCCCAACCTGACTTCTCGTATAGGGCTACTAATCATAGCCCAATTCACCAAATGAAATTTGAATTCTTCATCTATTCCCCCCCATAGGAAATCTATTTGCAATTTCTCTATCCAATGAGCCACTTTGCATGGTATTGGAAATAAAGATAAGGAGGCAGGTTGTAAAATGTACTTTTTATCAACATAACTCTACGAACTTTGGACAAATAAATCCTCTTCCAACTCGCCATTTTTTCCAACACTATCCCAAATAGACTGCAATTTAAAGGAGGCACCTAGTGGAAGACCGAGATACTTCATTGGCAAGGTGGAGACTTTGCATCCCAAAAAATCCAAGCTCAAAACACTTGGAACATTTCCAACCGGAACCAATTCTGACTTGGTGAGATTCACTTTCAAACTTGAAGCCGCTTCAAAGCAAAGAAAAAGAGCCTGCAAAGCTTGAATATGATTATGATTAGCCCCACAAAAGACAAAAGTATCATCTGCAAATAAGAGGTGAGTCATCTCAAGTGTGCCGATTCTTGCATCCCCTACAACAAATTGAGATGAAATCCACCTTCCACAAGACCTGTGATCATTTTACAAAAATCTTCCATTATGAAAACAAAGAGTAATGGAGATAGGAGATCACCTTGCCTGAAAAGCCTCCTCGAACTTCCAAAGAAACCCATTGGACTACCATTCACCAAGATAGAGAAACATAAAGTGGGGATGCAAAATTTGATCCAAGAGCACCATCTCGCTGCAAGTCCACACCTCTCGAGTATGTGTGACAAAACATTTCAATTTACACGATCATATGCCTTCTCCATGTCAAGTTTGCATAATAACTTGAGTTCACCCGACTTGATGCGACTCTCCAAGCATTCATTGGCAATGAAAACCGAGTCAAGGATTTGCCAACCTCGTATGAATGCATTTTGGGGCTTGGATATGTACTTCTCCAATACCGTACTCAATTTAAGAGCCAAAACCTTCAAAGGGATTTTGTACATTCCACTCACCAAGCTAATAGGACAAAAGTCCTTAATCTCCACCACCTCAGGCTTCTTTGGGATAAGAGTAATGAAAGTAGCATTTAGGCTTTGTTCAAAAATACCTCGTTCATGAAACTCATGGAAGAAGCTCATGATGTCGTCTTTAACTATCTCCCAACATGCCTTAAAGGCCATAGTGAACCCATCAAGACCCGAAGCTTTGTCACCAGCCATACTTCTCACCACCTCCTTGAAAGGCCACTCCACCCAACTTGCTTCTTGCTGATCGATTGACCCAAAAACAAGGCCATCCAAACAAGGTCTCCATGATAATTGTTCTAAAAGTAGTTGTGCATAGTAGTTGGTAATACGATCCGTGATCTCAGATGGATTCGATGTAATCCTCCCATCTACCAACAAGGACTCAATGACATTGTGTCTCCTATGCGAATTAGCCATTATGGAAGAACTTTGTGCATTTATCTCCGTTTAGCCATAAAGCCCTCGATTTTCATTTTTGTGAGATCTCTTCAAGGCATCCGTTCAATATCTGAGGTGACTTGCTTTTTGTGAGCCTTTTCTTCTTCTAAAAGCCCCCTCTCCTCTTCCACGCCCTCCAAACCCTATAAATGGACTTCGTCGAGTATGGACTTCTTTTGGTGTTACACATTCCCAAACATTTGCTCATTCCACTTCTTCAAGTCCTCCTTGAGAGCCTTTAACTTACAAGCAAGCACATAACTCGAGTTGCCCTGTATGAGATAGGAAGACCACCATTGTCTAACTCGCTCAAAGAAGCCTTCAGATTTCAGCTACATGTTCTCAACCTTGAAATATCTTTTACCTCCTTGTATGCCTCCACAATCAATGAGAATGGGGAAGTGATCCAAACATAATCTTGGAAGCCGTTTTTGGATTAGATCCCGAAAGTGTGCTTCCCAAGCAGGGCGAAATGAGGAATCTATCAAGTCTTGACCAAGCTGGAGTTCTCTATTACTGGACCATGTTAATGTGCCACCCACTAGAGAAATGTCCAGAAGATCTTGCTCATAAATGAAGTCTGAAAAATCCGTCATTACTGAGCTAGAGCTAGGACCTCCTAGTTGTTCACTTGGGCAGCGAGTGACGTTAAAATCTCCCCCAATGCACCAAGAAAGGCTCCATAAGCTACAAAGACCAGTCAATTCATCCCACATGCCTCTTCACTCAGTAATAGTATTGGGACCATAGACACCGGCAAAGGACCATTGAAAACTATCTTTCACATTCGTGAAAGAAGTAGCCACAGTATATTCCCCCACACGCTCATCAGTTTTTTTACTACCCTTTTATCCCACATTACCAAGATGCCTCCCAAAGCCCCCTTAGATGGCAAATATGACGACCCCACATGATCACAATTCCACAAACTCCGTATAATGTTATGGGAGATGAATTCCAATTTTGTCTCTTGCAAACATACAACATCCACTCTCCAACTACGAAGTTGGTTTTGTACTTTGGTGTGTTTCTATAATTTGTTCAACCCCTTTACATTCCACGAGACTATTTTGAGCTTCATAAAACCATTGATTTTGCACTACCCTTTGTCCCACTATGACTCGCACTTCCTTCATAATTTACCGAACAAGTAAGTCACTTTAGTTCCCTTTGCCTTTTCTTGGCTGAATGGCTCTTCATGGTTGCATTGGACTGCCAGCTTCGGTGGCAGCAAGTAAGACCAAGAACTGATCTTCATAATCGATACATGGGAGCCCGACACACAATTGAATCTCCTTGGCTTTAAGTAAAACCCAATCAGATGCAAGTTGTTTTTTCAGTAGGGACATTGAATTCAACGAAGTAGGCTCAACCAAATGATCATCATCTCCAATATTCCTACATGCTGCTACCTCTGCCAGCTATAACTCCCCCTCGTTATTATTGTGTCCAGAGACTCTGGGCTTGAATATAACCAAGGTGCCAACATCGATTTGGTTGTCACCCTCAAAACTGTCTCCCATCTGCATCTCAACGTCCACTAGAGGCTCCCGTGCAAGCACAACAGCTATAGGACTTCCAACTATGTCAAAGAAGGTCGCCAGCTCACTCTAGCCCTCTTCCTCTGTCCAGGAACCCTTCGTACGTTCGGAATGGACATTTTCGGCTTCTAACACCATCGATAACATCAACTCCGATACGCCGTCGACTAGAGGCCCACCCACCAGGTCGCTTGGTCTAGGCGGTGGGTGGACCAAGAGCCTCATATATTCGAAACAAGCAGTCTCGACTTTGATCTCCGTCGTCAGCGTCAACTCTGGCGATGGGTCGACCAGAGGCCCACCCACCAGGTCGCTTGGTCCGAGCGATGGGATCTCTCTTTTCCATTACTAGCAAGCCCCTCGTACATTTGAAACAACCAATCTCGGGTTCAATCTCCATCGACAACATCAAATCTGGCAATGGGTCAACCAGAGGCCCACCCACTAGGTCACTTGATCTCAACGATTGGTTCTGTGTGTTCGTTGGCAGGTCATTGCTGATAATAGGCACAAGGCCCGTTTCGGGACCTTGGATGTTTAGCCCGCTAGCTTTTGGGCTTGGCTGGAGCTAGGGGTGCTACTCACATGGTGTAGGGCGGGGTGGACCCACCCCCGCACCCCACCCCTCACCATGCGGGGGGAGGGTTTCCAACCCCGCCCCGGTACTGGGGGGTGGGGTTAAAACCGCACCCCACCCCCCGCTCAACCCAATGACCCATTGGGTCAATAAATTATTTTTGAGTCTAAATTTTTTTTTTAGACCCAAATTATAATATAATTTAAATTTATACATTCAAAAAGAATATAAACTCATTAGAGTTGTATTTTGGATTGTCTTGGCCTCCTAAGCCAACCTTTATATAGGAGGTCAATGCAATACAAAAGTCATACTTAAGCAATGTGGAGCATGTCGATCTACCTGAGTGTCTCTCCTACGACGTATTCACAAATGGTCGAAAGGCCTGTGATGTGGTGCGGCAACTAGCAAGTGCGCGTGGTTCTTAGGGGAAACCATGAGGTATCCTTAACTGTTTATATTGAATAAGAGTGTATGTGATTGAGTAAGAAATGGTAAGTTTGTGCAAAGAGTTACATTGTTACAAGTTCAAATGTTTTTTAAAAATAAGTCTGAATGGGTGAAAAATACAATTTATGAAATTGCACATTCATGCTCATGCATCCATGCTCATGTTTAATTTATGCATGTTTATGTTATCTCTGTGTATGTTTTTGGCATAACTTGCTGAGATTTCTCAAAATCTCACTGTGGTGGTTTCTACTATCATTCCTCCTAGAATGGTAGAAGTTGTAACAAGTTTAGGAGATAGCTAGCGTAATAGATCTCTTGGAAGACGAGTATACCCTCCAAGCCCGTTTTGAAGAAATTAAATTCTATATGGAAATCCATCATACTATTCTTAGAGGACCTTAAGGGATCCTAGAGGGAAATCGTAAGCCCCATTGGTCGTTAGTAGTTGAAGAAAGTCTTACATTCAAGAATCGCCTCAAGGCAATTGATAAATTTATAAAGACCATTTTGAAGCGAATAATCAAAATCTAGGAGATCTTAAGCCTGGTTTGGTTACACAAATGATATGAAATGAAAGTTAAATAAAATATTGTTAGAATATTATTTTTGTATTGGGAAAGTTGTAATGATCTCCTCTCATCTACCAAACTAGACCAAACCTTAGGAAACGAAGGTTAATGTTTTTTTTTTTTAGCATGTACCCTACTTTTGTAAGGATGTTAAAACATGATATTTTGGGATTAATATATTATGCTAAGGTACCATAATGTATTGCTCAAGCCCTTGTAATATTTTTTTTCCCTCTGTGATTTATTCATACTGCTAGAAACATACTAGGTGCATTGCATGTTAATCACTGCCAAATGATTCAATCACTGCCAAATTCCAAGCAGGGGTTGGGGGTATCACAATCAACATCAATAGCCTCATGTTTCTTTTGGATAAGAACATGAAAAGTTGCATTCATACTTTATGAAAAACTTGCCTTTAGCATGGAAATAAAGAAACACCTTCACAATGCTTCTTTTACAACCCACCAATAAGTTTGGAGAAATGTCAAAGGAAAAACTATTGGAGCCTGTGCACCCATTGTTCCCATCCTCATCAAGAGAATCAAATGAAGTGCACCCAACTTAGCTCTTCTGTTGTACTGTTCTGTACACAGGCTCTTGACAAAACACAATATGATCACTTATCTCAGAATGATTAGAGGAGATTGTACTACTCACATCTGAATAAAACATTTAAGTTAATCTCAACTTGAATTGGCCATAAGGTGAAAAAACTTGCAACACTTAGGGCTGAAAGTTGATCAGTCTGGACTGGACCAAACCGAGTCAGTCTCAGTCCATGAAATAGAAGACCAAAAGTTTTTGGTCCGGTACCAGGGTGGGGTTTTTCCACCCCGGACCGGACTGGACCAACCGAATAGTAAAATAAAAAAAATTCTATTTTATATATATTATTTATATAATAATTGTATAATTAATTATGTAATTTTCATCTAACCTATCACCATTTGTAATATAAAATTTTAAATATGTAAATTGTAATTACAAATTAATATTAATGTAATTAACTAATTTATGATATGAATATCAATTAACTAACCTATCATGTTTGGAAGGGGACCTATGGATAATTCAATTATTTATGCTTCATATACAAAATGTAAAAAGTTTAATCTAGTTCATTATGCATTAACTATCATAATATATTGACATACTCTAAGTTAGTAACAAATTAGTAATTAACATCATCAATATAATTTAATTAATTATTTTTTTAATGAGTTAGTTACATAATCCACATTAATAATTCATTTAATTTTAATTTAGTAATTTAAATAAATTTTTTATTAATTTATTTGAAAAAAAAAAGAAGAAAAAAATAAAAAATAATTGGGCCAGACCGACCGGACCAATAACTACCAGTCCATCATTTTCCCTAGACCGGACCGGACCGAACATCCACCGACCGATTTACACCCCTCACCCACTTTTAACAACAATGCCCTTGATTTTTGTCTCCAACTCAGCTCCTCCAAAAGTGTGATCCAGCCCCACTCCTTACTAGCAATAATCTCTCAATTTATCCTCTTCACTTAATGCTCACCCTTCTAAATTACCATGATCCGTCACGTCATTTAGAATAAGTATATCTCTACATTTACAAATACCTCCTCATTTCAAATTCCAAGATCGGCTTTCAATGCCTTAAGCGTGCACTCCAACAAGAAACTTGGCAAACCTTGAAATTATTAGAAGTCCACGAACCCCTTGGCTATTAGCTACATATTTACAAACCAGAATTATTTTTTACCACCAAAGCTCTTACCACAATCCAACATGATAGGGATGCGATCCAGACATATCCTAGGAAATCTCCATTGGGTAACTTCAAGAAACTGCCCTTCCCACTCAAGGTAAAAAAGAAAACCAATCACTCCTGGACCAGGAAGGAATATCTATTGTTAGACCAACTAAAATTTTCACCAGCCAATGGAGGAATAATGAGATTTTACTTGAATATAGATTCTAAAACAGTGTCATTTTTTGACAAACCTCATTCAATCTTCACTAGGAAAATGAGTTACATTAAATCTCCACCAATACATCAGGGCAAATTCCAGTCGTTCATGAACCCAATCCTCTTCTGAAAACTTGCCACAATCAATTTCTGAAACATCTCCTAACCCCTCACCTCCAGACATATATGCGACCATAACCCCCACTCCATCAGTACCATCTGAATTAGAACCGTCAATAATGCCGTGTGAATGAACTTCCAGATAGCAAATTCGGAGTAGAATGATCATTGGCAGGAGAATTCTCAGATTCTACAACCCAATTCAACCCAGTCTCTCTCCATTGAGAGACTCAAAAAGGTTCTAAGATAGCAGCAACCCAACCCCCCCCCCCCCCCCCC